>VWPU01012116.1:180547-499276 GCA_013398955.1 Callaeas wilsoni
TCTCTTCTCTTCTCTTCTCTTCTCTTCTCTTCTCTTCTCTTCTCTTCTCTTCTCTTCTCTTCTCTTCTCTTCTCTTCTCTTCTCTTCTCTTCTCTTCTCCTCTCTTCTCCTTTCTCCTTTCTCCTTTCTTTTCAGGGGAGGGAAATTCAATATATTGCAATACATCTCTGCTGCTTTTTCAAGACAGTTAATTTTTAAAATGAAGACAAATAATAGTCAGTTGGTAGAAACAGCAACACTGCATTTTTCTGTGTGTTCCTTGCTGCTAGTGCTTCCTTATTTTTGCTCTTAAAGTAACAATTTAGTAGGGATAGGATGGGTCTGCAATGGATCATGACGGTCCAGTTGCCTGAGTCATTGCTATTTAGTCATTCTACCAAAGACATAAAAATTGGATTTCCCCTTACTCATTGCTTCTACTGAAATCCCTAGGTATTGTCTGAGAAACACATTTATAGGCACAAAGCATATGGTTCACAGCCCTCAGCAGCAGGTCTGAATACCTTCTAAAATTTAGATAGCTCCCTAGTTGTATTTTAAATTCAGTTCCTGATTATCCTCTAAGGTAAATGGACAGACAGATTTCACATCCCAGAAAAGTTCCTTTTTTAGCATGTGATTGTTCTCAAAAGGCAAAAAAATGCTTGTTTCATTTTGTTTTTTCAAAGTGATTTTATGAAGCCAGGTATTGTTGTACTGACTGACAGATATTTTGAGGTAGTACCTCAATTTCTGAACTACTTTAGAGGCTTCTGTAGCCATTGCTGTATTTCATTAAATATTCATTGCAAAGAGACATAAGTGGAAGTAACTAACTGGATCTCATTCTCCCATTTATGAAGGAAAATATAAAATCTTAAAAGAATGAAAAGATCATGTGAGAGACAAAGCTCTCCAAGAATCATGGAATGCTCCCTCTTTTGTGCCTTAGTAGTGCTCATGTCTGCAGCTGCAAGACTATATAAAGAAAATTATTTTAACTGCAAGTTCTAGCAGTGAGATGTAAATATGGTGATTTTGTGATGCAGAATCAGCGTCCTGAATAATCAGGATAGTGCAGTCATCACTGGTGTGAGCTATAACGTAAAAGATTTTAGTTCTTTTTCTAGTTGTGGAATAAATACCCATCTATATTTTGTTGATAGCATACCTGTTCTATAAGAGTTATCTCACACCTCAGCCTGAGGACTCAGCTAAGGAATACACATCACTGCTTTGTTCTGTTTAACAAGTGATGAGTAAAAGTTCTCACAGTTTCTAATTTTTAATTATTATTGCTCCAGGGAGGAGTAGGCTATAAAGACATAAATTGGAAAAACTGGTAAAAGTCATTTGCTTTATGAAATTGTTTTTTAGGGGGGTTGGGTTTCTTGTTTGCTTTGTTAATTGTTCCCCTTTAAACTGTCCTCACTGTACTCTTAAAATAGAGAATATATGTTTAATTTTAGTTTGGCTTTACTCTTGCAACCTGAAGCCAGTACCTCATACAGCACAGTTTTGCAAGCTGCCATTTTGCCTTAGTGTTAAAGTATGATACCATGTTTCACCAGATATGGTACCTGCAGAGTTGTCATCTCTGCTGAATTCATACTCTAACTTCCTGTAAAATCACAGCTGATTTCCAGCTCTCTAAATTCCCATTTTTTGTCTGGTCAGAAAGCTACTTGTATTCCATTATTTACTTCCCTCCTTTTAGAGCTGCACTAGTAAACCTAAAAATTTACATGCGAGGTAATAATTTTTGCAGTGTTCATGGAGAAGGAGTACCATAACTCAGGAATACTGTCTCATATTGTATGCTTCCACATTATATGCTGCTCTGCTATAATAGGTACTGAAAGGAAAAATGATAGCACAGAAAGCAGAGAGCCATGGTGGCAGAAGCTGTTTTGAATCTCCTTTGTGTCTGAGCTGCAGTTTCTGGATTTCATATGCCCCTGCATGACTGCCAATAGCTGAAAATGACTGGAGCACTGGCAGGTCTAGCCGTATATAAGAAATTCCAGAGATTTCATTCACAAATTGTGAAGTAGGTCCTCTGTATTACTTCTCTTTCCCTTCTACTGCTGATGGCTCCATCTTGCTGTTAGCTAAACTTCTACCAACCACCAATATCTGTAGCATTCAACCCTTATGGGATATTAATTCATCTTTGTTCACCACAGCGTCTCTTACCTGTGTGCTACAACTGCAGACATTCATAATGAATTTAAAATCTGTGTTACAGTTGTTTTCAGTTAAAGCCAATGGCAAAATCACCATCAGTAAAGTGCCTTGCTTTAGTGTAAAACTCTTTTCTCTAAATGTCTGTATGAAGCGTAATTACTTTGTACATGTCACGTTCTGATATGATTGCTGCTTTTTGTCTTGCGCTGCGGGCACTTTTTTTTGTCATTTGCTGGCTTGCTTTAGTAACACTTAACTAACAGGCAGTGAGATAGGACAGGATGAATGTCATTTAAGAGGTGATAGCTAGCTACCCCTTCCTGCTTCAGCTGATCAGTCAGTTGGGTTTGTCAGGACTCTCTTCCCAGCAGCTGAAATTAAGGAAATCTTTTGAAGGGACTGCTGCTGCGCTGCTCAAACAGCTTCTGTGATTTGAGAGGCCACAAAATGAATACTAACAAAAATCCATCCTCAGCTAAGGAACGGAAAAAAGCGAAACACAGGACAGAATATTTACAGATTTAATAATGAATTTCCAGGGAAGGCACGTTGGTGGTAATTTCAGTGTTTTTTACTATTAACATTGGTTTTCATATTATGTTTATTAGCTTATTGTTGGGGGGGAGGTGGGTGTGGAAGGAAGTGCTTTGGCTTAAGCTGTTTCTTCTGTTGTCTGAGTGTAAATGAAAAGGAACTCCTCCCATTTCCAGAAACAAGCGAATCGACACCCCTTACCAGATTTACCTCCACTCGTTTCCTCTGCTGTTACACAAGTCTGATAAAAATGGCAGCTTGTTCACACTGGCTCACAGTGAATTCCCTTTCAGGGAAAATAAAAAAAAGCAAAAGAACACCACTTGCATCCCTCAGTGAATTAGAGCCATTGTTTTTGATTTCCTGGTGGGTAATTGAAGGCTTTTACAGCTAGAAGAAATTATTTATAGACTCATGAAAAATGGATTAACTTTCCTGAGTGCTTCATTGATGTTTTAGACATCTACTTTATTCCAATTAAACTTATATAATCTAAAAATCAATAAACTTCTTTATTTTAGAGAATAAATTATAAAGGAAAATAATTTGTTTAGCCTCTGTGAATTGCCTTATTGCCACATATTTTATATATGCAATTTCTACAAAGAACAAAAGAGCTCAGAGTGCTGTTACACTCAATACAGACAGAAACCTTTCCTTTATTCCATCCATTTCATAAACTGTCCAGCCACTTGCAATGGCTACTACCAAAGACCTCAAAATATACCTCAAATACATGTCATAAAATCCATTTCTATAATTTTGTGCACTATGCCTGCAGTCTCAAGTCTTGTTAAAGATAGTCTATAATTTCAAATTGCACTTAAAAAAAAATCCTTTCTCCTTTAGAACTGGTGGAGGGGTATGCCTTCCTGCCTTCAAGTGTTTCAGGAACCCTTTTAGCATTGCCAGAGAGCTAATTAACAGCTAATATAATATTTCACTTTTACATGACGTCTACTATTACTATCTAGTTGCAGCTTGAAATAACAATAAGGTCTTCTAAAAGAATATTTCTAAGGACAATTTCATAGAAAGTTATTTCATAGAGAGCCTAAATCTGAATAACAAATGGTTTAATAAATGCTTTTAATATATGGGTAAAAAAGTAGATTTTGAAAGGTAGAAGTTCTGGAAGCTGTGTTTCATCCCTGCATATATTAATGTGAGATCTCTGAATTTTTCTCATTGGTGGCAGAAAAAAAAAGTGGAAAATCTTTAGTCAGTTTAAATAACTCATTTTATCAAACTGGGAACTGTGTTTTTACCTCCCACAAACCACCCTCTTCCTTCCCTTCCCAGCAAAATACACATAAGCAAGACTAATTCCCTGTGTTACAACATAAATACACAGTTCACTGAAGGCAAGGCACTTTACCAGAGCCCAAGACTTCTTCCTGTTCTTGGAGGACATTGTCTACAGTTTGAACAGCACTTTGTCCTCAGGTACCTCTAGGGAAGTGCAGTAATGGGCTGACTGAGTTCTGTAACAGGGGTAGAAGAAAGTGATCAAAAGCAGATGATGAATTTTGCTGCTTTTGTGCAGCAAGAAGCTCTAGCATGGCTCAAGCAGGACTGAGTCTGCAGTGCAGCCATTTACTGAGCTAATCTCAGGCACAGCTGATGCTAAAATGATGGTCCTATTGCACCTCAGAATCCTTTCCAACAGCCAGGCATTCCTGCCTTTTTGAACAGCCCAGAAGTGGAGCGTATGTGAGTCCACACTGAAAACCGAACATACATAAAACATGTTTTGCTATTTGATTTGCCTTTTTTGTGTGTTTGTTTTTGATTGGGGGTACTTTTCCTAGCATTTATCTCCCTATTTCCCTGGCTCTTCAGGTGTGCAAAGAAACTGCCTGGGAGCACCAAAGGAAGGGCTTAGCTGTACCACCTGAATGTCTTAGACTTTATGTTTTATGTGTGTTTAGTTATCATATTATACTCACATAAAAAATTGTCTTTTAAATATAGGTTTTTTTAGAATAGATATCCATTTGGGCTGGCATAAATCCTTTATCCCCATTTTTCCCTATGTTAAGCTATACTGCCTGCCAGTTCTTTTCTATTTCTATTGTCTTCTTTTTTTTTTTTTTTTCCTATCAAGGCTGTATTTTACCTACATAAATGTGGTGAAAAACATATTCCCTCCATCCTGTCAGACCAAATTTGCTCTCTGACTTTGTTCTCAGACCTCACGTGCTGAGTTTCATTTTATGGCAATTTTTTTATAGGCTAGTGATAAATCTTTGTGAATGGAGTGTTTATAATGAAAATACTACCAGGCCAGGAAATATTGGCCACACTAAAGATCAGCAGACTTATAACAGCCACAAGATTAAACAGTACTGGTCAATCAGCCTCCAGTAGTACTGCCTTTTCAAGGGCAGTATACTATCTCCACACTACACACTTTTTATGGATGCAAGTAATTTCTTTCCTTCATTTTGCTTTAGATACTCTAGTATTAAATTAGAAATTCACTGTTTCACTCCATCTCTGTAGTATCAGTAGAATTTCATCAGGCCTGTATAGTGTTTTCTGGAATAGTGTATCCAAGGGGAAATGTCAACACGATTTGAAATGCAATAAATATTTAACAGTGACATATTCCATATCATCAAAGTGATATGCAATGTATAAATTTGCATTTTTACATTGAATTTTTCAGTAAGATGCTTTCTGCTACATCAGTGATAGTTAGGCGTTGACTTTTTAACAATCTAGCTGATAAAATCTCCCGTTTGTCTGGGCATTTAGTTTGGCTGTAATAAAAACACAACATAAACATTTTGAGGAAGGGAAAAGTGAACACTGAGCTAACAAATTGGTAAACCAGGATGATAACACTACATACATATCTACCAGCTTTAAATTATTCTGGTAAATGTACTTTGTAAAGATGTAGAAGAAAATTATACTCCAAATCTCTTCCTGCCCAATGAGCAACAATCACTTGACTTATAATGACTTTGTGCTCTACCCAGGAGTCAAAAGCAGGTAGCAAAGTGTGGAGCTCTGCCTAGTTAGACACAGCAGAAAATTATTTAAGAAAAAGTAACTCAATCCACACAATTTTATCTATGTGTCACATTTGTTTCTTTTTTGACTAGCTTTGTATTCTTCCTGCTTTTCAGTTATCCCAGGAGCAGCTTAATTTTTCTGAGTATTTTGTTTTGTTGATTTGTTATGTCTCCATGACACAAAATAAACACTAAAATAATTTTCTTGTTGGAGTTTTCCTTAGCTGTTGTCTCTTCCCCCCACTTTCGCGTTTACCATATGCACTTAGGATCAGAGCATTCTTTTCTTCTCATTTCTTGCATTTTGCAATTGGATCTCATTCAAATGTTGCTTGAAGTGAAGGAAATTGTCACTTGCACAAATTTCTCCTCTACCTTTTTTTACTTAGTATTACCAACATGGAATGTCTGCTTTGTGAAGTTTCTGTTTAAAAAGTTCATCGAGTTTTGAGCTTGAATAGGAAAGCGAAACTATATGTGTTATGTATAAAAATGCTTAGCCTTTGTTTACTTTTGTGGTGAGTGAAATAAATTTACTTGGCACAGGCACAAGTTCAGAAACAGCTAATAATTTCATTATAAACTTTGATTTTATAACTCAGGTGGAGATGTTTTATATTAGGTTTTATATTACTTTCTGGTTGACTGAGCCTGTGGTTTAAAGGATAAATTAGGCCAGGGATGCTAGCCACCTTGGGCAAAGTACTCACCCTTTTCAGGTAGCTTTGTTAGGGCACTCATTCAAGATTTTATTTGCTGTTAATTAACTTGCTGACATTTTGATACATTTTAGTATTAAACTGCCCGCATTCCCTCTCAAAAGCTTTTCTTCAAGGTCGTGGTGCCTGGATCTTTCAGTACAAAACAAAATCCTTGACCATAGTCGCTTCTCCATACACACAAATTTTGGATCATCTGTGTAATGGTTCAGAGAAACCTACAACTCTCCTAACTTAGTGTGAGCCAAAAAGAGCAGATCAAAACTTTCTTTAACTCATTTAAAAGAAAAAAGAAAAAGAGGATTTTTTTCTCACACAAGAAAGAAAGAAAAACAGCTTCAAAGAAAGTATTGCATTGTATTACAGAACAGTTTGGGTTGCAAGATGAGGCTGCTCAATGCGGGGCTATCAGGGTTCCCTGAAAAATACTTTAAAATCAAGAAACTAAAAATTCAAAGTATCACTGTAGAAAATTTCACTTCCACAGAATCCATGAAACCAAACTCAGAAATCCTTCTTTCTGAGAGTGTTCATCTGGAAAATGATGTTTGTTTTGTAGCGAAGTTGGACCTTAGCCTAATTTTGTGTCAAGTGGGAACGTAATTGAACCTCCTTCAACTGTGTTGGCATAGTTGAAGAGCTGGGCTCAGGACAGAGGGTGAGAGGAGGCTGGTTTAGTACTACAACATTAGCACAAGTGTTAAAAGCTGCAAAGATGAAATGAATTAATCTCTGCAAGGACTGGTGTGGTCTTTATATGGAAGACAACATAAGAAAGCCAAGTACAAGCTTAGTATGGTTACCTGCACATTGGCTCAGAGCACGAAACTACAAAAATTGCTGCTCCACTTTCTTTTACTTAATCTGCTTGAAGTTCAGGCATGCAGGCCTACCGTTATAGATAATAAATGGAAGAGCACAAGTCAAAGAGATGTAATATGTAAAATAGATCAGTTTTTCCAAATATGCATCAGATTTTGGCTGGAGAAATATGAGCAAAAAGGGAGGGACTATTGGGTAATGTGAGATGTATAAATAACTTACTTTTCCTTGCCCTGGGTGCAGGTGTTAGGTAGTAGGGATTTATATATGTCTCCTCCCTTTATAAACACACATAAATCATTACTAGGAAAAAAAATTCCCAATGTAAACCGGTTAAAAGTAGGGAGCAAGACAAACCTGCTCATCCTTTGAGAAAGATGTCGTTGATGTTGTAATATTTCTGCCACAGGAGCTACATCAGCTTGTGATAGTCTAAGTAGGTGATTCACAGATTAAGTGCAGCAGGACAGCAAGTATTTAAAAACACTTCCCAGAAAAACACAACAGCAATTAAGCCAACTTGGCCTTCAGTCAATACATTGGCTTTAATTACATGTTTCAAGATACTGCTTTTAAATGCCTGCTATTTTAGGTAGAGGTACAGATGAAATAATGCTTGTTTTTCCTGTGCATAATATTTACAAGCAACTCACATTGTAGGTGTTGAAACAATTTTTCTGTATTTCAAAGTATGGTCATATAGACATGCTCTTCATGAAATTCCAGCATTCTCGTGCCAAAATTGGAATGCTGAAAACTGACATGTTGTAAATTTACTGGTTTTAAACTATCTGCAATCCTGCAGTCTCTTTCGCATGCACATGTAAAGCACCTTCTTTTCTAGAGGAGGACTTGATGACAATGCCAAAGACTTTTAAGTTAAATAATAATCTTCCAATTCTGGAAAGTGATATGACTCTGTAACAAGTATATATCTACTCAAGTACTTACTAGTCTGCATGCAGTACAGGAAAAAATTACAATTTTTATTTCAAATTCTAAGGAAAATGAAAATGTTTTTCAATTAAGAATGGAAAAGAAATATTTTAAAAGAGGGGGGGAGAGTTTTTCATTCACCCTCTTCATATATTTCTTATGCATTATTTTCTCAATTTAAATTATTTTTATTCAGAAGTATAAACTAAACCATTTTCTTAAAAATCTATCTCAAAAAATTAGGTTTCCTAATATTCTTTCTCCCTTCAAAAAGATATATGTATTTGATGAAATTAAATCCAAAATTATTTTAGAATATACGAAAGTTGGAGCCCAGCTGTGCTCCCTGGAATTTTTATTCCAACTGCAGTTAAATTCAAAGGAAAATTTGTATTTCTTCATTTGGAACTGAAACAGGCCCACAGTTTCACTTTCAATAAGTATATGGAAATCAATATGCTGTAATGTAGTTTATGCTATTTTTCAGTTTCCATCTGCTGCCTTCCATTGCATCTTTTTGTGAGTGACAGCATAATAATTGCTGTACCAATTAATGCCCTTCCAATCCAACTGCATCGTTACTGCAAAATAAATGTTTTGCTTTGTAGCAGTTTGTCCTGCTATGAAACTTTGCTTTAGTTATTCCAATCATCTAACAGCAGAAAAGGAAAAGCTGCTTTGTCATCAGTAGCTCAATAGAAGACACTGTATATTCAATACAGAGAATTGGCAGAATTTTAACCAGTATCAATTTATAAATAGGATAGCAGCAATCATTTATTTTCTGCCTTAAATGAAAGTATCCTTTTTGATGCAATAATAGCCACTTAACTGATTTGAGACTGAAGTAGGGGGGTTTTTTGGAGAAATGTTTTTCTTTATCCAGAATAAAATATGGAGTCTCTTTCTTTGCAACAAAAGCTCTTAGAGGATAAAAGCTTCCATCTGAAATAAGCAGTCATAATAATTTAGTTCTTTTCAGTAAGAGTTTAATTTTCCCTAGTGGGATTTCAATGCATAACTACAGTGCCTTTCCCACTCTGTTCTGTGTCTTAACAAAAATGCTGCAAAGAATATCAGAAGTTGAAGCACTTTGAGACAAGCTTCCCCATTCAAACAATATCCTCAGTGCAATCTGTGGGCCTCCTCTGGTATAAATAGGAGCTTGCACTGCTGTTGGGAAAGTCCTTAGAGAGTGCAAATCTAGATTAAAGACTGGTACTAGTTTTGGGAACTTTTCTGGCTCAGGGGCTGCATTTATGTTGTCCAGTGAGAATTGTGTGAGGAAACAACACAGGACTAACTCCTTACTAATATTTCATTCCTGAAACATCTGTTAGCTAATTGGGTTTTTTCCACCTTCTTGCACTATCCTTTTGTGCAATGATAAAATCTCATCATCTCTGTTTCCCTGCTTCCAGACTGTTCTGTTTATTGTGAACAACAGAATTTTCCAATTAATATTTCTAAAATGAAACTACTGCTTTACAATGAAACAGCTGATTCACTTTATTTATTTTTAGCTTGCACTGATTGATTCATAGAAATTTCTTTTGAGCAGATACATTTTACTATAGCATTTATAGAAACAGCTATAGCAATCACAGAACTCTAGCAATCATAAAGTCTCAGAGACTCCCAAATACAAAACACAATACTAATAAAGATATCCAATTGGCTTTAATTTAATGACTTCCATTTTGTGCTCATAATCTCAGAAATGGAAATGTCAAATTTTATTTTCAAAAATAAATTTATTATTTTTATCTAGAAAAATAGAAATTCATTAGAAGTACATCCTTTTGTTTGTAAAGTCATTTGTTCAGAGGTTAAGAAATCCCAGATGAAAGCTTACTATGCAGCTGCAAAGTCTTTATTTTTACCTAATGGCCGTCCCGTATAAGGTAATTAAAGGCCTGCAACAGAAGCTGAAACACAGGAGTCTCTGGTTCTATTAATTTTTAATCACTGTACTGCAGAAACATAAACTTATATTAGATCTGGCATGGGAAAAGCTTAGTCACGGGCTTTCAAAAGTGCTCCTGCATCAGACCTGTGAGCAGTCTGGTGGCGATGGCATTCACCTGCATTTGGTGGCACATTGCTCGCAGGTCATCATTTGCCAAACAAACCATCTGGCAGGGAAACCAGCCTGAGGAAAAAAACTGCCATCTCTTCCCCTTGGCTGCTTCTTCCTTCTCCTCAGTTTTGCCAGTATAGAGATTTGTAGGGCTCTTGCAAACCAGATGACCAAAGTGCTTCAGTCTACAAAGCAGCTTCTCATTCTCAATGGCTCAGCTGAGGGACAGTGAACAGCAGTGTCGGTACAGAGCAGAAAGGGAACATTTTCAGCTGATTTTCCACAGAAAGTGCAATGTCAAACCTTACCCACAGGCAGAGGGGAATTTTAACACGGGACTTGTACATCAGAGATGAGTGCTCTAACCAAAGAACATCAGATGATAATCCCTTGAATTCTTGTATAGGAAAAGAAAAGAGTGACCTTTATTTCATTTAGAAAAGAAAAAGGGTTGCTACCTGCCTTCTGGTTAAGAATTTGAATTCTGAATCTGAAACAGAAGCATCTCCCAATAAGCAGCAGTAAGGGAGCTTTTAAAGCTTATCCCTGGATCTCTTCTCCTCTTCTCTTTTTTTTCTTTTAATTTAGCTTAGTACTGCAAGTTAGTTTTCTCTCAGAAGTTGTGATCGATCTACTTATATGTACATCAGTCACTGCTGTTACTAGGAAACCATTGGGTTTTTCTGCTAAAGAATTGTTATAAATAAGCACTGTGCCATGAAATAAGATCCTTGTGTATACTGCCTCTGCTTCCAACATAATTAAGATCAGGAAAAAATCTAATTTAATGTAATTTGCTGGGTTACATTAAATTTTCTTGATGGATCATTCATACCTAATTGCTGTGGACTGCAGCTTCATTGCATTCTATAATCCTGAGAGTAAATTTGAGTAAAGGATGAAGCAGGCTGAATAATACTTATGTTTCCAAGGTCCTGTCCTAGAACAGAAATAAAAGCAACTTTTCCTCTGTAAGCCATGGGGAAAAAACCTCCCCCAGCTCTACTGGTGTCTTCAGGTCATGAAATCTGTGTGAATCTATTCATCTTATGCTGACTTTAGAAGAATTGTAGGGAAGGGTTAGTTTTGTGTTCTTAAAAGCAGCTGTGGTACCAAAGAGCTGAAAAATCCACAAACAGTATTGTTCTTCTTTTTTTTTTCTCTCTTAACCTTTTAAGGCCCAAATATGACTGAAGCAGGAAATTTAGAAAGCTGTGGAACTTTAATCCTTTACTGCAAAAATTTTACCTGTATCTTTAGTTTCAAAATCCTTACTTACATAAGTTGTAACTTTGGAGACGCTGCAGTACCTAGGGCTCCATAAGGCTGATCAGCTGTATGAATATTAAAATAATATTTAGGAATGAAAATAAAAGAATCTATTATAATATAGAATTTCCAGTATGCGATGTGCTGAATTTTAACAAAAAGGTGAAAAATGCACTTAATTTTCGAAATTTAATACTTATAAGTCTTAAGTCAACTTGGACCCATTGGACTATTTTATTATTTTGCCACCATCATTTTTAAATTCATTTATTGAAGTATATTAACATAGTTAATTGCTTTTTAAAAAATGTAAGTTGAAAGTAAACATATTGCCTAGATCCATTCTTTCCAAACTTGCAAATTTACTATTACCCATAGCTTTCTCATTTCATTTGAACCAATATGCTCTATTCTTTTTGCTATTATTTTCATAGACTGATGTCAGACAGTTCAGCTTGATCCTCAACCAGGCATCTTAGACCTCCTGGCTCTATTAAGTGTTCCTTAATCTTTTGGCTCTCTCTGTCTCTCTTCTCTTTCACTACATATCCTAGCAGTTAGGAGAGAAGAAGTCACTTCTCCTCCTTAACCCCTTTGGTTACGGAATGGCAAAAATCAGCCCTGTTGTGACCTTTAGCATCTACAAATTTTCTTTGAATGAGTAGCAAGGGATATGCTGGCTTTTGAGGCATATGTACAGGAAATGAAAAACCTGAATTTAATTTCCTTTTTAACCCTAATAGGTTCAAATTCATCTTTTACATTCTAAGAGACTGCCTGAATTCCTTAGCTAGAAATTAGTGGCTAGAAATTAGTGTATTAGGGGCACTCTTCATCATTGTATTAAAGCTGCACTATTCTGCAAAAGTGGACTTAAAATTAATTATACAAGATACAGCACAACACAAACAGGCCTGAGTTTAGGGAACTCCCTGGATGGTAAGTCTCTTTACTCCTGGTCATTGCCACAGGGGTTGTTTTATACTCTTTGAATAAAATACATGAAGAGAATGAAGGAAAATTATACCTTGACATATTTTATTTATCTTTGTTAGTAGGAAAGAAACAAATTTTAATAGGGAATCATGTACCTGGTTTAGCAGTTCCTTATGGCATTTAAAATGCATATGATTCTAGCTTCTGGGTAAAAGGAAAGCAAGATCTTGCATCTTGAAAAGGAAAAGTGGCAGATTTGGAACACAAAATCTAGAACCATTCATCTTCTCATGTTTAGGTTTGCATTAGATTAAGAAATAAAGTGACAGTAACTGTGATGTAATCCCAAATAAAAGTAAAAAATTAATAAAGGCCTTATTTAATATCATGGTTAAAAGTTGGTCAAAGCAATAAAACCTTTAAGACCATTCACAAACATTATCAGCTGCTTTGTAGCTCAGAGCTCACAATCACCATGCACTTTATTTCAGTTTGATGCAAAAGCTTCTTGAAGCAGAAAACATTTAAACCTTTCATCTCAGTCAAGTTTTGGTAGCCAGTGTCAATTCAACCCAATGAATGAATAGTAAAAATACACATAAAAAATTCATCCTGCTTGCTTGTGCTGTGAAAGGGATTTTATGACCATTAACATGCCACTGGGAATTCAGATTCTGGTTTTATTGTCTTCAATGTCGCTGATGTACCTTTTATTCCATTTTTCATTTAGTTGGGTTTTTTCTGTCTTGGTCCCAGCATTGCTCTGGTAGTCTTGTGTTCAGGGGGAATCATGGGCTTTTCTCATGAGGAAGTCAGTAACATGTTACGATCAAACTTTTCCAAATGCAAGTTAGGAAACGTTTTCCCAAATCTGGTGAACATCATCCTTGGTTCCAACACTACTGGGCCAGCTGCTAACTGGTTTGAAACATGTCAGAATGAACTGAATTCTGACTTCTATTTGAGTCTATTGCAGCTATTCTTTAATATCTCTGTGGTTGACATGAAAATATGATTTTGCATTCCTTCACATAATAAGTGTATTAAGATATTTTTTAAAGCATTATGTAAAACCATTTTGAATCCAAGCTTCAATATACATTTAAAAAAAAAAAAAAAGAGAATATACATTGCATGAAGATATTGCACTTTGGAAGTTTATTTTTTGTTACTAATCAAATCTCAATTTAAAAAGGAAAAATGATGTAGGAAAACTGTCAGGTTATAGAATGGGGTCATCAGGGTTACCTGAGTTTCATCATTGGCTTTTCACACATGGTTACCCATCTTGCTGATGAAAGCAGTGGTTATATGAGAGTCACAAGCCCATCTGAAAAAGCATCTGGTACATCCTCTTTCCAAACAGTATTCTGCCATGTGCACCATATCCCACGTCCAGTTCATTTTGAAATGACAGTGATGCTGTGCTTACCTGACAAACTGGCATCCTGTTCAAAGGACAGTAAGTAAATGAAGTGGCATTTGCGGGACTAATCCCTTAGAAACCCCTGGCATTACTCTCATGGGCAGTGCTTCAGGTAAAAAAGATGTGCACTACTTATTTGCCAGTCCTAACTAACATGATTAAGACTTATAAAGTAGATAATACACAGATATGACACTCTGAAATGTTGAAAAAAAAAAATTATGGCCCTAAATTATAACTGAGTTGGGTCTGGGAACCTTTGCCTTCACTGGGAATCTGTCACCCACTTGTGCCCTCGGCCAGAGGAAATACCCTCTTCTGCAGCCCCTGAAGGGCCCGATGACGCAAGTCTGCTCTCCAGGCACCCTGGCACCGTGGGGCAGTATGAAGTTAATCCACTGGAGTCCGTGTCCATGGTGGAAGGCTTCAAAGCCCAGTTACATCTTCTGTGTTGGTGTCTCCCCGCTCCAGGTCACAACCTCGGCTCAGCGAAGGTGTCCCGGGCGCAGACGTTTCCCAGCTACCCATCGGAGCAGGGCGAGGAGCACCAGCAGTCCCTGTCGCTGGCCAGCAGCTACGCCTTCAGCTACGGCTCGGGGCTGGTGCAATGACAGGCGGGGGCTGCCGGCCGAGATGGACAGTTGAGCCTGGAGCCTTCCGCAAGGACCGAGGAGCCCCTGGCCCCCTCTGCACCCACCATTTGCCGTGAAAACTGATGCCTACCAGCTCCAGGCGGGGCACCGCCAGTGCAGAAACCTGGAGAGGCGACTTCCTCGAAGCAGAGGCTAAGTCTTTATTTATTTATTCTGCCGTTCTTTTTGTCGATATGTTCAGAAAGGAGCGGGTTGGGGGGTTGGGGGGAGGGAAGAAGGGGGACACGTCTGTGTTGTAAGAAAGTGGTGGAAACAAATGAAACTGTGTTGGTTGGTGTGAAGGTTTCTGCATGACCGGAGAAGGTCCCTTCTGGGGCTCCATTGCAATGGCGCATTTGACACTGGGGCCTTCCTTCCCGCCCCCACCAGCAGGCCAGCCTGTCTTCACCCACAGCCTTTGTAGGTCCTTGCCACAGCCTACAATTCCCGCTGGAGTCACTGAAATGTCGCCAACTCGAGATGCAGCGTCAGTGCTGCGGGAGTCACCTTCAGATCCGAGCGGGTTCACTCACTGCCCTAGAGAGTGGTTGGGTGTTTTTTGAGCCAGTCACCAACATATACTGGAGTAGCAGGCTGATATGTTTTGTTGGGAATAGGGTTTGATGCATTAAGGTAAGGCTATTGCCTGGTCCGGCTCTAATCTTAAATTCCTGGGGCACAAATTCATCCCTTACACATGCAATTCTCATGATGCCCCCAAGAGCTGTGAACATCCCTATCATCCCTATCAGTCTTGTCCTCAGAACTGCTGCAAAATCTTCTTGTTCACAAATTATTTAGGTAACCATGTCTGCAAGCCTGCCTTTAAAAAGCGGGAAAACTGTTCTTCAAACAAAAAAAAGTGGGCCACATGCCCAGCTGATGACCGCCCGTGCCACAGCTGGGCCAGACACTGTAGAGCTGAGCTCTGGTCTTGTCTTTCTGGTCAGCGTTATTTGATTTTCTGTGTTTCCTTCTCAGATTTCTGTTTTAGATGCACATTGTATCTTGTATGATCATGTGTCAAGCATCTGTTTATTTTCAAGAGGAGGATGAGTACCTCTCAATGGAAATGTTCTGTCTTTGGAAGACGTCTTTAAAAAACAAACTGTAGTAGGTGTTTGTAATCAGTAATGAGGGAATAAGTTGGAAGGCATACCTGTAGGTGGGGAGTGAATTTTATCTATCTTGAACATTTAGATTTTTGTAACTGTTATCAAATACTTATGTACTCCTTGTGATGCCCTGAAATGTTTGAAATTGTGAGGAGAAAAATCTGCCCTCCTGTATGATCTGAGGAGCCTTGTGTTCTGTTCCCAGTGTGAAACTATTGCCATGATTACCAGAGGGATTCAGCTCATTGGTTGTTTCTCAGGACAGGTTGAGGAAATGTATCAAGGAGGAGACACATAGACTCTTTTCCAAAGAAACAATTGGTTTTATGTACTATAATTTAACTGAAAAAGTGCTGTTGGGTTGTTTTATATATGCACATTATATATATATATATGTATTAAAAGGAAGAAACTTCTGCTTTTGATTAAACATTTAGTGGTACAGTATGGTCAGCTTTTCTCCAACCATTTTCCCAGCTAAGAGACCTTGCAGACTTACAGCTTTCTACACCTCAGTGAACGGTTGCTGAATAAAAAAGCTTTGTGATCCACTTGAATGAATCACTTCTAGCCCACCACAATCACCTTTATTTATTTTTCCCCTTTTTCCTTCTCTCATTCACTACCTCTTTTTCTTCTCACAGTGCTGCCATACGCAGGAATAGAATGGCTCCCTACAGAGAGTATTTTGATGAGCTAAAATGAAAAACTGCTCTCCCACGCTGTCAGGGCGCTATACCTATGGTGCTCTCAGAGCTGTACCCATCAAGGAAGCTTCATTCACACTTTCATTTAAGAAAAAGATTCGGTTCACATTTTGCTTAGGGAAAATTTCCAGTTTGCAAATGTTAAAAGCAAAATGTGATACAAAAGGATAGATATTCTGCTGGTATAATTCTGTTACTCAGTGCAGCTTTGCCAGATATTTGCCTTTTGGGGAAATGGTCAGTTATTTTTATTCCTTTTCAGCTGAGATTCTTTCACTTGCCCTAAAATGATACATATTTTCTTTGAAACTCCTTAGATTAAGTTTTCAATATGTTCTACAGGTTTCAATTATGTGTCCAAGTAAGTTTTTTCCTCTGTGACTTGAATACTAATCATTTAATAATTACATATTCTACATAGTCCAAAAGTGGGGGAAGGGCAAAACAGGAGGATATCATAACTTCTTTATAGTTCCAGTGTCCGTATACTTTAAGAACCAACCTAAATCCTCAACCTAGTGCTTCAATTGCATTTCAATAAAAAACATAAGGTCTATATAATGTACTCATTTAGTTTCCTGGGGAATAGTTGCTGTCTGTGGCTTTGTCTTCCTACGCAGTACCTGAATATTGTCAAGTTAATGAAAATGCAGATGCTATTTTCAAAGAAAACACACCAAAAAAAAAGGAGGGAGGGGGCATTATAGCAGTTTTGGCTATATATATGGCCATATATAGCAGTTTTACTAAATATTTTTCTTTCATTGCATAGTGCAGCCATCCTCTCAACTCATACATTTATAAAATACCTGTGAGGTCTCATACAATGCAGAAAATTGAACAAAGCTGCAGAACACAACCAATCTAAGCAAATCTGATCTGTTGAGAACCTATTTCTTGTAGAGACTAAACACAAGCACACTAGAAGTTGAAAATAAGGATGCAACTTCACAATGTACTGTAACACAGTCTAAGACAGCTGGGAACCTGAAACACAAAAGCATTCAGGAGTCAGTGGATGCTGCCATTAGTGCCACTCCAGAACAGCAGATGATATCACTGTAACACTGGTGTGTTCACATGGCTTCCACAAATGTTCCTCAGAAAAGCTCCATGAGAGCCAGGCAGACACAGTGGCAACAGTTTGTCAGAAATTTCTGTTTTCATGGAATTGCTTAAATTCCTGGTATATGCCTGTTGATAACCTGAGTGATGGCCCACTGAGACTACTTTGTACAGCTCCTAGTGCTTCCACCAGAAGGAAAACTCTCTTTTGGAACACATGGTAGAGCTGCCTGCCTAGAGACTACAACGGCCTTTAAATAGACCCAGGGACCCCACGGGACCCTGTTCCAGTCTCGGCTGTCTTCATGTGCAAAGCACACAGATAATACGTCTACTCCTGACCCAAGAGCTGCTCTCTGTTTTCAGCTAATGAGCTGTGAAGGGATGGAGGGCAACAAAATGTCTTCAGTGGTAACCAGGTGCAGCTGGTACAAATGGAACTTAGCATTAGTACATCATAAAATATAAGAAGTAAAATAAAGCTGTCGCTTTTATTTCTGGTTTGAGGATGTGTTATGAATATATAACTGTAACCGTGATTTACATTTTTTTAAATCACCCTTTGATAACAATATATTCACCCCTATGAACCAATAACACACAGCATTACTAAATATAGTTACTAATATATCTTAACTGTGAATATTATAGATTGATGCATGCTGGTACTTTTGATTTTGAAGTCACTTGGTGCAGAAAAGGTGAAATCGAAAGAGACTGCTAATAAATCATCAAATGGTGCTAAGGAACTTGAATAGTCCCATTTTTTAAACAGCTACATGTCATTATTTATAGATTAAATTGTCTGTGAGTATACTCGTTTGAAACAATTTCACCTGCTTATGAAGGAAAAGGAAAGCAGAATCTCTTGTAGCAGGGAGTTTGCTGTTTTACTGAGTAAATATTTAGACATTACTTTTTGTGGCAGACATGTGGTCACATGTATTAAGTTCTGTCCTTGGGAGGTTTTGCTGGGTTTGGTTTTTTTTCTTTTTTTGTTCCACAAAAGCTACAAGTAAAGCTTGAAAATGTATTGACAAACCAAAGAAGTTTGTTGAGACATTGACAATAGCTGCTCTCTTTTGTTTTGTCAAAAGTCTACCATGACATTTTGTGAAAATACTTCATTCCACAACACATGTATAGAAATTCTGTTGGGATGCGGAAAACTATAATCAAGTTTTGTTCTAAGTTAATAAGACTTTGCTGGAAAAGGGGTTGAAATTGAGTATCTGAGGGCAAAAGTGTTTTAAAGTGCTCTCTATAGCAATAATTTAAGTACAAAATACAGCCTTCAGGCATCCACTTATTTAGAAGTTGCTAAGTGCGGGCAATCTGTTAAGACCCTTACCTGCTTGTGGCAAAGACAAAAAAAGGTCAATCATTAATCATATCTTTGTATTGCATTTATGAGAAAAGGAATTAACTTCATGCTAGTTCAGCTTTCCAGTCTAACAGGCAATGCTATGAGGAGTAGGGGTTTTTTTGAGGTATTTGATCTCTAGGGACTGATAAAGACCATCAGCCTGGAGCATATAAATCTCTACTCAGACTTAGCTCACCAGCCACAAGTGCTAGTTTTCATCTGGTAACCTAGAAACTGCAGGGCAGTTTTCCATTAGAAAATATAACTGTCTTGAATGGCTGTGTATTTTAGCATGAAATATAGAATTTTTTACAAAATATGAAAAAAGGAAGGAGTAATGAGTTCCAATTAATCTCTGCTTTAGTGTTTAATATCAGTGTATTTTGACTCCTTTTTATACCTGCTGCAAAGGAATAAGTGTGGCTTTTATCCACACACAGAATAGAGTGAACAGTGGAAAAAGTGTGAAAAGCTGCTCTTTGATTACGAGAATAGCTCCAAGAGCACTGGAAAATTTCATCTTTCCATACATCATCCAAATACTTGTGACTCTTTCCAAACACACTTATTACACAACAGGTTATACTAGAATTTTACCTTTTTCACCACAGACAACTGGTCAGAATGCCTGCCTGTGTTTTGTAAGTAGAAGATAATGACTGTGCAACACCACTGTAGTGACATAACTTTAAAATCAAAGGGCTGGATATATGAATTCTTCAGTTATAAAGTCTTGCACTACTTGAGGGGTGCTGTGTTTGCTCTTGATATTATAAATAAATACTCTGCACTTTTTATTTTAGATAAAAAGGTGAGGTATATTGGAAACAAGGATAGGCTTATGGTGGAATGAAAGAAACCACGAAGAATATTGACTCCCTTGTTATAACAAGAAGTTTGTCTGCCTGTCCAAGTCCTTAAAAGACAGTAAAAGGTGATGGGTGAAGGTGCTGTGTATTCAGCAATTGTTTAAATTGCATTGTGCTTAGAAATCTAAATATTAGAATCTGCTGGCGAACTGGCTCTATTGAAGAAAATGGAAGTTTCACTTTGCAAAGATCTTTACATGCATATGCAGCTCGACAGATTTTTACAGACACAATTTAAACAGATATGAAAGTAACTGAGGTTTAAGTATGATTAAATATAATTAAAGCATTTTACAATGTCCATATTGTTATGAATATTGCCAGCTGTAATGGAGACAATATTTCCTTTTTAACTGAATGCAAGCTCAAAAAGTAATAGCCTCTCTAATATGAAGAAGTTAATCTTTTTAAATATCACATTTAAAGTCACAACGAATGAATTTCATTGGGGTTTTTTGTTGCTTTGATACAGAAATCCTCATGAGGTTCAACAAATTTACTATGTTCTCTTACAATCTTGGGATTGTCAAGTGCATTAATATATTTTACAGTAGATTTTTTTCTTGTGAGAATATTTGACATCAATGAAGTTAATTTTTAACCAGGTTACACATTGTTTTCAGTCTTTTTAAAAATTGTATGATAGCAAGACAGAATGGGCATAGAAAATAGCACAAGATTAATTGGCCGGTTTGGAAATTCCATACTAATAACCAAAATAAGGGTTTCAGTTAAACATTTATTCTCATCACTGCTCCTATACTTAAAACAGAATAAATTACCTAAAATAAAATTATCCTTGTGGATGTTAATTGTTGCATTTCCTGAGTTTCCATACATGACAGGCTGTGACAGGAGATATCCAGAACTGCTTTTTGGAAATTGTTCTGATTTGAGATGGTTACAACAAAAAACAGAAAATACATGAAAAAAAAAGTGTTACGACTTCTTACCAAAGAATGATACATGCTAACCTTTTATTTCTTTGAAAAGCATCATTATAGAAAGGTAGAGAAATTTATGAAAGGAAGTGAAAAATGTGGTAATAAATTGACAAAAATAAAAACAGGTTCTGAAATCTTTTAAAAGATTAGGAGAAATTGGCAAACATTTAAGCACACAGCAGTGGGCCATGTTGAGCACAAAACAGTTTCCTGTAGCATTCAACTTCTTCTTTTCCTTCTTTATCAGGAGCCGGAAACAGTGTTGTGAGTGCAGTGTAATTCACAGCTCTGAGTGCTCCGTGTGAATGGACTGAGGAGTGCTGGGCTCATTTTCCCTAACCTGGCTGGAAGAACCAAGTACCAGTCTGCCTAACATGCATTATGCAGTATAGAAGAACCCGTATTTTGCACAATGCACCACCATTGTTATCACACAACTTTGTGGAACTTACTGCAGCCAGATACTGTCAAAAGTATGATTTAGAACATGTCACAGCTCATTGAATTCTGGGTGATGAAAGCAATGTCTTCCTTTATGATCCCGAAAAATACATACGGAGGTGCTCAACCTTTATTCTTCTAATTACAAAAGGTTCTGACAGAGTTCTGTAGGAAAGTTCACCCCATTCTACCATTGTTGGGTAAATTGTACACATTTCAAAGAAAATAATAAATGTCTGCTTAAGGCAGTTTTATTTCAGAGGAAAAAAAAGACTATTAACAGAGATTAATTTTAAGACATGTAAATATTTCTAACATGCATTCCTCTCTTCAAATACACATATAGACATCAGCACAAAGAAAAATATTGAAGAAAAAAATAAAGAGACTGTACTTTTGTTTATATCTTAGAATGATAAGCTATTGATCACTTAAATCATTTTAGAAAATTTACTGGTTAATGCAACAAATTATTTATTTAGTGTAACAATCTAATTGAATAAACTGTTAAAAGAGATGTTAAATACCTTTTAGAACCACTGACATGCTTTTTTTCTAAAACTACAAAGTTCTCTTTTTAAGTAAGCATAAGGTTAGAAGAAATATGTCAGCCATGGCTAGTGATTAATATTAATTATTTTATCTAACTATACAGACTAATAATGTGGATAGTGTGAAAATAATCTTTTGAAACTTGTGTTAGATCTCTTTGTACATTTCCTTTGGTATTTCTAGCTCAAACATTATATCCTAAGTTATATGTAGGGATATATAACTGCAAGACTATAGCACAGATAGTAAGGTAAATCTACAGCTTTATAAATCAAGCCTAATCAGGGCCAAGAAATTAGTCAGAGCAGTGGTACTGGTCAGTCCTGTGGCTTGGTGGCAGCCTGGCCCGGTAGTATCTGAGCTCACACAGCTGAGGCTGTCTCAGTGTTCCTGAGGCTCCCCTGCTTTAAAGGAAGTGTTAGCAAGATCATCACTTGTTTATCCCATGGTTATCCAGATGCTCTTCCTCTTCTCATAACTCTCAATGCATTGTAGTATAAGAAAAGAATAAAAAAAGTTAGAGACAAAAGCAGAGACGAGGACCCTCTTGGTGGAGGAGTGTCCTACCAAGCCCTGCAGGCTCTTCTTCATCCTTAAAATATGAGTTTTTCCTGTGCAGGAGCCCAGCTTCAGAGGGCAGAGGAGAGGGGTGCTTACTTGTCTGATGCAGGCTGGGAGAGAACTGGGAAAGGTCTCCATCTCCGGAGTGATTTGGCGGGTATGATGCTGGATGAACCAGCATTTCATGTGACAGTGAAAAGCCTGGTTCAGTTTAGTGTTTGGACTAAACTGGTTTAGTTTGGTTTAGACTGCTGTGAGTCTCTAGCCTCGGGGTGGAACCTTTTGCATGAGATATCAAAGGGGCAGTGATCACCCTGAGCCCACACATACCCTGACACCACACCCCAGCGAGGCACAGCTGTGAAGGTATGGCTTGTGCTCTAGCCCAGAACGGTTCCTCAGGAATGTATGTGTTTTGGAAAAGTCTTTTATGTTGCCTTACTTACATCTTGAACAATACAGTCTGAGAACTTCACGGATAGCTTCTACTCCTGGGGTCTGCAGCCTAAAAGAACATTTTAGCACCTATCTTGTAGTCAGATGGGCTGGTTTTGGAAATAACCCTTGGTGTCAGACTTACAAAGCTGTTCAGAGGATTAACTCCTATTGAGCATCTCAGCTTTGAAGGAAATTGCACTAGGGAGTACTCACTGAGGCAGAATTTCGGCTACTGTAAATAAATACCATTGATTTGGACTTTCACATAGCTCCATCACAGAGTAGATTTAAAGGAGCATGATGCACATAAGGTTTAAAAATAAATTTTAAAAATCAGAGTCCTGGTGCCCTGACATCTTTATGATTACAAAAATAATAGTCATCATCCTTAAAAAAACCCACACAAAAAAGCACACAAACAAACAAACAAAAACCAAAAAAACCCGCCCCTAGAAGTGAATCTGGTAGTGAGACCAATCCTCTGAACAATCCTC
This sequence comes from Callaeas wilsoni, assembly GCA_013398955.1. Lineage (NCBI taxonomy): Eukaryota > Metazoa > Chordata > Aves > Passeriformes > Callaeidae > Callaeas > Callaeas wilsoni. The sequence continues at coordinate 203,643 of VWPU01012116.1, forward strand.
TGAATCTGAAATCTTTCCTTTTTCTGAAGTAAGATTTCTTATGTGGAAGTCTCAGGAGTAAATGAACAAATGCTGGTAGCAGCTATACTTCAACTGTTCTGCCTGCTGTGTTTCCTTGCTCCTGTCCTCCTGTCCGCTAGTCCTGGGATGAGATCTGGAGAGGAGGCAAGTGGTTAAGTTGCACAGTATAGTTAGAACAAGCTATTTCTGAGCATTCTTGGAAACATTTAGGTGCCTAACAGAGAAGTTGGCTGGGAATTTAGGTCAGGTGGAGGTCATAAAGAGGGCTAATTGTTGAACTACCCTGCCAAAAGTGGGGGTGTGGAGGAACCCAGCTTCTTGTGTTCCTTGGTGGGTCCAGCCCTTAGAACAGCCTGTTTCCTCACAGAAACATTGTTTTACCCCAAGACACACAGCCAAGGGAGAGCAGAAGACTAGCAGAAGGAGCTATCGTGAACATACTACAGTCAGAGTTCTTTAAGGTAAAGGAATGTATCTGAAATGAATAAAGAAATTAACAAGTTCTAACTTCCACCTTCTTTCATAAGACTGTGACTTTGTTTTTCATCCTGTTGATCCAAACTCTGGTGACTGCCTTTCCTACATTCAGAAGTCCTTTTCAAGGAGATGTGAGTTTTTACAACTTTAAAGACTTAGTTGTACTATTAATCATTGAATATTCTTTTGAACATGGAATTTAAACATTTCCCTTTTTGACCCAATGAAAAAGATTAATTTTATTACTATGGAAAAGGCTTTACTTTTCTTTAATCTCATGTATTCATTTTCAAATCACACAGATGGTAGTTACCCTAGAATACCCTTCAAGGTATTCAACGCTCAGTTTTTTAATGACAACACATTTTATTGTATTTATTTCCTTTCAGCAAAGTTTCTGAGACTTTAAAAAAACCCCAGAATTATTTTACAGTTTAGATGGTATGCTGATCTGCTTGCTGTCCATGGTTCTTTCATTTTGCTTCGTTGATTCTTTTTTCCTCTCTCTTGACTATTTGAGTGAGTGGTACAGCATGAAATAATGCAGTAACTGTTCAACATAAAATTTCCAAATTACAGGTGATGGAGTTTATTCAAAAGAAAGGAAAAAATTTCCAAAAGGAAAGGACAAATCTATGGGAAATATTGAAACTAAGCAGCAATAAACAACGGTTTGTTTACACTGAAAAGTCTATTTACACAATCCAAACAGCAAACAAACTCTTACTGGGTCCCAACCTGCCAGACTCATAAAATATTTAAAGACTGCTAATACTGCATTTCAAATTGAGCTTTTGGAAGTTTCTCTTGTGTGTAGCTTACTAGTTTTTAAACCAATGAGAATATTGGTAAGTTTGGGTTGTTTTGATTTTGGTTTTTATTTGTATCAGTCACTTGTTCAGCTGCTGTTCACTGATATTACTATGGTACAAAAATGAAGCTGTCGTTTTGGGATTGTCTTTTGAAAAAAAAAAAACAAAAACAAAAACAAAACATATTGTTCTTATTATGCTATATGTGATGTGATTTTCCCTGTGGATTATCCTGGTAGAACTAATATGTTTACAGAATTTGAATTAAAACAGATTAAATACCTGCAAAGGAGTGCACTACAGATTTTGTTTTCTCTTCAAATCTCGAAAACAAGCAATTGTTTCAAAAAGGCAAGCTGAAAGTACCAAGAGAGAAAAGAAATAAGGGAAGTACCACAAACAATCAAAATAATCTGGTATTCCAGATATTTAACCTCAACCTCTCACCCTTTTTTACCCTCATTAAAGCAGGGATGTATTTTAACTGTCTCTAAAAGCCGTAAAACAATACCATCTTCTGAGCTTATGGATTTTTGTGTATCAGGACTCCAGTTGAGACCTTCTGTGTAATCAAATCCATTGCATTATCATTTTGGCATTTTACTATCAGGGGGATCATAGGAAATTACCCAATGCTATAAGGTTTCATTTGTAAGGCTGTGCACAACTTAGAAATATCTGCTATAACTCAGGAAATAAACCAACTTGTTAGTAGTACAGTTCTGTGTATCCTCATCAATTTCACATTCAAGCATTATATTCAAGTATATCTTAAAACCTTCAGCAAGTGAAATTTAAAAAAAACCCAAACATCCATTGCAACGTGTCCTTGTCCAGGAGTACAGAAAACCAAAACAAGATGTTTTTAATAGTATATGACATTGTAAACAGTTTAAGTCTTCGGCATAAGTTGAAAGGACACTTTAGGATTTTAGAATTTTAGCTGAAGTGTAGGATAAACCACGACACTATTATTGCTCAAATAGTGAAGAGAAGCCTTGTGTCCATGTTATTCTAAGAAGAACCTAGGCTCCTGTTTTCCTGTGCACGTGAAGAAAGCTTTCCACTGGAGAAGGCTGTGCAAAATGTGCTTTTCACTGTCAGGCTGTGATGCTCTTCATAGCCAGCCAAGCAGAACTGGTACCTGATTTGTAGGCAGACTCATGATGCCTCCACTACCAACTCCTTTCAAAAAAAAAAAAACCCCAAACAAAAACCCTGAACACTGTATCCAGCAACATTTTTACTTATACTTCAAGAGAAAAGTGGAATCAGGCACAGGTGGGCCAGGCACACAGTTTGCAGTATGCAGACGTAGAGGATTATCAGCTGTCATGGTAACACCTTCATTTACTGGGATTCTGTCCTCGCTAATTCAGCAGATTTGTAAAAGGCCAAAAGATGCATAGATCCTAATTCTCAGGTCTGCCTTCTAGTTCTGTTTGTTTAAGGATTTATTTTTTTTGTCTGTTTGTTCAATTTCTGTGTGATTTCTTCTGTAGGTTTCAGCAGAATATATACATATGCACACATACAACTACATATGTATGTGTATTGTTTTGTAAATGTTCTCAGTCATGCTTTCTTCTGCTTTGCATCATTTACTCATATACCTTCCATGTTCTCATTTATTTTTTGCGCAATTAAACCTTATAATAAATTATTAAATATAACCTGACAGTGACAGAGTCTTCCTGTTTCGTTTTCTTCTGGGCATGGGGGGAGTAAAGAGGGGGAAGGAGTGGGGAAGGAGAGCAGGGGCTACACTTTAGTTCCATCCCCAAAGAGAAAACATTGAAATTGCTGTGGTGAGCGGCAAGAAGCCTGTAAAACCACAAAGCTGTCAGATACCAAGCTGCTGTTCATACTTTTAAATCTAGGTTCAAGGAGCCCTGATACATCTGCTTTTGTCAGCTGAATAGTACTGTTTGCCCGGCAGCAAAATAACACCTCCTGTGTGGAAAATCATGGGTATTTGTTATTCTATAGAGCTCTCAATTTGAGATGCAAAAACCATGAACGTAGACAACATCGAACACATTTTCTTTCTTACCCTGTCACGTAGGCTTCTCATGCACATAGATTTCTCGGACCAAATTAACTTTATTTTAGCTTTAATAACACATATGCAGCTCCATTTTGAATATCAGAGTTGTTCTAAATTTGATACTTAAAAGTCCACCTACTAGGTAAAAGTGTTTCAATTGCAGAAGGACAAATAGTCTCTAATCCTGCATATGAATTGAGGGATAGGGTAAATCTGCAGGCTGCAATACAACACCGACACAGCTGGGGTCGCGTCACTGTCCCGCCAAGCAGCCCAGGCAGTGCCCAGCACAGCCAGTTTGACCTTCCATGTCTTGCCAACACAGAGAAAATAAAGTCTATGCTGCAAATAAAAGACCTCTGCTTTGATTACTTCATTCTTAAGAAAGAACCTAATGGTCTTTTCTTATGTTTGTGTCAGACGTTTTTGCAGTTGACATAAAAATCCTCCATCTGCCGGAGTGATGATTCTTCTCCTTTCTCTGCTGCGTATGCCATGAAAATTGGATCTTCCATAACTGTTAGAAGGAGGCTAGAAGAACATTAAAAGGGGAAAAAAATAGAAAAAGTTAAAGGACTTTTCTCAAAACAGCTACAGCTTTGAAAAAGCAGAAAAATTTTTCTTCAGATGCTGATTTATTATTGGGAAATATGAAACCATCCAAAAAAATGGGTTTTTGTCTTCTTGTTTTCTGTGAATACATTTCAGATTCAAGTCATATGAAAAAAAGAAGTTGCAGCTTGAATATGTTTCCCAGCTGTCCCACATCTGGCCCTTGGTAAAGCACCAGTGAAATGCCCCCTCCCCCTGACACACACTTCAGATACTGACACAGTCTCTCCTACATCCATCTTAAAACATGCATTATTCTGAAGCTATTGACTGTTCTAAGAATGAGGCATGTCATTAATACAACTTAATGTTACGGTGCCCGGGTGAACTGGTAAGGGAGGAAAGGTGGTTTCTGAAGCAAATGCCCGGTCCCTAGCCTTTCGTCACTGTAGGAAGAACTTCATCCTGGTACAAACAGTGACCCAACAGTCAGAATGAGAGAAATCAGCTTTATAAGGACATATTGGCAGTGGAGCTTATCACTGGATCATACAGGAGTGAGATCTGAGAGGAGACAGGTGGAAAACCAGAGTCTCACATCCACTGTGAAACGCACATTTCCCTAAACACACCCCTGATTTAGGGTATGAAGAGACAAGACAGCAGCAGTGAAATTGGCTCCTCTCTTTCTACTTCTAAACTTCAGGGCTTGAATAGGATTATTAAGGGGGGAAAAAAAGACTCAGCATTCCAAAACCTTGATTGTTACAATACAAAAAAAAAAAAAAAAAAAAAAAACTGAAACAGCTATCTCAAAGAATTGTAGTGAAGCTGAACTGGAAAAAACGTAAGACAAAGGGTATCATAGAATATAACTTTTTTGCCTCAGTTTTATAAGTGATGACTTCAGGAAAAAAGACATTAACAAGACACAAATAATAAAAAGGCTATCAAACCAAAAGAGGTAATTTGTTAATAACATGGAACAGAGTAGAGTCTCTAAATATATCTGTAAAGCATTAAAAGATATTCATCAAAAAATAATGAGCAGTAGTAATCATATTTTAAAATCTTAAAATTTTTCCTGTCTATATAGTTTAAGATTAGATGGTAAGATTCAGGGGATATAAAAAGCAGACACAGAAGAGAAAGATCTTAATAAATATACAGTACAAACCATGAGTAAGCTTCATCTCAACAGGTGATCTTACCCAGATCTGAGCAGAGTACAAAGCTTTTGATAAAGCCTTTGTGATCTTCCTCTTCTTTCTGAAGACATACATTTAGTCAGAAACATAGTGGAGGAAACTGCATCATAAATGATAGTATAGTCTAAAATATTTAATTTCAGCATGCAAGAGATAATGCTGGTATTGCTTACTTTCCCACTGAAACCAATAAATACAATAAAAATCCAGGTAGACTTGCAAACTGCAACAGGCATGAGATTAGCACTATGTCATAAAAGCCTGAAAAGGCCCTTTGATTCAGGGAAATACTAATATGTTGCCCAAAATTCTAGCAGCCTCATATATTGTGGTAGGGGAAGGAATATATTTTCTGCTCACTATTTCTTTTTTTTGAAGCACAGAGATTCTGGATCAGATCACTAGAGATATTTGGCAAGGAATAAAGCAAACTTAGATAATGGTTTAAACTATTAGTTTGGATCCAGTTGTAAATCTGGAACATGAAATCAGAGAACAAAAAATGCTAGAAGATGTAGAAAACTTCAAGATACCACCTGTCCTCTGTGCACAAAACAGGAATAAGCAATGTCTAGCTTGCTGTTATTCCTGACAAATCACCCTTAACCTGTTGTTTCAGCTAACACCACAGTAAGCATTTAGCTGACAAAGGAACTTGACTAAGCCATTTGTTTTCCCAATGTGAACAGAAGGGAAAAAAAACCAGAAAATGTAACTTTTTCGTAGGCTGTAGAACTGATAGGCTTTTTCAAGTTTAAAATTTTGGTGAGAAAATTCAATTTTTACATATATGTTTTTTTTTCCCCTTTGGTTCTGAGGGGTATAGTAGGATGAGCTGTTAACACATCCATCCTTACCTGCTTCAGTATATTATGCAAATTGATTTGTTACTCACTTTTTGTGATAAGCAGTGGTGATACAGAAGATCAGTAGGCAATCTAACAGCAAAACAGCAGCAGAAATCCCTTCAGCTATGTAGGTAATAAACCATTTGTGATCTCAAGTTGCTAAAATATGATTCCACTAAATACAATTGGTATTTTGTAAAAATATAAATCAGCATGAACTTTTTATGACAAACTAAGCTGAAAAATCAATGATTATATAAAGACATTATTCCATGACAGCTCATGCTCGATATTCAGACTTCACAGCAATTTCCTCATTTCTAAAAAGCCTTTGTTATGCTGAACCAGTTCTTAGGAAAGCTGTGACTGGGATGACCAAAGGTGAGTGAACATAGCACAGCAATACGAAAAAAAAAATAGCTGTGCTTTGTATAATCCTTTTCTATCTCCTTCCCTCCCCTGGTGAGAAAGCAGTCCATACATAAGTGACTCAATATATGGTTAATAAAAGTTCTCAGTCAACTTAAATGAACGTTCTTGGCCAACAACACAAAGCTGTGAGGAGTGGCCAATACCCCAGAGGGCTGCAGAAGGAACTCGATGGGTTGGAGAGATGGGCAGAGAAGTGTCTGAAATTCAACGAGGTCAAATGCAGGGTCCTGCACCTGGTTAGGAACAGCCCCCTGCACTAGGGGCTGATCTGCTGGAAAGCAGCTCTGCAGAGAAGGACCTGGGGGTCCTGGTGGACAGCAAGCTGTCCCTAAGGCAGCAGTGTGACCTTGTGGCTGAGAAGGCCAATGGGATCCTGGGATGCATCAGGAAGAGCTTTGCCAGCGTGTGGAGGGAGGTGATCCTGCCCCGGTGCGCAGTCCTGGTGAGGCACATCTGGAGGGCTGTGTCCAGTTCTGGGCTCCTCAGTGCAAGAGAGACATGGAGTTCCTGGTGTGGGTCCAGCACCGGGCAACAAAGGTGATAATGGGACAGGAGAGCCTCTTTTATGAGGAAGAGCTGAAGGAGATGGGCCTGTTCAGCCTTGAGAAGATATGACTGAGAGGAGACATCATCAATGTTAGGGAATCACGGAATCAGCTAGGTTGGGAAAAACCTTAGAGATCATCAAGTCCAACCTGTAAATCTGTAAGTATCTGAAGGAAGGATGCCAAGCAGATTAATGAATCCAGACTTTTCTCAGTCATTCTAAGCAATAGGACAAGAGGCAATGGGCAGAAACTGATGCACAGGAAGATCCACCTGAATATGCGGAAGAACTTCTTTACTGTGCAGGTTCCTGAGCACTGGAACAGACTGTCCAGAGATGTTGTGGAGTCTCTCTCACTGGAGATATTCCAGAACCATCTGGACACAATCCTGTGCCATGTGCTCCAGGATGACCCTGCTTGAGCAGGGAGGTTGAACCAGATGATTCACTGTGGTCTCTTCCAACCTGACCTGTGGTTCTGTGATTGTAAAGGTTGTCCCATAAGAGATACCCTTCAATCATTCAATATTTCCATGGGCAGCAAGTTATTTTTCGGAGTACCAGGAAGATCATCTCAGTGCTCAAGAGATTTTCTGTTCGGTACTGCACACAATGGTGTGAGTTATTTTCTGCTCTAATTCAAAAAGAAATCTGTTCAGTTTTTAACAAAAAAAAATTCACAAAAATTTCTCCCATTATCATCTCCTTTTTTTAATCACCTAGTATTGTACATGCCTTGATGATGGATGTCAGGAAAGCTGCCCCATTTGTTCTAGCCTAAGCAAAAAGTCTTTCTTTGAAAACTGCAGCCTAGGCAGGAAAAGTTAAACTTACAGTAACTTTGCTTAAAATGCATTGATTTCTTTGGAATGCAGTCATATCTTCAAATGAAACTAAAGAACAACCTGTAATAACTAAAGGTAGAGACAGACAAGAAAATGGCTTCAAGGTATAAGCCAATTTATTCTCATAGTGCTGAAGTCCGTGGTGAGGTAATACTTATTTTTGAGGTGAAAAGCTTTGGAGGAAAAAACAGAAGTAATATATTCAAAGTCATACAGCCAATCCGCAGCTCAAACCCTCATCTATTCATTGGCAAATGAGAGCTAAAATCTGTCTTCAGGTGTACTCCCTCTTTAATGTTCTGCTCACTCTACGATGAAACCACAGCTGCCCCAAAGTGCTTCCATTGGAGTAGACAAGAAAGTTATGTGTTTAGTTCACAGGCAAAGGAAAGCAATCAGTGTCACCAATGACACTAATTCCAGCTAACCAGCTGCTGAGCCATCACCAGATGGCTTTCCTCTCCGGGATCACAAAGTTTCACATCTTACCTGGCTATCCTGAATACCACATGGGACTTCCTCAGGCATGCCTCTTTAGTATTAATGTGTTCATTGGAAAGGACAACAAAAAATACCCATTACAGAAGAGTCTTATCCTTGAGTCCAATGCTGTTTTACTGGACAGAGAAAAGAAAGAAAATTCTCTCAGAACTTTACGCTGCTGAAGGTATGTGACACTATAGAGAAGGCTGCCAGATAACACAAAGCAACACCTTTTGTATTATAACCGCGTATGAAATCACTCTACTGCCAGAACGTTTTCAGCTCCCATGTACGTTAAATGACAGGATGGTGCACATACTTACCTCCAAATTCAGGAAAAATTATAATGTCTTTTTTTTTTCCAGCTGTTACGCTACCCACCAGAGAAAATGATTGTCTGTGCCAGTAAGTACTTAAAGAAATACAAAAAAAGGATCCTATAAGTAACAAGGGGAAAAAATTAAAATCTTTTTTTTGATTGTCATCAAGCATGGGCGAATCTGGATAGAGTTGCAGATTTCAGCAGAATTCCCACCCTCCAGTTTAACTGCTCCAGATTTCATTTTTCTTTTTCCAAAGTTTCACCTTCAGTTTTATCAGGTCAAGATAATAATCTCTGAGTTAATGAGTTTGAGAGCTGAGATTATCAGCTGTCAGTTAAATTTGGATGACAAAAATCATTAGATTCTTTTTCTTTTAACTAACAACTCAAAGCCCATGTGCCTTTTCTCATTTGAAGTGAGCAAAACCTCCCTTAGGCATTTGTTTTCTTAGCTATACAAAACCTTTTGTAATTACTGACTTTAGCATCCCAGTCAAGATTTTGCAGAAACATGTCAGAGGCTTGTCATGTGTCTCTTTAGTTCTTATGTTCTCAACAAAGGTGATATGCTGACAGGAGGTTATTAAGTATATTTTTGGCATCAGTAAAATTTCTGTCAAGTATTAGTATTTCTCTGCAAGTTTGGGAAATTTTTCTTGCGGGACACTTTTCAACCTTCAGTGCACCAACTTTGGTTTTGAGGAGGAAGCACTGATGGGCCAGAGAGTTGTTTCAGCAAGAGATTCAAACTGCTCTGTCAAGACCTTCATGTATTTTGTTACATGCCTCGTTGGACTGGCGTGTATGGTATCCTAATTGAGTGTCACTGAAATAGTTTTCCTTACAGCTGAAAGGCAGAAATCCAGCATGAATGCACTCAAGCCCAGGGAACGGTGGTTGGCTGAGTAGAGACCCACAGAGATGGTTTCATACCTTGTGTTCATACTGAATGACTTCATGAAGGACGAAGGAAGCTAATTTCACTCCTCTCCTGGTTCTCCTCACCCCCTTACTGCAGTTATTTTCTGTCTGCTTCCCATGGCCCAGAAGCACTGCTGTCTCCTTCCAGCCCTCAAGGAATGTACAATAACCCCCAGTGACTGTACAAGTAGTTCCCTGCTTTTCACCTGGATGCCAACGAAGATTATCCTGCTGCATTCAGCCATGGTGTGATCTCACCCTGAGCTCTATGTGCAGTTCTGGGCCCCACAGATTTAGAAGTATTTGAAGGTATTTGAAGGTGTCCAGAGGAGGGCAACAAAGCTGGTGAAATGCCTAGTACAAACTGTAATGTAATTCTGGCCCCCTAAACATGCATGTTAATACAACCACTAACCTGTTTTTAAGATCTAGTGGGACCACAAAAAGAGATGTTTCTTTTTTTACTTTTCCAAAGAGAACTTGCTACCCTGCTTTCTGCTAAAGCAAGAAAAAAATTATTAAATCTCTCTAAAAATGTCTGTGTCTTCAGGAGGGAATAAGTACTTCTTTTTCAGCCCTGCTAATTTTTCAGTCTTTTCATATGACACGTCCCATTCTTTCCCAATCATCTACCAAAACAGTATGTGGTTTGCAAGTCTGCTTCCTTTCTTCGTGGAAGAAAAGGAAACAGAAAATAGGTTCAGATGTGGAATCTGGTGTCATGACTGCTCTGTGTATTGATAGAATTTTTAGAAGAAGAGATATTGTGAAGAACACATCGGAAATTAATCCAAAATCTTTTGAACATATTGTATAAGTATGTAATATTAGGCTGCTTCTGTAAGAGTCATCCAACAAGAACTACACTACTTTACAAACACTTTGGTTTATATGTTCCAGGTTTTGAGGTTAAAAAATATTTGCAGAAGTCCAATTTCACCTGTAAATTCCTGTTTCTGGAAAACAACAATGACAATATTTAGTGGGGTAGAGGGGATAAACTTAGTGATACTGAACTGATCTCATGCTTTAATTTTCACTAGCATTCAAAAACATTAAATGCAGAGTGCTGACTTTTACTGATACAGGAAGCATAATGATGCTTGAATACCTATTCCTTCCTCCCTCCCTTTTTTCTAAAAAAGAATTCCGTGCTGTTTTTCTTTGCAAATATACATTCACGTTTAGACAAGAAGCAAGCTGCTTCCTTCTACCATACCACCTCTCAGAATCAGCAATTTTTGGACTGTTACCTCTTCTGAAAATAATCCTGTGCTCTTAATACAGCCTTTCACCTAAGATTCCTCCTCTTCAAAAGTTCTTGAGGTCCTCTCAGCAACAGCTTAAAAAAAAGGGGGGTTCTTATCTTTTCTCCTACTCTCTCAACCTAAAACCTAAACAGCAGCTCTCCTCCTCTCCTCCTACCTTCTAGACTCAGTATTTCAAAATAACTCTGGAACTGGGCAAGGCGAGAATTGCTTTACCCGTGCAGAATCACACCAACAAGCTTAAAGTGTTGGAAGAGTTTGGTAGAAAATCCGAGCTGGAGCATGGCTTAGCTGTAATGCTAAGCCAAAGAAAATGACATGACTTAACTAGTAGAACATAAAAAAAGAAAAATAGTGCAGCAAGTTTCTGGCAGCAGCTTGTTTATTCTAGCCACAACTGTTGGATCAAGCAGAATAAGTCACTCATGAGTTTGTGAGAGACTTTTGTGTCTATGCCACAGGGTGCAGTGGGAGCTGATGCCTGCCCTGCTGTTTCTCTCAACTTACTGTTTTTCCATATCACACTGGAAATATTAATTGTGTGTTATGAAAAAGTTCCAAATGTTGAAGAGAAATAATAGGAAATCCTTGATATTTCACTTTCTTTGAAATGAATGAAAACTCAGCAAAATGCACTTAATAATACAGGACGAGGGCTTAAAAGGGATACAATGGAGTGTTTTCTGAATCATACTGTACTTCATATTCTTCAGTATTTTCATTTTTTTTTCTCCAACAGCTACAACTTTGCTGCCATTGCTAGGACTAAAAATCATAATTTGTTTCAAGACCAAAAGAAGCATGGAAACTAAACTCTCTTCTTTAGGAGAAGAAATATTTTGTGTAGGTAAAACTGAAGGTTACTGCATTTTTTACAGCTATATGTTTTCATTTTGGTGTTTGAAGCACTGCACTTGAAAGTAAGAATAAAATATTTCTATTGCTCCACAACTAAGACACACTTGATTGTATTAATATAGTCAAGATTTTGAAATTTGAGTGTTTAAAATTGTCAGAGGTGAGGACTTTTTGTCCTGTTTCCTGTATTTTTATCACATTCTTCTCATTTTCATGGATTTTTGTGGTCAAGTATTCAAAGTAAAGCAGATCATCATGTTTTTTTTCCAAGCACATTCTCCACTTCTCAATTAACCATATCACAGTTTAAACATATTCTGGAGTTTTACACCCCATGCCACAGCAATGCCAAACACTTGTTTATAACCAGGAACAAAGGAACAAGGGCAGAGCAGTGAAAGCTGAACTGAATGCTGCAACAGAAGAAGGTCTGGGGTGGTGGAAGGATTATGTCTTCAAAATGCAGTCTACAGAGAAGAAGCAAAACCGAGACTTTTTTTTTTTTTTTTGAGTCATAACAGAAAATAACATAAAATAGAGGTAAAGGTGGAATTCAACACACAGTTTGAGAAATTTCAAAATTTCAAGTGCCTCTGTGTTGGAACATGTAGCTTCCATTATAAGCAAAATGCAACAACAGTAACAGCAAAACCTAGAGAGCCTCTCAGCTCTCCGTGAGGAAGCCGCTCTCCTGAATAAGGTGGAGCCCAGTTTACAAATTTCTACACTACAAATACTTCTGTGAGTGTGCTCTTTGCCTTTCTTGGAGGACAGGTCTCATTCCCAAGGCCCTGCAGTACAACGTGCTGATGGGGAATTCTCCTCGTGCCTTCTTTGGGAGAATGCCCATCGCTTCCTGCAAACTCAGGCAGTCAGTCCCCTTCCAAAGCATCTCCTTCTTGTAAGTCATATGAGGAGCAGCTGAAGGAACTGGGGTTTTTTAGCCTGGAGAAAAGGAGGATCAGAGGAGACTTTATCACTCTCTACAACCTGAAAAGGCTGTAACTAGGTGGGGGTTGGTCTCTTTTCCCAGGCAACCAGTGACAGGACAAGAGACTCCTTCAAGCTTCCCAGAATCACAGAATGAACTAGGTTGGAAAGGACTTCTAAGATCGTTTAGTCCAATCTATGACCTAACACCTCCTCATCAACTAAACCATGGCACTGAGTGCCACGTCCAGTCTTTTTTTAAACACATCCAGGGATGGTGACTCCACCACCTCCCTGGGCAGATGATTCCAGCGCACAATCACTCTTTCAGTGAAGAATTTCTTTCTAACATCTAACCTAGACTTCCCTTAGCGCAGCTTAAGACTGTGTCCTCTCGTCCGTCAGTTGTTGCCCTCATGGGACATTCCAATTGGACATCAGGAAAAGGTGGTCAGGCATGGAAGCAGTCTGCCCAGGCAGGTAATGGAGTCACTGCCTCCGGAAGTGTTCAAGAAAAAACAGGAATTATTTAGTTGACAAGGTGGTACCTAGTCAAATGCTGGGCTTGATGATCCTGGAGGTCTTTTCCAGTCTAAATAATCTGTGATTCTATTCTATTCTGTGGTTCTTAACATCAAACCAGTTTCTCACAAACATATCTAAAGTCCTATAATGAGATTAGACAAGCTTAAACCCATCTTATTTTTGAGAAAACAAGATTTATTGTTAACTTTGCTGTCTTTTACATGCTGCTAATTGGAATGTGGTATTTAAATAAATCCTCGCTTGTTACTGAAGAGTTATTTTATTTGGGTAAAATAAAATAGGCCTCAGAAGGTCCTATTTTGAAAACACTTACCATTTTCTCCTTTACTTACCAGCCACAAGAAAACTCATCACATAGTTTTTGTTTCTCCCAGCAGCTACATGGAAATACATTGCAAAGTCAAAGGTTGTAACGTTCTGAAAGAAAATCCTGGAGTTTTCCTGATCAGAACAATCCACTGGTGTATATTCTTTGAAATCCCAACCAAAGCTTTGCTTTCCTGACGAGTTGCACAGAATGACAATATCTGCCCAATCTGCTTTAATCCTTTCCCACATCACTCTCTGCACTGAATCTCCGATTTATAAGGGCAAGTAAAAGCAACTTCCTCTTGGCTTGGCAAACATGGGATTATTTTGTTTCTCAGACACTTCAAAAGCATCTGTTGAAAAACACAAAACCCAGCAAAAACCTGCTTATAATTCATTCAAGGGAAATTTAGTATTCACAATTCCAGTAGAGCAAACATTAATGAAATTGACTTATAGCAGAAAGCTATTGATATCATTTGAAATGCTGAAAAATATAATTTATACCTATCTATGACTGTGTTTTTGTGCACATTTAGATAAAACAGTCTTTATGGAACTGTGAGTCTGTAATGATATTGCAAGAAGACTATTTCTGTAAACTTTGAGCACATGAATGTTCTATTAACAGTTTCAGCAAATATTCAGCAGCATAAATTATGGAGCCAATCTAATTAAATTTGGCGTAATCTTGTTCTTCTTTCACACTAGTTATAATAAGAAAATGGTTTGATGTGACCCTCAGGACAAGCTTTAGTAAATTATGTTAAAAGACATTCCAGCCTAGGAACGGCAATTCTCTCATTCACAAACCTCACACCACTTCAATTAAAAAAATTCTTGCCCATTCATACATTCTACTTGGGAAAAATCTGTGTAATTGTCTGTGGTATGAAAGAAGACTTCCAGACAAATTCAAGCCACATAGAAACTATAGACATATCTTAAATAATTTTGACTGAAATTCCTTTGCTCTGAGTTATTATTTTTAGTAATATATTTTACTGTTTACAACTTAAGAAAATAAACGTTTAAAAGTCTGCAATAGAAAGATTGTCAATTTTTCTGACATTCAGAGCCACTTGATTTCTAAAGTCAGCTTTGTAATGCCTGTATCTCATAAGCTAGGACAAGCACTGTCATCTTGCTGAAGACTTTTATGTTGGAAAAGATTAATGATCACACTGTTTTTCTTACACTGTAAAAGGATCAGTCTTTCAAGTTCTTCAATGGGATTTTTTTTAATTAGATGTTTTTAAGTAAAAAAAGTCACTACTATATATTTTTAAAGTGTTTGTCTCTATCTGTGGCAATGACTGGGAGGTAAGTAAGCTACCTAAGAATAAGCGATTCCATTCATCTTGACAGGATGGAGACTCCATTGTGGGAGTCCGTAACTTCAGAGAGTCTCTCAGTCTCTGTGAAACAGTGAGTGAAAAAGCCTAGCCTGCAATTTTTTATCAATGGAATACAGCACAGAAACATTGCATTCCCTCTGCCTTTGGAGACCAGAAATATGATTAAAACGTTGAATTATAGAAAGACAAAAGGAACAGTGTCTAATGAGTTTACCTAAAATAATTAATGAAGAACTTGAAGATCCATGTAGACTGCAATCAAGGATACTGAAAGTTAATGACAGGCAAGGACAGAAGAGAGATAAATTCACTAAATCAAACAGAAGGTACAACACAGTGAAGCTAATTAACTCCTTACACAGCTTGCCAAAGACAGCTAAATTTCTATTACTGAAGTTGACTGCCAAGGCTGGATAATCATTTAAGTTATCATGCAAATTCCATCAAGAATTTACTCATGGAAGTCTAAGTATTATTCAAATTAGACCGAATGACTGCTATGATGGGACTCTACACTTAGAAAATATGTTCCTTGAAGTGCAGTCCTTCAAAATTCACTACATTAAATCAGGTAAATTTTTTTTTTTTTATTATGCCTTGCAGATGCAGATCTGCAGATTCATTCAGATCTGCCAGGGAAGAGGGGTAAATGAAAAAGTGATCAAAACCCATCCTCTCCCTGGAACACCATATTTTAGAGGTCAGATCCTTTCCTCAGACCACTAACTTCCAGCAGCAGCCTGCTTTACAATCAACTACATATTCTTGCCATACAAGTCTGGCCTTTCATTGTGCAGTCTTTGCTCTGGTCTTCCACTATGAGCAAGCCCTACTGCTACCCACATTCCCATTACGAGTGTTGACATCTCCCCATCTTCTCCTGGGTACATCCTTGCTGTCCTAATTGTTTCATTACAATGCCACCCTGAACTCCAGGTGTTTCTCCCATGTAAACATGCTTAATAGGGAATTTTGTGTGTGATGATGCTATCTCCCACCTTCCAGAGCATTCCCACCTGGCCCAAATGGCAGGACCCTGACCCAAATGGCAGGACCAGCCTTCTTCCCTGCTGCTTTGCCATATATTTGCTAGAAAATTACACATTACACATATGGTCAACTGGGAACAGAGAGATAAAACATTTTCCACCAAACTGATGAAAATCCCTTCTGTCTTAAAATTTATTTGCTAACTCTTGTGTTATATTTGCCAAACAATATATCTCAGTTGCTCGATAATACATAATATTACAACATTGTAGTATACTATAAAAGTGAAGAATTTCCATGTAGAAATCTTGATATAACTGTATAATTTGCACATATACAAATAATAAATGTTAAGAGTGAGAACAAGGCACAAACAGCCAAATTAAAATAGAAACACTTTGGAGATTCTTGACTGCTCTACATTCTATAATAACCATTTTCAAAAAAATCACGACAGACATAATGACTTTTTGTTTGTCTGTTTGTTTGTATATATATTTTGTTTGAAAGTATGCAGCAATATTAATGTATTTTCACTCTTGCTGAATAATGTAAATATCTCCCCTTATTACAATATGGTACCTTGAACAATTTGTACGATTATATAAGGCACAAACAGTGGCAAATCAGGCCTACGTAGTTCTAATTAAATCTTCTAAGTACACTAAAGTACTCCAGGCTTTTGTTTTAAGCAATTGTCCCATTTTGTTTTGACAGCAGCATCAGCATAGTTCTTTCATCCTCCTTCTCCTCTGTTCAATCACTTACTTTATTTAGCACCTTTCTAAACACAGTTTCTTTGCTTTCAGCCTGGTACGTGTGGGATGAAAACCTCCCGCTCCGAGAAACACTTGTACGGGAAAAAAGCGCACCCACACACCTTCACCCCTGCACACGCACAGCTCAGGGTGACACGCCATGCGTGAACATTTCAGAAATGCTAAATAAAAATTCATCATTGCATCTGATAAAAATAGACTCTGCCTTCCTGCTGCTCATTCCAGACACTGCCACTGCTGCCTGCTCTGCCCATGGTCACATCATCTTGCTTCCTGAACAGAAAGTAGGAGGAGGTGACAGCACTCGGGATAGGTCCATAGGCCTCTCCTTAGCAAGGAAGTGCTCATATGCTTGTTATCCTCCACCAGCCTCTTTTGGCAGCATGTTATATCGTATTCTGCAGTTGTATCTCTGTATATCTGATATAAGATATTTAAAGGAGAAAAAAATTCAAGCTGTCATATTTTTAAAATATATAATCTTTCAATATTTTTCTTGGAAAGCAAATATCAGGAATATAAAGGTATAAAAGAGTGTAAATGGACTCTCCAGGATTTAAAAAATCAAACAACTAAACTAAAATTCTGCAGCAGGGAAATAGTTGAAGTTGAGAAAATCTTTTGAAGGAATAATAAAATAATGGTATAATTTCCCCCTATCCCCTCTTGCCCTTGCTACAAGCACTTAAAGTCAAAATAACTCTTATGAAAGTTAGTGAAAGAAGTGAAAGTTTGGTCCCCATTCATTGGTAGAGACTTTCAGACTTTCTTCTTCTTTTTCTTAATGTCACATCCACTTCATTTTTGTTGGGTTTGGTTTGGCTTGTTTGGGGGTTTGGGGGAGTTTTTTGTTTGTTTTTTTGGGGGGGAGAGTTTTTTGGTTTTTCTTTTCTTGTTGTTCATTTGGCCTCCAATAGAATAGCTGATAGTGTTTCTTCAGAGGTTGTTTCATACACTTAGGAGGTAATTCTCTCTATCAGAAATAACTAATGACCTTAGCAGACTTGTCAAAACTGCAAAGCTAACTCAGCTCTAAAGCAGACACAGGTTCCCAGGTCCCACTTGCTTTGCTGAAGCTCCACATACAAACACAGTTTTCTTCCTCTGCTTGTAATAAGCAGTGTCAAAAAAATTGACTACACATGAAAACGAGGCTTAAAATTTTAGGAAGACAAACTTTTTCTGGGGCTCTTCTTTTCAGCAAGAAAATCAGTTTTAAGAAGAGAAAATATTTTGAGTGACCTGTTAACCCTTCCTGAATAGATTAAATAAGGCATTATATTTAGCTCCTAAATTAATGTCTTCCAACTGTATTAGCACATGGTACACAATTTTGTTGAGTTTCTAAAAACACAGGTTTGCCTCTTTATTTCATTTTAATGAGTTAATTACACCAGTTCTGCAATTAGACCAGAAACTAGCAGTACTGTTGTGTTTGAAGAATGCATTTTACTAATAGCAGCTGTTTGGATCACAAAAGTTAAAATGAAAGTATTTATACTTCTATACCCTTAAAATATGCCTTTAAATATATATTAAATTACATTGTGAAAAATTTGGTGAATCTTCGTGTATAACTTATTAATTCTGCATCATATACTAAACAGCACACAATTGTAATTCACCTGCCAATTCTAGTTTGTTTGTATATATTCTATTACTCATCATTGATTTTTTCCTCTTTTAAGCTGGACTTTAGTTGCCTAGAGTGCAAGGAAAGGGAGAAGTCTAAGAGAGGGAGGGAGAGAGAAAGAGTACAGTGCTAAAAAGAGTGAGAAAATCATTCTTTTTTCAGGTATAAGCACTCATGAACTTCCAGCAAGGAGAATTTTTTTGCTGGGGAAGAAGTCATCTGTTAAATGCATGTAATGCACCATGTCAAGATTTACCTGCAGAGGAGTCTTGAAGATCTGAGAGGTCACGTTTCCAGACCTTCATCCTGTCCAGTAATTCCACTGGTTCAGGATGAAGAGAGTTTTACCAGGAACAGGAGTTCAATGAGCAGACAGGAGTAACTCAGCCTTCACCTACTGCTGATGACCCGTGCTGTCTCACAGTGGATAAAGTGAGAGAAATGCTGTGCTGAGACACTGCATGTCACAGCCTGCGTGTGTGTGTGTGCATTTGTGCCAGCTACTCACACCTTCCACAAGGCTCTTCAGGGGCAGGTGATAGGCAGGGCAGAGGATATCACGGTTTAAGCCACAAAGAAAAAAAACAGGGGAGAGAGGAAGGAAAGGAGTGTGAAAAATCAGGCTGGATCCTAAGGATGACTACTGGAACCAGTGTTTCTCAAGAGTGAAAGCCATGGGTGCCAAGGCAATGGACACGGTACAAACCCAAGCTGCCCGGCCCCAGAAGTCATATAACACCCAGGAGTGTAGCATGAGGATACACTACACTCAGTTTGCTGTCTGGCTTCTCAGATCCTTTGAATGGATTGTTTTATAGGCTGAAAATATATTGGAGAAGAAGGAAATACCTAGTTTGTTTCATAATAAGTTTGTTATGCAGCTTGGTACCAGGTAAGAAAACGGATGAAATCAGTACATCATCAGTATTTTTTACCAAAAGTTTTCTTCTCATTTCATTTTGTCCTTATTAAGTTATAAATTATATTCCTGTCTTACAGGCCACCTGAAAGAAAGGTTCATCATTAGAAATATAAGCAGCAGCAGAAGCTTTTGCAGATAGGAACACTTCAGACCTTAAATAGTAATCACCTGTTAGTGATTTCCTTTAGAGTATTTGGAAGTTTAACTATCTGAATCTATAATTCTGCTTATCCTCTGCTTTTCATCTGCCTCTGTTCATTCCATAAGATAACTCATATTTCCTCCATCTGTCCTAGACAAAACTATCTCCTTAAATGTGAATACTTTAAAGCTGTCGCTGTAGACTTTCTATAGTCCTATGCAATTGCATCCTGTGATGATTTCCAAATCGCATTATCTCAAAATTTCATCCATCACATTTACAATGTGAGAAACAAAAAACAAAGTCACAAAACTCTTGGATCTAGATTTAACTACTAGGTGTCACAGCAGTCATGTTGGATAGTAGAGATAATACCACATTGTAGTTAAACTAAATTTCCAAGTAGTGGCTGCAGTGGCATAGAATTATGGAAGAGTAGCTGAGAAGATGAAATATTTTTGGCTTATAGAGGTAGCAGAATACTTGCCCTCAAAAAAAAAGTTTAACCCATTAGATTCCAGTTGTGCCCCCTTAGCATTTCCCTATTTGTGTAGGCATAATTGAAATGGTCACCCTTGTGCCATGTTTTCTTGTTTTCAAGGTGTTTCCTGTCCATATAATTGCACACCATTTGTTTGTCAGCCCAGTCCACTTCCTCGCTCACATGTGAGTTGTCATCTCGCTTTCCTGTCGCAGCTCCCCTCACCAGCCTGCTGGCAAGGATGTTTCTCCCCTCTGATTCCCTGTGCTCAGGTGGATTCTGTCTCTTTGTAGCATTCCTTGATCAGTAAAAGAGCCCATGGTGATAAATGGCAACGTGTTGTTGACACCAGACGTGCAACTCAGTCTTGGCCCACGGAATTGTCCCCCTTTCCCCAGGACTTTTCCCTTCTTCAGCAGAATCAAGAAGACACCACCTAAGCTGTCTGTGTCCTTGATGATCCCCTCCAGCACCATGTACTCATGCCTGAGGTGCTCCAGGTCTCTCCTGGATTGATCTTTGGTGTACGTGTGAAAAAGCAGCAGGGCAAGCCTCAGCAGTCTCCCTGCAGCACGCTAAAGTCCACCCTGGCAAGCAGCAAATCTCCCCAGCCGGCAGGATGGGTCAGCAGGTGAACAGACAAGGAGTGAGGATCATGCCCAAACTATCACAAAACTGATAAAGGTCAGATAACAGCTATAGTAGCCAGCGGACACATGTTCATCAAAGCAGCGCTCATATGGAACATATAAAATAAGCTTTCTAATTTTATCTTACTTTGCTAAAAGCGTAGCAGTCCTCATGGGTAGCGAATGTTACATAAGAATGTTTCCTTAACATAGTACATTCCAATGCAAACAGAGTAACCAAGAGTACATAATAGCATCATTATTCTTAGTAACTAGCTGAACATTCAAAACAGTAAGAATTAAAAAGAAGAAAAGAGAAAAAAAAAAGTAAAAACAACTCCTCAGAGATGAATAAAAGGATCTGGATGCTCTGACTGCTAGCCAAATAAAATACAAAATGTTATCATTTTTGATAACATTCCTTCATCAAAAAGACAAAAGAGGCATTCTTCTGCTTCATTAAGCAATGGTAAGACCTTAGGTGGAACATGACTTCATACTATTAGTCTTATTAAGGTTATACACAGATGGGAGGAAATTCAGATGAGAACAAGAACTGATTAAATTTAGAATCACGGACTGAAAAGAAAAGTTGAATGAACTGTGTTTGTTTAGCAGAGATATCACAGCAGCATAGAATCATAAATGTCCTGGGTTGGAAGGGACCTTAAAAATAGTTTAGTTCCAATCCCCTTGCAGTGGGCAGAGACAGCTTCCACTGAACCAACTTGCTCAGAGCTCCATCCAGCCTGGCATTGAACATTTCCAGGGATGGGGCATGCACAACTTCTCTGGGTGAAAAAATGAAGGATGAAGGCTGGTAACATGACACTTTCTTTCTCTCTTGTTTTAGAGGACTACAATTAATAAAGTCATTAGTAACCAAGAGATATCTAGGTTAGATATAACTGAAAAAAATCTCCTTGTAAGGCTGGTTATGTGCTGTAGTATGACCTCACAAGAGTTTTATGCATGCATTTCCAACATGAGAATTTCTCAGACACATTAAGGATATGCTTCTCCTGCCTCAGAAGGCAGAGATGGATGAGATGAATTTGGAATGTTTCTTCCAGCCTGAGTTTTCCACAATTCTGTAATTCCTTTTGATCTAAGCTTTTCCTTCAGAATGGAAGAGGAGATATCTCTCATAGTCCCAGCAGGGCTGGTTTGATTTCTTTCCTTTTAGCATTTTATACTGAAGGGTCATCCAATCTTTAGTTCATCCTAAAAGATAAAAAGTGAGAAAAGCAGCATTTAACAGGTCAATAATCACAGCAGAAGCGTGAAAAAGGCATCTTCACTTGTCTCCATCCTCTTGCTTTCTAATTAGGTGCTGACAATGTGGCTGACACCGTGTAAGATATAGAGATAATTCTGACTCTGGGGAGCTCAGCATCCAAGCCAAAGAATGAAGGTCCCTCAGGATTAGTTCTTGCTTCCATGTGCTTTAAAAGGCTGATAATTTTTCACTGTAGACCTATGAATCACATTCTAAATTGAGAAAGAGATAAATAGAAAGCAAGTTATTTCAGGTGAATAGGGACTTGAAAAAAAGCTATGCAAAGTGCTGCTTTTGGCAGGCAGAAGAGCATTAATACAGAAGTAAGTGCTGAGTGGCATGGATATCATCACACTAGCCAAGAATAGAAAAGCTCTGTCTCGGCTATCACAGAAGAGGTTGATCACTCTATTTAAAAAATGGGAGTACTTCATGGTACATCTGGCATTTAAATACTCTATTAATGAACTTCCATTCTTATTCAGAGTTCCTAGCAAAACATATCCCCTGAGAAAATGGTCTACTGTCACTGATTGACAGAAACACAAATTTACCCACGAATTTAAAAAGAAACCCAAAAAACCCGAAATCCCAAACCCCACAATTTCCAATTAAAGAACAGCAAAAAAAAAAAAAAAAAAGAAGAAAGACTCCACCCAGAACCCCCCAAAAACAAAGAAAAAACCCCAACGAATTATGCAAATCTGAATAATTCACACTGTGGATATAAAAGTCACTATGAACATCAAAATAATATTCTTCCCTTTCTACTCAGAGAATAGCATGAAAATTTTAAAGTCAAACTAATACTGTTTTAATACCTAACTGAAATAAAATTACCAAGAAAATAAAACAGAGTTTTCCAAATATCTAGAAATTCTTGTTAAAATTAACAGTTCTGAAAGGCAAATATACAAACATGGGACAAAAATACTCCAGGTAATTATAACTTCATTTGTTTTTAATGTAAATAAACATACAACACTGTTCTGCAATAAAGGCCAGTTTTTAATTAAATAGTTTATATATCATGTAATTCTTCACTGCTGAAGGCTTTTGACTTTCTATCTAGACGTGTAGCAAAGGCATGGTGCATTGTAGATCAATATCAGTTTATGATCTCGCTAATGATGTTTATTATCTTTTATATTTTAAGTTAAATTTACATTGTAAATTTGCTCATAGTCCGTTTTAAGATTTCTGATCCAATTTTAGCTGATCGAGTTCTGCATCACAAAGCTCTTCACAAATTGATTTTCTTTGCTTTTAAGACAGTGTTTGCCTACGTTCAATCATTTCTGCTTCTGTTAAGTTTGAAATAATTAAGATTCTAATTACGTTTCAATGAAAACTTTAAAACTCCTAATTCTGGGACTACTGCATTTTGAAGCAACGCAGCCTAGAGAGCTAACTATTTATAAGGCCAAGTGGTTTTGGGAGGATGTGTGAAGCACATGAAGCCAGATGAACTTATCGGTACTTCTCAATGCAGCATGAGTCAGAGGATAGTTTGTGGTTGTGTAGGAGGCATTAATACGATGGTCTGGAAACAGGAAAATTATTGCACTGAACAGCAGCTGACAAAGAAATTCTTCATACTTTCATAAGGGCAAGACAGAAAAGGGTAAGATTATCATTATGGGCAATGACAATAGAAAGTTCTAACCAAGTAGTAAAGGTACACCATGTATCATCACAGATATGAGAGTGCAATAGGAAGAAAGTTTTGTGTAATGTCTGTACAGGGAGCCTAAAATATATCCGTTAAATTCAACACAGCCCTGGACCTGGAAGGCTTCTTGCATGTAAATTATCACTAATTTATTTTGCCAGATTGAGAACAAGACAGGAATACACTTCAGATTTGAGAAGTCTTAGATTCTAGATGTACAGATATTAATGGAAATCATATTTTTAACCCAATATTTGTCTGTTGACCTTGTCTTAGCTTTTTCGTTTATACACCCTCATTATAGTGCTCCATGGAGTCAAGTATGTCTGAAAAACAACAGACTAAGAACTTTGAGGCAGGTATGTGGATGACATGACAAAACCTGAATTTCCTGACCAGAATAATTCCTTAAACACTTTTTCTGTAAATTGATACCTTATTCATACTTTAAAAAAATCCCATCACAGATGAGTAACTCTTGTACTGATGGCTTTAACGGAACAGAAAAGAACCAAAGGACTGAAGACAGGTCTGGAAAAGGATGAAGTAAACAAATGTGTCCATACAAAGTGGCCAAAGGTAAACAAACACCCGAACAAACCAGAAAAAGACAATGCACATCATATAAAGAAAAAGGAGTTTTCCCAATACCTCTTCAAACACTTTTATAAATTAAAGTAATTCAATTTTTCTTTTCAATGTGCTAAAGACTAGAAACATATCCTTTTTCTGTATGCATTTTTTTGCAAAAGTTGATAGTTTAAAACAAAAGAAAGACGGGTTGCAGAAATTCCTGCTGCTACTTTGCTGCTGTTAGATATGTGGCTGGCAATTGGTGAAATGTCACAGTTGTTTAATGTGTTTTGAGTGGTCACCTGGTGTGAAAAGTGTAAGCTGCACCTGCATACAGCCCTGTCCAATGGACTATCCCAGTGTACCGCTCTTTCTGCACTCTTCCATTTGAAATTAAAGTTTCAACACCTGCAGCTTCAAATACCTTTTCTTCCAGGTAGCAAGTGCATGAATTAACATCTTTTCAATGATCATCGATTCCTGTGTGATTTCTTCAATTTTAATGCTTTTTCTATTAATAGTGACTTCAATCTCTGTTCCTCACATTTTATACTGAACTTAAAATCAGTCTTCAGACATACATCCCTAAGCATTGTACATAAGAAGCTAAAGATCACTTTAAAATTGTTCATTAAGAATGATGGAATAAAGATACTGACTATTCTTACGTAATCAGTGTATCTTAGAAAATATGTAAAGAATTTTTCTCTGAAAGTATGAGTTTTGTCTGCTTAGTGCAGGAGGATTTGTGACTCATAAAATGTGGGAACATTGAGGATAAAAAAAAAGTCCCTTGAATTCAGTTCTGAAAACTGTTGGATATATGCTCACTCTGCAGGAAAAAAAAAAAAAAGAAGCCTCAGATTCACCCAGCTGGCAAGTATCTTCCTGTGGGATAACTAGAGTGTTCTTTACCCATACATTCATGTGTAAAAGAGGCAGCACGAACTCTCAAGTTCTTTGCAATTATGGTGCAGGATTTCAGCACTGCATCCACATGTAAGAATATCCTGTAGCTACACAACATGTGAAGTTTCTGATATAATATCCTGAATATTATTTCTTTTTTGTCAGTCTGTTTCAGTAACTGTTTCAGTCACTGGCCATAAAGAAAGCATGGATAACATCGTGCAATCTGCAAGAGTTCTCTCTCACCTGTTTCACAAATGCCATAGGAAACCTTCAGTCAAAAATCATGGCAAAATGAACAATATACATCCTAGGATTTTTATTATATATTCTGATATATCTCCAGGACTAAGTTAAGACCATATCTGGGGGAAAAAAAAACCAAAACAACAAACCAACAAACCACTAGAATGATTGCATCAAAAATTTTACATAAGTGGTGATTTATCACCAATTCTAGGGTCTTCCATCTGCCAGCAAGGAGGACAGCACAAGACAAGATCTCTGTAATGAGAGTTATAGTCTTCTGTGTCTCCTAAGATCTCAGGTCCTTATGCAAGCTCAGCCATCATTTAAATTTTTTTTTCCTCACTTTGGTCCCTGATTCTAAAAGAACTGTGTTCATCCCACCCAGACCATGGTGGGGTGAATTGCTGTTCTGTGACCAGAGACTGAGCCACAAGAAGAGTCCTAGATAGTGTTTCTCCAATACTATTTTGACACCTCAGACACTACAAATCTGTTGTGATCTCTAATTCATTCAATAGCATCTTTATCACGTATGAAAGGGTGCAACCACTGTGGACATTGTTTTTATAAAGACACCTTTACTCTAAAGGGAATTAAATAGAGATGTTGTCAGAATGCTAAGAAAAGCATGCCTAATGTTTGTCAAATACCTGATTTCTTTCTTTTCTTTCTGTTTTTGTTTTGAAAAGCAAGCCATTATCCCAAACCTTTTTTAATATCTTGATCTTGTAGTGTCAGGGTTTTGTTACCACTTGAGTTTCTGGATCTAGTGGCACTGCTGTCACCATTAGATACTCCTTGAAATCTTTAATGATTAAGCATCAGTACTCAAGGATTTGAACTATGTAAATCAGAATCACACCAAATTTACTCACTTTGTATTTGTACTTTAAAAAATTACACAAAGCTCATGGGAAAGCAGAATTAGACTCACAACCTTTGTTGATTACCAGGAATGAAGCATTAGAGCAACTTTGAATGGACTGAGTGCAGAAATATTCATTGTTTTGCAAGACAGCAAAAGTTAATCCAAGATACGTTATTCAAATTTATGCAAATGCCAGCAGATCTGATTGACACGTGAAGAACATTTCACATTTAGTCTACTTAAGAAATCCCCATCATGAGCATAATGCCATATGGCATTATTTCCATTTATTTCTGCTATTTGCTTTCAATGGAAATTTTGAAAGCAAATAATATATTCTACATCTATATTCTGCTGTCAGCTTTCATTGAAGTATGCACTGCAGATTCCTCAATGGCATAGTTACCTGCTCAAGTTAGTGCAGGAATGTCTCTGTGTCCAACAATAACAGGTCACTATAGATAAATTCTGGAAATTTTCAATGCCTTGGTAGCGTGATTTAAATTATAAACCAGGCTTCAGTTTTGATTGACACAAAAACCTTAATAATATGTACTTAATTTCACTGTGACAATTCACAGAGCAAGCTTAAGTTTCAGTTTGAATATATGTGTCCACAAAGTTGCATGCTTTTACAGGCAGACACTTCACAACTTTAGCTTAGCCAATCAATATTTAAAACTAAAAGCATGAATTACAAAGCGTTAGACACCATGCAAATCACAAGAAAAAAAATCAGTCTATTAAATTTTTGTTGATTAGCTGTTATAAACAGAAGAAATGGATTTTGCAGTGAGTTGTTTATTTGTCTGGGGGACTGTAGATAAATTAATGCTTTTAGAAAAGTAATGTCTATTAGGAATCAATAACTTATAAATCCTAACAACAAAACCATACCATAATCGGAAAAAAGTTTAATTATCTATAAAATGATCATTCTAGTATGTTGGCTAGATTTCTTTATTCCATTAAAAAAAGATACCTTAAAAAGCACTTAATATGCCAGGACATCAATTATTTTTTATGTTAATCCTTTGGAACAAGATCCATATACAGTGAAATATGAGAGTAACACTCAGATTTCTCAACACTCTTACCCTGGTGCAGAATAAAAACCACTTTAAAGATGAACATCAATGTTCTACTTTTACAGTTTGGAAGACAAGAAAAAATATATATCTGTTGTCAGCAGCAAGCTAAAATACTGGCTACATGGACATGAATTTGAAGTTTACTGTTTATTTAATCACAGCAACATGTCATCCAGGAGTTAAAATATTTGGTACTGACAAAGGTCCTGGTAAAGTAAGATAAAGCCTGACAGACAACAGTTCTATTATAACTGCTTCATAAATAAATACCTTCTCTAGATTCTGGTTTTAATAACATAATCAATTTGCAGTGTAGACTGAAGCTGTAATATTTATCTTCATTGGTGATACCCTTCATTCTCCTCAGATCAGTGTTTATAAAGATGATGTTTATACATATCTACCAGGAGCTGGACAGGATTGTCCTCAGAAATCTTGATTCTTTAAATGGAAAAGGATTAATTTCTATTTAAAATTTTTATCTCCCTTTGTAGTTGATTTAAATAGACATACTTGAAACATGAGGGGTTTGCCGTTGATTAAGGTTTCATTTTTAGTGTGCTCAAACCAAGAGAGAAATCCCACAAGCAAAGAATACTGAACCCTACAGAATCATTTAAAAAAACTTACCTCTAATACCAAATCCACTTTTTGTGTGGTTTACAGGGTACTCAGGTCTGTAAGTTGATTGCCTAATAAAGGTGTTGGACTGAAGAGGAACATACCACAGGAAGGTGACTGCCTTGTTTCTTGCATCATTTCTGTTTAACTCTATCAGAGACATCCAGGAACAAACAGCAGGTATCAGTGCTGCCTTGGCCAGAAAAAGGACTAAATGAGCTTCTAGATCTCTACTGCTTCTAACTTTCAGAATTTTATAGAAAATGAACCCACTGTGAATAAGGGCTTTGCACTGCCAGGAGACAGGTGGGACTGAAGCAAATAAGATCTCTGTTTTGCCTGTCTTTCAAATGCTAGGAACTGGAATTTCTTTTCAATCTTTTATTTCCTAGCTGGGAAATACAATCAAATGTTGAATGGCATCTATTTTCACTCTAGAGAATGGGAAAGAGCAGTATTATCTTTCTACATTGAGACTAACAAATCAACAAAACAATAAGACAAACTGCTTATCTTTTGAAGGCTGTTCTGTCATATGTACATAATGATTCTTCTGTCTTCAGTTTTCAGTTGACCCATGTTGAATAGGCATGCATGGAAAATTACTAGAAAAAAGCTCTTTCTCCTGTTAGCCACAGGGCTGAAAGGGAAACCAAATTGGAATAGTGGTCATGTAATTACAGAGTTTTTGGAAAGTACATGGACAGCTACACAGAAAGTACATAGGCATAGCTAGATCTTTTTCTCTCCTTCTTCCCTTTACTGTCTTTAAAAAAGTTTCCTTTTAAAGAAAAAGTTGCAATGCCAGATGCTCCCTGAATTGGCATAGGTTTCTGTCTTGCATATATCTGAAATTTAAAAACCAATGAGATATTTGATGATCTGAGTAATTTCTATTACTCTAACTGAGTAATTTTTATTCCCTTTTTCAAAATTCCTTCTGGGTTAGTTACAATGGATAAAAAGTTAGTTATAATGGAGAACATCATCTTCCAAAATGCTCTTGATGAAGGATAAGGACTTGTCCCTATTTTCAAAATAAATTCTTCTATTGTATTTGTCATTGGTATGTATGCCATAGATTGGATACAAGACAGCTGTATTTTCCTTATGAGTTACATTGAGTTTCATCCAGGATGTCTGGATTATCACAGGGTTTTTTTTGGACATATGCATTGCAGTTTCACTTTCTCAGTAAGCTTTGCAGATGAATCTGAAAACTATGCTTCCATGTTGGCTAAAGCACACACAGAAATTCAGTTTCAGTATTAACATAACTGAAAATTAAATTCATAGAGAAACCTAGAAAAAACTTTGGTAGCACTACAAGCAAAACACGGCAAAAAAAGGTTCCTGAAAAAAAGTCCAAAACCTACAAATTGTTATTACTTCTAATTTGTTAATGTCATTTAGATGTTAAAATTTGTCCAAGCCCCGCTTGTGAATTGTGATTATATCTGTTGTGATATGATGAAAAACCAAAAGATAGGAATAAGAAAGCAACCTTGCTTCCACAAAGCTGGAGGCCAATAATAAAAAGAACTGTGTGTTCTCTCTCAAAGAACATGAAATCAGTGACTACAGTGCGACATGATTTTATTCAATCTCTGCACATTGAATTCCCCTCTCACAGGATATTTTCACTTTTGAAATATGAAAAACACCATGTGCTTTTTACTTTCACATTCTCTGAGAAACACCAAGTTGGAGGCCTCAGTGCAGTTGCATCAGAAATTGTCTAGATTCCCAGAAAAATCAATCTCAGAATAAAGTTTTCATTACTAATGAGTCTATAGCAATATGCATGGATACTATAATAACTGATGAAGCAGGGATCTTTAGGCTTCATCACTAGAAGAAAACAGAATTTTTCCATGCTATGTATCCAAAACGAACTGGTGTTTTCAGACACCGCAGTTCAACTTTTATCTAATATTTAGGGAGTAAAAAATCTAAAGAGAAGATAAGACAGTTTCTATAGGTCATAAGTTTGTGATTAGTTATAAAAAGTAACATCTTAAGGTCTGAAATTTATTTGTCATGAAGTATTATTTTGGGATCAAAATTATGCAGCTTGAATATTCTTTTTCAAAGGTGTAAGAATCTTGAGTATTCATGAGTCATGTTGAAAATTTGACAAAACAAGCCTCACTCTTACATTTTTAATGGATTTTTCTTGGGACTACTGCAAGCATTTTTGCACTTCAGCAAACCATAGTTTTACGGAGCTGCTTGAAATTGGAACAATATGACTAATTTGAAGTCAAAACCAAGCTTGAATTAATCCATTAAAATTCTCTAATGAATAAATAAGTGTAATTTGAACAAAAGCTGAAATAGAAGTTCATATTTCAGGTAAGTAATAACCTACATAAGCTTGAGAAGGACTCGGCATCAGAGCTGCTTAAAACACCTTCCACAATGCAGCAACCTGACTGGAAATCAGAGTCTGCATATATTTATCTGTATAACACTATGCATCTTTTACGATAATACAACATACAGTTCTTTTCCAACTTAAATGATTAGAGGATTTGCATCATTTCCAATGGCTCCATTTTGCCACTGTAATTCTCCATTGTTACAGTTACACTTATTTCTACTTTACCTTGCCAACAAACAGAATCCACCAAATAATGAAGTAATAATGAAATTCTACTCTATATCACTTTTTAACTCAAAAAGCTGTACTATCTGAATATACTTACTTTTAGAAACAAATAAAAGGTAGCATACTTACATAAATATGTTAATAATAATGTGTCTTTTTGTCAAAATTTAGAAAAAAAAGTACAAAGGTTACTCTTCACAATCGCTTAAGATGACATGATTCTTGTGTTCCTGGTATCTACAACAATTTTCACAGAAATTTCAAGTATTTTATTAATTTTCTTCTTATGGAGACCAACTGTGGGAAACAAGGAACCTGAGTTTCAGTGTAAAAAGTCAATAAACCTAGACTTTGTTTCCCCTTTTTCTTTACTTGTGATTTTTTTTGCTTTTACAAGTGATTTCCTATTTTCTCCTGTGTGGGGAATCATGTTCACAGTCGTAGGTAAGTGCAATTGTTGCAGACACTGTATTCCCCTAAACAGGATTGGTTTTTTGTTTTATGAGGAATTTGTATACTTGGAATTCATAGAATCATAGAATCCCAGAATCACACAATGGTTTGGGCTGGAAGGGACCTTAAAGACCATCTAGTTCCAACCTGCTTGCCATGGGCAGGGACGCCTTCCACTAGACCAGGTTGCTCAGAGCCCCATCCAAACTGTCTTTGAATGCTTACAGGGATGAGACATGCACAACTTTTCAGGGAAAACTACTCCTGTGCGTCACCACACTCACAGATTCACCAGATATGTACAAATCAAAAAAGTTCTTAAAATACAGAAAAATATTTTATGCAAAATATTTTCTTAAAAGTCTGAGCTTAGTTTTCCAAATTATTTTTAACACAACTACCCCCACATTAAAATTTTTATTGACTTTGTTTCTTCTTTTTTGTATTGTCTTTATTCCAGTTACTTCAATATTCTGGGAATTTCCTCAAGTACTGGAACGTCACAGAAGGAAGGCTTTGAGGATTAATATAGTCTTACAAGAGGACACACTTTTTTAAGCAACTTCATATTTTCTAAGAGTATTACTTACTTACATTTTAATTGAGCGATTGAAATTGTCATGGACAATCCAAAATCTGGATTCACAAAATGCACCTAGATAGTCAGTAGTCCATCTGATACTCAGTATAAAAATCTAAATGGAAGAGAATTGAACTGAAGACTGAGCCTTGTTTTATTTGCATGACAAAGTTATCTTTTCAAACAGATCAAAATATTAACTTACATTTAGCTTGTCTCAGGAAACACAGAAGCATTACTGATAAGAAAAGCAGGAAATGGGAAGCTTCAGATACTATACTGCAGATTTTGTATTTGAAAGGGTTTATGAGTCAAATTGGTCAGATTCCTGGATGCTCTGTGGCATTACAGCCTTTAATCTGCTACACTGGAACTATATGGATCCCACATTTAAACTTTTAACCTTCTGTCTAACAGTTCTCAAATTGCAGCTGCAGAAGAGGCAAAAACAGAAAGTACATCTCTAACTTGAAATATTAGTCTTTATGCAATAATACCTGTGCATATAGTAGTTTACAGATGAGTGATGTTCCACAAAATCTAAGGTGGAATGAAAAATATAAACATGTGTTAATTTCTTTACTATTATTATAGATTAATTTTTTCACACATCTGTTTTCTCAAACTAAAGCTAAGATATATTCAGGAAGTCTCCAAAATGAAGACATATTCCCTTAAATGAAAATTATTCTTCACTTATCTGTTTATATAGATAAATTGCAATTTTATTGCTCTGAATTTCTTGCTCATTTCTCTCCATCTGGCATTGAAAGAAAAACAGAAGTTAAGAAATAAATTTCTAACCCCTTATGATGACTAAGTATTGATGATATATTGATGTCTAAGGATATTTATTTGCTCTAAAACAGACACAATTACTACAAATGTCAAGAATTCTTGGGCAGCTGGCCCCAAGGACAGGATCTCTCATCATACCTGCTAAAAAAATAGCCTGTAACCAGGGCATTACTGGGTCTCCCCCTAAAGGCTGCAATTGAAGTCCCCTCTGGACACCAGTACAAGTCCCCTAGACAGGCAAGGGCAACACGCCTGCAAACCATAAATCAGAAAGCTGTAGGCACTGTGAAAGTTGATTCCCCTGATATCATTTGGAGGCAGACACATAAAACACCATCTTTTCACAGAAGGTGTAACCTATAAAAAGGTAAATACATACCATCTGCACACTACCCACCTGGGCAGTGGACATACCAGAGCAGGCAGTATAAGGGAAAGCCCAAAGTGCAGCTCCCTCTCAGCCTCTCCTCGTTCCTCCCTTACCCCTAACCTCTTTTCTCCCTACCCCATCCACACTGAAAGGCTGGAAAATCCATGTGTCTCTGACCGTTCATGGATACGACACTCGCAGCAGCAGCAGCAGCAGCAGCACATCTCACAGTCACTCCAACACTCAAGCAGTTCGTTGGTCTCTGCTTCTTCATTTCTCTGCTCATCCTTCCCCACAACCTCTTCTTTCCCAGTTATCCCACTTTCCCCTAATGCTTTGAACCCCAAAGGAAAGGGAGGGAATGCTCACAAATAAGCCATATTTAACTAAAGTAATTGGCTAAATGCCAATTACAGTTTGACAACACAAGCAGCACAGTGGAATTTTCCAGATTAATGTAAAACTGTAGGATGTGGTTTAAAAAAAAAAAGAGAAACAGCAGAAAAGATTGTGCAGCAAACACAATGCAGATCTACATCTTGGATTTTAATCATGAGTTGAACATACATCTTCAGAGACCCTGGGTGAGTCATTTCATTTCCTGGTGCATTAATTTCCCAAATTCCAATACATAGATAATACATAATGAATGCTGCTGTTTCAAAGGATGTCACAATAATCTCTGTAATGAGGTTTTTAATAGAAATTGGTAGGAAATTGTGAAGAATAAGACACATATATAGGGCCAGCAAATATGTTAATATCCTTTTTAATGATTCATTAGTATTTAAGATTTAACAGATAGGCCTGTAGCAATAATGCAGAAAGAGTGGCAAATATTCTTGCAGAAGGCTGTTACCACCAGAGAGAAAGGCCTTGAGTGTGGCAGTGCAGCGAAGCAGGAGACAGCTAGAAGGGGAACCAGCCCAGGTACCACTGCTTTACCTGCAAACATGACCAACCAGAAAATGGCCAGGCCAAAACAGATTTTTAGGTTCAATGACTTTTCAGTGAAAGTAACCAAGCGAGTGGGCTGGGAGGAGGGAGGTCTAGCAATTTCACATCTGCTGTGAGCACCCCTGCAGATTAGCTCTAACCCTGTAGAAGGCAGGTGAACTAATCCAGAACAAAAGTTCAGTGACAAGGAATGTAACTCTCTTTTTCTCTGTGGATGAGGGATGAGGGTCCACCATCGAGAAAAATGCCTGTTTTTCCATGCACCATTCTATGTTTCTTTAAGTGGCGTGACTGAGCGGTACAGATGGATAAAGGCAAGATAATTCAATTTGCTTTTTCCTACTCTGCATCTAATTTAATTGAACAATCAAGAATCTGAAACGGGATTAATCTATAGGCATGCCTTATTCAGTAACATAAGGGATAAGATTCTTCAGTATGTATTTTTTAATCTCAAAGGAGAAGTTAAATGGACATTAGACATTCTTACAAAGAGAAAGGAAATATTTGTAAATCAAATATAGTCACATTTTGGGGATATCTTGATAAAGATGATTCAGAGAGCGGAAAAAATTGAATCTAAAAGGCTTTTCCAAATGTAGAAAAGTAAAGAAAATATAATCTACCTGCTCAAGTTCTCAATAATTTTTTATTCTAAAACATACTGGCCTGCAAGAGATAATGTTATATAAATCATAGTTTTATGATAACATGCTTCAACCAAGAAAAAAATTTGCAAGAAGATATGAATTCAGGAATCTTATATAAATGATGATGTTTCTGCATTTTTGAAACTGCAAAATTACTTATCTTTTTGGCTGTTCATCCTAACATAACACTAAGTAACTAAATGTGTCAGTGTTATGGCTTAGGAATGTATTCTCCGACTTAAAGTTCTCCTTCCCCCCTCCCCCACATTGGGCTGGAGAGGAGAATTGGAGGCACAAGAGGTAAAAAAACCATGGATTGAGATAAGAATCGTTTACTGGAAAGAGCAATGAGATAAGAAAAATGGTAGCAATAACAATATTAATAACAGGAGTGTACAAGAGAGGTGAGAAATTCACATGGAAATGGTCACCAGTACACCTCCCCCTAGGTCCGAGGTAACACTTGGACAACAGTAGCACCTTCATCTTACCTCGAGCTCCTGTCGCAGCAGCGTAACTTGCAGTCTGAGTTCCAGGTATCCCTGGAGGTATATTCAGGGGCTGCGGTTTGGTGGCTGCGGATGCCATCAGTTCCTCACAGCACTGTGAGCGCTGCAAGGGGAAAACTAACTCTGTCTCAGCCAGACCCTATGCACCTGGAGATGGCTGGACACCCGCCTGCCCATGGGAAGTGGGGACTGGATTCCTTGATTTCTTTTGCTTGCATGCACAGCTTTTGTTTTTCCTATTAAACGGTCTTATCTCAATCCACGAGTTTTCTAGCTTTTCTACCCTTCCAATTGTCTCCCTGATCCCACTGGCTGGGGAGTGAGGAGTGGTTGTGTGGGGATGAGCTCCCGGATGGAGCTATGACACTGTGAAGTGAAGGTTAGGTGGCACTAAGAGAACAGCATTTTCACAGCTTTTTCAGGGAGATTATACATTTGTAATGGGTGTCATCTGCACCTGTAAAAGACACGTTTAGTGACGGATGGCTAATGGTGAGAGGTACTAATGCTATAAGCGTCTGATTTGAGCAGCGGAAGGAGCACCACTGCTGAACCATTTTTGAACACCACGAAGCACTACTGCTACCAGTTCTCAAGTGAAAGGTGTGTTGGTAGGAGATAAGAAAGTTTGTGGAATTTTCAAGTTCAACATGCAAGTAACATTCCTTTGATGTGCTCATGGCAGGAGTATATGCCTGTGAGGACGTGTTGAACTTGAGGGAAATTTGTGTGTCTGTGTGTAAAGGGGAAACCCAGCCATTCAGATTATTCTTCTGCACTTAAATAAAACAAAAGTGAAAATTAGGATGGAAAAGTGAAGATACTTGTGAAGACAATTAAAAAATATAAGTTGATCTACTCAGAAAAGGGAGAGAAAACCCCAACAAATAAACCAAATAAAATATCTATTTAATTTGTTTATATTTTTATTTACATGATTGCTTAATGATAAAAGTTATCACCATGCATCTTTTTTCAATCTAAGCCTTTTCTGTTCAGTGATCTTGACTGTACATGATTAGGTCAATAAGGCTGTACTGATTAGGTCAATAAGGTATCAGAAATTTCCTTAGAAATGTATTATGAATTCTTCTATTTTAATAACAGGAAGACAGTACTGGATTTGTATTCAAAATTTCTTTACAATTAGTCTATGCATTTCCGTCAAGTAATCACATGAAAAAAAATATTTGAAAGATACAAAAAAACCTAATTCACAAAGGCAAATAGTAGAGTACATTTGGGTCTCTAAGAATTTAATGTTTTAATACCGCCTAGTTGACTATGTTTATTTCTTTCAGTTTAATTTTTGTATTCCTGCTGAAATCTCAGATTCTATTAGTTTGCAAAAGGTTATGCTTTTTGCAGAAACATGAAAGTTTCATTTTAGTGAAAGAAAAATCAAAGCAGAAAGGCTTCAATGTTCACACAGAAATCTGGTTTTGGGACAGGAAATGGAACTTTCTGTTTCAGAGCACAGCCATTCTCATACACCTATTATTTTTCCTGAATTATCCTTTTCGTAGTTCAACTCTACTTTTTATGTCCATTGTGCTGCTAAAAAATCCCTATTAAAAGTCTGTTTAAGGATATGAATGTTGCTGGATTTTTTTCTCTTTCTGGCAGAGGCTTGTTTCCTAAACAATGCCCTCAAATACAGCCTGGATGTGAAAACTTCCTGCAGAGGCAGTTCACTTAAGGTTGAGGCTATCCTTGATTATAGGATGGTGTCAGCTCAGAAATGTCTCCAAGAAAGACCTCTAACTTTCATAAGGCAAAGAAGCTTATGAGTTTTTAAATTGCCTTCAAAATAGAGGCAGGAAGATAAAGAGAGCAAACAATGCATCTTTCCTATATGGCATCCTTAACCCTTTTTTATTGATGCATCCAGGACCTGACACAGGTTATGTTTCTAGCAAAGAAAGTTATCTCATGCATCTTCTTTTTCTTAAGCCCTTTTTGTGGCCCTTTATTGGGATAAAGTTTGGTAAACAGCAAAGTGACAGTTAATCATTTTCTGATAATGCACATCTCTCCTACAACATCAACTCAAGCAGACAATGCTATCTAAAATCTCCCCTCTACACACACAAACACACACAAAAAGAGAAAACCAAAAGCAAAGAAGACCACCCCAAACATCAAATGCCAAATGCAAATATCCTGGTTTCCAGACAAATGCCTTGGCAGAATGCATGGCCACTTCTTTCTTTTCCAGTTTTTGATCTTGGACTGGCTTTAAATGTTGGAAGAGGTACAAAACCAACCACTCAAACTGCCCCTTGAAAGAAGTATTCTTCAGAACAAGCAAGCAAATTCTTCCCCTAAGACTGCCCTGCTTAGAGGTATTCGAAACAGAAAACAAAAAACCATTTACTAGCAATCTTTTGAATGAGTCATGAACTAAATGCTGCCCTCTCTAAACCTTGGAAAGGGTTTAAGAATGACACAGAAAGGATGTGAAAACAACTACATCCTATCACATCTTTTCATATGTAATGAAATGAAAAAAAACCCAAACTCTAAAGAAAAATTTAAAATTCTGTTCTATCGTAATGAATTAAACTGGATTTTTTTGGCATTAGTTTGGGCCTTTTTTTTTACCTTTCCACCCCAAATACACTGCTACATAACAATCCTCAAGTAAAAATCCATTTCCTACTAAAATTCAGAACTGATATTTCTTATGCATGTTGCTGCTTTGCAGAACTTCATTTGTTTAGACAAAGCCAGACAAAACAGTAGAGTTTTTACAAGAAAGGTATAACTGTCAACTGTGAATAAATGGAGCCAAGGAATATCTGCTGCAATCACTTGTTTCAGTAGAAGTAGCATAATTGTGCCATAAACTCCTGCCTGATCCACTGCAACATATTACATCTGTTTTATGCTAATGTAGTTCCAAAGAAATCAATGATATTTATACTGATATAAAGCTGTGGTGAGTCATATTCTCAATTAGTGTCTTCAGTCTGAGAGGGAATATCAGAGATTTTTCTTGATTGTCCAGAATTTAGCCTGTAATTTTGTTCACTGATTTCTAAGAAGTTGAACGTTTAATTACATCTATGTGGCTTCAGAGCACCCCTTGAAAAATCATCACAAGTTATTTTAGGCAGATTTAACTTTTAAATTGAATTATTTTGATTGCATAGATCTTTTGTTTCATTGGTATATTCATAACAAGAGGCACTGATCTCTGACAGATTTTTTTAAAATTACACGTGTGATCCATAGGAATCATAAAATGCCTGTGAAGTAACATATCCACCCAAAAAAAGGCTTATCAACTATCCTAACATAACTATCCTAACATATTGATGTTGCCATCAGTCAAATATATTATATTCTTATTTTGATGGTTGAATTCAACTCCTTAGTCAAAATTGTGTGTGAAGCCCGTCAGTTTAAATACGACACGTAAACGACTTCTAGAGACTAAGCCAAACAAGGAGTGGCAGAGGGAGCTGGGGGTGTTTAGCCTGGAGAAAAGGAGGCTCGGGAGAGACCTTATCACTGTACAGCTGCCTGAAAGGAGGCTGTAGCCAGGTGAGGGTCGGCCCCTTCTCCCAGGCAACCAGTGACAGGATGAGAGGACATGGCCTCAAACTATACCAGGGAAGGTTCAGGTGGGACATGAGGAATAATTTCTTCATGGAAAATCTTGTTAAGCATTGGAACAGACTGCCCAGGGAGGTGGTGGAGTCACAATTTCTGGAAGTTTTCAAGAACTGGCTGGACGTGGCACTTACTGCCATGGTCTAGTTGACAGGGTGGTTATCAGTCAGAGGCTGGACTTGACGATTTGATGGTATTCTCCAACCTAAATGATTTTGTGATTCTGTGATTTGGAACCACTTGAAGTGGAAAAATGGTAGATATTTCTTTTTGTACAATTTTGTCTTTCTATTTTTAGTGGATTTTTTTCATTATTTTTGTTAAAGTGAAAGAGATGTTTTTTAAAATGCAGTGATCTGAATTTATGATCTGAATTTATGATGTGTGAGTGTTCAAAGGCTTACCAGAATAATCTGATGCATTAGGCAGACAGGAATTTAAACAGATAATCTGAGGTAAACCTTGCTGGGATAATTTTAGAGTTGATTGATTGAATTTAGGTTGATCAGAAATAACCAGAGACCTTGACTTAGCAGGCAGTTAGTTCCTAAAGATCTAATAGGAAAGGGCTCTTCATGCACATGGACTGCGTGCATTGTCACACACACAAATTCAGGTTTTGGGTTATTCACACTAACAGCTTGGATCCAGAGGTCCAAGATCAAAATTGCATTTCTCAGCTTACTTGCATCAGTGTTTGTATCCATTGCAAACCATATCTACTTTGTAATGGGAAATGTGGCTATTTAGAATCACTATTTTGTTTTTATTATTTTTCAAAACATAAAATGAAAGATACACTGTATTGTTAGAGCTGTATTTTGTCCCTGGATTCCTGGAATTGAAAGCTTTATGTGCTGGTTTTTTGTTGTTTCTGTTGCAGGGAACGGTAAATGATATTTCCTGGACATTATTTCTCAGTCTCAATGGACTTTTTTTACACAGCTGAATCAACTGTATTTTTTACCAAGCCTGAGACAAATACATATGTGTCCCTCTTTCATTAAAGTAGAAATTCTATTCTTTCAAATATATACATATAAAATAATATACAGAAGATGGCTGCTTAATGAATTCATCAAATGGCGAATAAATTCTTCTGAGAACAAAGATACAATTTTCTGGCCTTCTGATATTAGTCATTCTTCCTACAGGACGAGTAGCATTAAAAGCATGTTAAATAGTTCTCAGTTTGCTTTTCTGAAAAGATTTTGACAGTGTTAATTACTTCTGCTAACAGAAATTTCTGACACTTACGTGACCTTCTGCTGCATATGAAAAAGGCTGTCATGGCTGGTGTACTGATATATGCAAGGAAAATCTCAGGAACTGAAATTAAATGAAACTAAACAAATCTTATCCTTAACATTACCAAGTAAGAATTCCCAATGACTTCACCAGAACACACTTTATACTTCTGGTGGGGGAGGGGGGATTTCTGTATGAGGAAATGAACTCCTTTGGAATGCAGCAAGAACAGGCACTGGTGGCAAGAGAGAACAGAAGCACAGGATTCTCCTTGCTGCCCCGAGAGGAGTCAGCCTGGCTCACTGTTTCAGTCACGTATGAGAAGGTGAACACGCACATGGAAGTTGCCTCTTTGTGGTACATTACTAAGAGCGTCACTGTTAATAATGTTACACTGGTATTAAAAAAAAACCAAAAACTTAACCTTCTATAACCACGCTGGCATAAAAAATTGCAACATTCAAGTGGTTGGCACAAAATTGCCATTCTTAGAGTAAGAGCCAACAAAAGTTTCTAGAACAGCGGCAATGGAACATCTCTTAGGCCATTGCTAAACACAAGAGAAGGCGAAAAAAAAAGAAAATAAAGATTAAATAATTGAAATTCAAACAAACTACGATGGCACAGCAAGCTGCTGTTTTCACAGGTGTTTATAGCTATGGTCCTTTGAACTGATTTTCTACAGCACCAGGCTATTTTTCCTGTTTTAATGTTTCTTTTTTTCTCTCTCTCTTATTTCTTATTTTTTATTTCTTTAACTGTTCAGTTTTAGTTAGATTTTAGTTTAGCACTTACCACCTACCACTCCTTCCAAGTGGCCATTTTGTCTCTAACTGAAAATAAAGTTATTCCAGCATGTTAGAGAGAAAGCACAGAACATTTTCAAGACTCATATGAAAAAGTGCGTAGGCTGTTAAGGATCTTCCTTCTAATACATTATGGCAAATATGCTCCCAGCACAGGATAAGGAGATTTATAACCATTAAAAGGTATTTCAGTTCAGAGAGAGAATAAAATAATCCACCCCAAAGAGCTGTGTTCTGGGTGATTACATTTTGACCTCAATTCCTGCTGTATTCCCTAGTGACTTTGTCCATACAATAATGTTTCCCCTGCTGGGACCCAGTCCAACACCACCTAAAATTAGATTTTTCTATTGATTTTTATGGTCAGTTGCTTCTTAAAATCAGTTGTTGTTACATCAAAAA
Organism: Callaeas wilsoni; assembly: GCA_013398955.1. Taxonomy (NCBI): domain Eukaryota; kingdom Metazoa; phylum Chordata; class Aves; order Passeriformes; family Callaeidae; genus Callaeas; species Callaeas wilsoni. The sequence goes on from VWPU01012116.1 coordinate 244,267, forward strand.
AAACCACAAAAATTTCCGTGCTCACTGTTCGTCAAAATATATTTTGAAAAGCATATTGGAGAAATCCCACAACGTTAAACTGTATGTTTAACCACATAGAGACTCAGTAGTACTCATGGAAGAATACAAATCCTTATGATCCATTGCTGTGCTACAGTTTTTTTTCTCGTTTTATTTTTACAGGATGCAAACTTCCTGTGATGCCTTGTAGAGGCTGACCTGGAACAGAGGCTAGACAGAGTCAAAGGATAAAGGGTAGGTATTTATTAAAAGGCCTTTACAGGGTACACCTTGGGCAGTGCAGGAGTCTCGCAGAGACTGCACCCAGGATGGACGACAGTCACACATTTTTCGGACAGATATAAGTTTTGTTCATTTGCATATCAGAGGTTAATTTTCCAATTACAGCTTCAGGCAGTGGAGTCCCAGTCTCTTAGTTTGCTTCCCCCCAACTCACTTTTGTTTACATTTCTTGGGGCCCGAGACAGTGAGGTGTCCTTGATTCTCAGGCCTAGAGAGGAATTGTTGTGCCTGACAAAAATGGGAAAAGCAGTTGCTAACACTCTATATAGAGCTCAGAGTTATACACTAAAGAATTGCAGGATGACAAATATATGAAAATATAAAAAGCTAAAATCCTAAGGCATCACTTGTTGCTAAGAAAGTTAGCTTTAAAAACAGTATTTAGAGGTATTTTTGTGACTCCTCAATCATATTGCCATATAAAACAGTATAACAATATTTGCTTTATTCAAAATGGAGAGGGAGGATTGCTGACATTATATGATAAATGTAATAAATGGAAACAACACAATGGCAAATTACTGTCAACAAACACCCAAAGTGAGCGGAGAGAATTTTTCTCCTATAAATCTCCTGAGACAGAGAGGCAGCCACAGGCTGCACAGAACCCCAAGAGCTCCCCATAGGCTGTGCCAGCTGCTGGCAACCTCCTGCTGTATGGCTCCACTCCTTGGCTTGTATTAGTACACATTTTTTTCAGGGTGGCTTTGCAAACCTTTAATTATTGCAGAATAATTTTGGACAATGCAAGATTTTTCACTCCAGAGTAGCAGTTATTAGGTCAGAAACCAGCATGCAGGTGAATTTAATATTCCTTTTTTAAGCTTATTTTTAATGCTGGAAACTGCATATCTTGCAGGCATGAAGCAACAACACCAGAGGTTCTAAGGAACAGTCTCCTGAGCTGCGGACTAATGAGCATCTTATGTCTTAATTTACACAAACAGATGAAAAATCACACCAAAACTTTCAGAAAAAATGAGCATTCCAGGGACACTGCTGATACCTGCAGGAGCAGCTTGTGTTAGCCCTTGAAATTTCACAGTTATTTGCCATTTATGAAAAACTTTGAAACTGCAGAACATTTAATCATATAGGCACTAAAGCCTGTTAGTAGATCTACAAGATTCACAGAATCATGAAATTATTAGGGTTGGAAGAGAACTCTGAAGATCATGTAGTCCAACCCCTCTTAACCAAATTTAAGATTCTGGAAGGCTCTGAAGTTCAGTACTTTTAATTGGAAGAAACAAAAAGTTTTTATTCAGGTACTGTTACTCAACTGTGAAAGACGTCTTTCTGGAAAAATATCCTAATGGGCAGGGAAAACTCTGGCTGAGGCAGAGTGAGTCACTCTCCAGCTGCCACAGCAATGCGAGAAAGTCCTTCTGCAAACCTTCAGTTACAGAGTCCTAGAAATGGAATGGAATGGAAACCAAGAAGAAAGACGATTTTCCTTATCCTGATTTGGTGAATTCCACCTCCAAAGTGTAATCACTTTGAGCTTGTCTACCAGACTTTAAGCTTGTATTTACGTGATGAGCACTACTATGCTGATGCTTGCATGTCGATTGGTGTTGCCTCATTTGAGAGCGCATCTTTCTCAACTCACCTAGATGTTGAAAATTGTATTCTCTAAAAAGAGTTATTTTGGGGTTTGTTTGTTTTGTTGGGTTTTTTTTTTGTTCAGATAACTAACTGGTGTCTGAAGTCAGTGACAGCCCATCATGCAGCATAACACAGAAAATAAACTGAGGACCTATTATCTTCTTGTTAAACTCAGTTTGCAGCCATATCTAGATTGGCTAGAAAGTTCTTAGTAACGCGCATTTTATTACCCCCTGGATCTAAACCACAGGTGATCCTATAACTCGCAGTATGTTTAAGATACCAGGTCACAGGCTGAGGACATCCCTCCCGCCTCCTGTTCCGCTGTCTCTGTGAAGCTCTGCATTGCCATTTAGGGTTAGTGAAGGATATTTTGGTGAGGGAGACTATTTGGTTGTAAAAGCATTCCCTGCTGCTGCTGATCTCATTTGTATTTCAACTCCAGGTCAGTATTCTGAACATATTCTCAATTAGGAAGCATTACTAAAGCTGACTTTTAAAAGAAAGATGTGCAACACCAGTGGAAATTTGCAAGTCACATATGTGAACTAAATCACATATTACCTACTGTACGTGAAGCACCAGGAATTGCCATCCTGTGTTCTGCTCAGCAGACTTACATGTACATACTAAATGCTAAGGTCTGGGATCTAAAAATACACAAATTTATATTATAGGCCTGTTGGCAAGCAATCAAGAAGCTAGAATGATGACATAGCATCCAGACTGACCATTCAAAGAGGGTCCTCATGTTTTGTTTATGAGGAATGAGGAGATTTGTGAACCTAAGCCTGTAAGTTTGTTGTAAATTCAACACAGACTGACATTCTCCATTTTGGATGCATGAAAGCAGGTGCTGTAAGAATTCTCTTGCTGTGAAAATGCAACCAGTTTTTCCTTTTTTAAATTTTTTTTTTTAAAAGGTTGTGGTGGCTGAGATAGGATTAGTGGAGGGGTGGAGGGGAATATACCCTGAATACCAAAAATAATTGTAAAATCCCTACTGCTAATGTCCAGCACCTAAAACACCAGTTATAAAAAGATGTGCCCAAGAATAGCTGGAACTGAGGCCAGAGGGCGCAGACTGACCCTCAATCATGGGGCCAAACCCTTCTGGGTTACAAAACAGGGAGACTAACCAGGTTTTAGGTTTGCTCAGAGGTCACACAGAATTCCTGAATGAGGTAGGTAATCACAAAAAGATGATGATGATGAGGTGATAAACGTAGAACGCACATCTTCCACAGTGCAGCCCAGGAGCCAAGAGAGGAGCCTACAAGGGTTGCGGTATTGTGAAATTATATTTACCACAACTCCCTCTCTATCCTAAAGCAGTGGCAGCATGACTGCTATCTCAGCAGTGGAGCTGTAAATTACTTTAGGAGCCATCTCGGAGAGAGTTGAAGGAATCGCTTTTTTTGCGCAACCAGAAGAAACCTAGAGTGAAGTGTGGAGTGCCCCCAGACTCCCCAGTGGACAGCAACATAACATTTGTGTAGCTGCTAACAATTTTTTTCTCCCCTAGAAGACATTAAAACATTTCTCTGAAGGAAAAGCAGATTTGAGAAACTGTCACAGTAGCTTCTACTTTACTGTGAAGGGAAATCCTTAAAAAAAGCTGGGTTGAAGTCTGAGCATAGAAAACTCTCCTCCCCAGTCTGGCCAGTGCTGCTGCCACAAGCCCATAATTGCTGTAATTTGCAAGTTTGGTATGGAGGGGAATCAATGAAAAACACCATCCAGGGCTGTGTAGTTGCTGAGTGAGGAGAATCCATAAGTCCAAATTGCTGGAAGAGAAAAAATAGTTTCTTTCTCATAAATGAAGTATTTTTCCCGAGAATTTTCAAGTAAGCTTGAAAATCTATTACTCAAAAGTTTGAAAACTTCATCAGTAAGTCATGACTAAATGTCTCTATTTGCATGAACACACACAATCAAAACTGAATTATTTAAGCTTAATCTACAATTTTACACCACTTAAGTGAAAATTATTTCTGTAAGTTTTGAACATGCACTAGATGAAACATCCATCTTAAAAAAGAATCTGAAAGCCTCATTTTTAGTGGATTTTATGCGCTTACCTCTTTTGAATTTAATAACTTCTTTTTTGATTACAAGCTTATCATAAAAGATAAAGCAACCAAGTAAGAGCATAATATATCTGCAGTTAGTGCAAATGGCAATTGTATTCTCCTGGATTAGGATTTTCAAGACTCCTAGCTTGCATGGCCGTGCCTTTTATTAGGGAAACTAGATGAAAGTTGAATAGTACCTTTTAAATTCTGTAGCTTATTCAGGAAATCCATCTCCACTTTAATTGCATTTTCCTGTGAGAGGTAAAAAATTATTTTACAGCTCTTAGAATTTGAAGGTGTTTTAGGGTTTAATTTTCTTTGACAACACAAACATGACAAATCCTTCAAGACAGATGGATCTCCAAAATTTGGAAAGTAACTCTGAACGAGGTGTAAATATGTAAATCTTTTTTCATGAAAGCTATTAAGACTAAAGGTTATTGTGAGGCTATTTATGCTAGTCTAAATGCCAGTGAACAGGAAATATAGGGTCATTTACGTTTTATAACTCACTTTGTTAACGTGCAAGAAGGCAGGATGAAGCCACTGTATGTCCCCAGTTTTCAAGGGAAAATGTGATGGAAGGAAGTGCTGTCCTTTAAATAAGTACATAAAGCCCTTTCCTTAATCTTGAAGGAGGAAAGCTTCTTCCTTCAATGTGAATAAAGATTTTAGCCCTTAGAGTTTAAAAATTGTTTTGATTTTCCAGAATAGCAACACCAAACATAAGTATTTACTTATGACATTGCTAAAATTGCTTCCCACAACTGTAAATTGTTGCAGAATACTGAGAAAATAGCTCATTTTGGGATAAACACAGCACTAAGGCTTACTGTAACAACAAATGTATTAGCAATTTGCCCAGATTATTCAATATGAATAGTTTCTTCAAGAACTTGGACAGCTTAGTAAAATAGGAATGTTTAATAGGAAACGAGCATCCAGATCTTCTACGGCCTTATTATATTGTACTTGCACTTCATGAAGCCATGCAGCTCTGCAGTCCTCATTCCCCTCATGAGATCCATGTGCATTTCTATGCTTTGAATGAGCTCTCACCATCCTTGCGGGAGCAGTTACTTCCATTAGAATTCATTTGGCATTGAGTGCTCTCATTTTTTGTCTAAAACAGAACAAACGGCAAACAATCTGCATTTTGACTTAGTGACTGATTTATGAGAAATATCATTGGGGTGAGTATGCTGAAATGTAAGTCTCTGAAGAGACTCAGCAGTTGGTAGACTGAGGGGAAGAGACCTCCCCATCAAGCCCAGTCAGCAAAAGCTGACTTGCAGAGCTGTCTCCTGCCCTGCAGCTGACTGTTCTGCAATAAATACCATGGGACGAGCATGACAGCACTTAACTACCACTTTGCAAAATACAGTAATTACACAACATAGTAAGTGGAAAAGAATCAAGTTTTGGTGGTTCATCCTTGCTCTTTGTTCAGTGGAGGGGTGGGAGATCAGCCAATAGTTACATTTCTAGTAATGACTTAACCCAGCCATAAGCATCACACTTATGGTCAGCTGAATTTTATGAAGTCAAACATAATTTACAGGCATTGCTAAACAAATAAACCAAAATCCCCTCTGTCAGCAGAAAAGACTTTTATCACCTGGTTAAGAAGAAAAGACTAATTACAGGTATACATGGTCTCGCTATAATTCTTAGAGATGTTATTCAGGTTTTGCTTTGAATTAGCTCACTTCTATCTGACTGACATAAAATAGAAGCTTTATGTGTTGAGGGAAATTAAAACACCCTGTTAGATACTCCGCTCAGACACCAATGTATTTTTCTCTCAAACTCTTTCAGCACAGAATACTGAAAAACTTAGAACAATAGTTACATAGTAGCACTTCAAAGACAACATAGGCTCAGATAATGGGCGGGGGGGGGGGAATCTGCCCCAAGCAAAAGATTCAAAGTCTTTAGAAACCAACAGATTTTAATTCCAATATTTTCTACATTGTTGTAATGTAAGTAAAATGGATGCACACACTGCATGCCCTGAATAAACTGCTATGTTAACACAAGTGTCACCTCTAATATCAGCAACTGAGAGCTCTTTTTCAATTGTTAGCATCTTAAAAAACATTCAGCAATCTGAACTGAAATCTTCTTCAAAACTACAACACAGACCTTGCTGTTCTGCTTCTAATACGTGTAACACATCACAACTGCCAACATTTTCAGTTCTTGAATCTGAGCATACACTGTGAACACCTGCAATCTTAAAAATTTCACTTAACTCACAACACATGCTGATCTCAGTTAAAAACCCGTTTATTAAGAACAATCCAAACAAGAAATTCTAATACTTTACAGTAACAATTTCAATGCATAATTTAAGAAAATTACTCATTTTTCAAATCTTTTCCCCTGTACATTCCTTCTTCTGTGTACATACTTTACATAGTAGCATAATTATAATTTCCCATTGGGATTACAGTACAGATAGTTTGAACCAGATATAGTGCAATTTCTTTGGTTCAAAGTGATGAACTCCCTCCTCAAAGGCTTCATAAATTTCTTCCACAGCAGATATGCTGCTGCCACAGATCTGTGAATCAGAAGTGCTTTCTTCAAATTTCAGGCTCTCATTGAACAAGCTGTTCAATTTCAACATGAGAAGTTGACTGATGACCGTTAACAATCAAGAAGCTGCACTATATTCTCTAAGCATTTTACATGGTAGGCATGTAGTTCATTTTCTTCTGGCTGGGGAGAACCTGAAAGGAAAAAAACCCCAAGATTTGAATTTCTAGTTGATTCTTACTAAAAAATTACTTTTCCAAAGATTGCATCAAATGCCTTGCAAGAATTCATGCTAGTTTATGACCTTAACCTCTGTATGAATGAGTAGCAACTCAAATACTAATATTTTATGTTGCAAAGTCTGTTTTGTTTTTTGCCCTGGGTATCACGAAGCAGGAAATGTAAAATAACAATAGTCATGGTGAAAAATTTCCCCACATGTACTCAGAATAACAATCCACCATTTTAGGCCAATTATCACTGTTAAGCAATCAAAGCTTTACGAGCACAGACTAGTTGAGAACCTTAATGCAGAAATATTTTAATGACAATATTGATGGCATATTACAGGACTGTAAACTGTAACAATCACAGTTACACAAAACCTTTTATATTCCGTATTTTGATGTGTAAATGTTTATTGAATTAAAAATCAATAGTTCGGTCTGGGACTTCATGTTCTATAGCAGTACACAAATAAATGGGGATTAATGTTATGAGGTGCTAGTCTACATTGTTGCAGAAATATGCATAAAAGTGCGTATTTCTACCTTGTTGATCCAACATAGTATTTTGAAAAGTCTCTGATCAGTGGTAGCTCTGCTATAACGAACAATACAAACTTCTCTATTTATTAAGATATTAACAGTATATGAAATATTGTATTGTTATGTTTAATGATTGACTTAGTAAAGGCTGAGTTTGAAAGAACAGTACATTCACAAAATGAATGAATTTGGGTGACAGCACAGGAAAAATTATCTTGAGATGTTCTATCAAAAATACATCTCCTCCTTATTAGGATACCAGCAATAGTCAACGTAGACAGAAAATTTGTGGCAAATCTGTTATGCAAATACTATGGAAACCTGGTATTATAAGTTCCTCAATCAATAAATCTATTTGAGTACATCCATAGAACAATTTAAACTAGTAAGAAAGCTCATCACCTTAAAATGAGACATTATCATGTCCTTTCAAGATTAGACTAACTTGATGTGACTAACGACCAATAAACCCATTATTAGCTGCTGAAGCTCCAGCTACAGATCAGTGTTTGAACACCTTTCATACTGAATGCTCTTCAGCTGAACCTACTGTATCAAAGCCATTCAAACAGGAGTTACGTTCAGTTACTTGAGCAAAAATCTCAAGCTTTCAGAATGTCACTAACCCATGGCGTAGTGTTTTAATGTTGGAACAATGCTCTGTTCTGATCCCTTCTCTGTGTGGCTCAACACACTGAGGCTGAGCACAGTTACGCAAAGTCAATGCTAAAAGAACAATTTTCCTTATTACTAAATTTAAGATTTAAAGATTCACAGAACTGTACTGCAAAAAGAAGGATTTTTATTGCAAGCATGATTTGCTTTTTTGATTTCTTTTGAAGCTATGCTTCAAAACTAACCTTAACAATTACCTAAAGTCTTTATCTAAGGCATTTTTCTCCATCTGTATTTATAAGATGCCTAACCATAAACCATATTGCTAATTGTGATTTTGGGGACAAAAGTATCCTTTCAAGAACTTGTAGCACAACAAAAACTTACTGTGATGATATAAATTGAAATGCTTTAATGATGGAAAAATTAAGAATTGTCATTAGGTGGAAGTAAGACTTACTTTTCTTCACTAAAGAATAAGCCTCATCTATTCTTCTCCTTATGGATGGATTCTTCAAAGTCACTTTTGCCTGTAACACACATAAACACACAAAACATAATGAGCTTTCTTGCTTCATATTTTAACAGTAAAGTTTAAAAAATTATAATAATTCATTAGAGTATGAGATGCAGGAATTTTTAGAATTAACATGACTGTATCATCATATAGACTGCATTTATGTAAGTAGTCACAAATTACAAAGGACAAGCTGCTTCTACACCACGTTGTTTAATCTCCCAGCCTCAGCAGGTACATGATTAAAATAAAACAGAATGACTATTGTAAACTTTATTATTATTTACTTAGCAATTACTGTATTGTTTACAGCATAAAAGTATAACATTACCGTTTTTTCACAGATTTCTCAAATACTAACCTTCTGATAGTTATGAAGCAAAGCCCAAAGCGAAGCTGCTCCTATTCTCTGAACAGCAGGACTGTTACTTTCCAAACAGGCAGACAGTACTGCAATTGCTTGATCTAATGAGACGAATGAAACCAATGAAAAAAAAATGAAACCAAATGCATCTAGAAAATATAATCAAGAGCAGTGTAAATATATTTACATGCCTCAGTAGATTGATGCTTGGAGTACACTTATTTTTATGACAAGTACTGGTATGGTAGAGGAATTACAGAAACTTTATTATCAATTAAATTTCAATATGCTCATAAAATCAGCACTGTACATTGAAAGAAGTGTTAAAAACAATATAGCAAAACAAAAACAAGTAATGCTAAAAATTTAAGCCACCAGTAATAAAACACGAACATTATGTATACCTATCAGCTATGCTTAGGGACTGAGTAAGCTGTGAAACTGTTTTATAACTCCCAGTAGCCACAATTAGAGTCACATCAGGATGGATATTAAGATGTTTCTATCTTTCTTCATACTTATTATGCAGATGATTTGCAACCAATGAGAAATATTTGCCACCCCATTGTAGGTGCCTTAATTTTCTAGCATTGCTCTGAAGCCAGACTCTTCAACTTTGCTTGCTCACTTCACAACAAAGCACAGATTATGTAACTGAATAATGTATATTTAATTAAGGCAGTAAATCCACATCTTAGGAAAAAATAGAAAGTATGGACACTATAGAAAACCTGCTGAGAACTTCTAACAAAGACAGGAGCATTGTCTCTGCAATTAAATGGAGGAAAGAAACATGCCTTCTACAATAATCAAGAAAAAAGTTCTGAACATGTTGTTACATTAAATATATATGCCATGACATAACTTTATCACTATCATAAACATTTTCTGTACATGACAGGGCATAAAATAGTTTGTCTTAACATTCATGAGTTGCACAAGCTAAGAAAGTTTTGTTCAACTGAAAGATAGGAATTTCAGTTATTTCAAACTGACTGACACAAAGAATCCTTCAGTCCTCCCTGGAATTGCTGTTTGAGAAAACTGCAAAAATCCTTTCACTCATAATGTGTTATTATATCCAAATTATCTGCCTAACAATGAATCTTGATTTTCTTTTTAGAACTATTTATTTGCTTTTCCTTTTACTATGTATTATTGTAATTGTCTCTCTGTCAAAATATGTATTCTGTAATTACTTATAAAAAATTAGTTTTTAGTTTTAAAAATGCTCTTCTAAAAAACCACACTGAGTTCTTGGTCAGTAATCCAAGCTGCCATGAAAATATAGTCTTCTGGAAGCCATGATATTCTCAGAGAACAACAGTTTGCACACCCTTCAGATACTTACCATTACCTAATATCTTTGGTTTATTAGCCGGACTAAAACATATATTATGTAGAATAAGAAGTGCTAGATGTTGGCTGCTCTTGTGCTTGTATTTACACATTTCAATGATCTGGTCTAAAAACCCATTTATCTTCATGATCATCTGTTGTCCATCTTCCCCAAAAGATATGTTCAGTAGCAGCTTTAGCCAGGGAGTAGACACATTACCAGAATTTTTGTTACTTCCTTTTGGCAACGAAAGAGATAAAAAGTTCTGCAGGAAGTTACTCTGTTAGAAGGAAGAAAAAGGGTTTTAAAATTGTAGTATTCCATGGCTTGTTCACTGTTGTTTGACCTTCCAGTTCACATACTTGACCAAACACTAGAACTATTGATTAATTTACATATTACAGGCAACCCATTATTACCTAAGGATTTTTGAAAAAAATTGCATATGAAAAAGAATCTACTGTGTGGTTAAAAAGTTAATATGGTAACATATATTTCCTTCTATAATAATTTATGCAGTGTAGACACATAAAAGTTGATCCAACACAATATACTTCTTTAAAGGCTAATTCCCACCACTAGATTAGCTTTTTGCTTTGCACTGAGTGTTCCTACCCAAAAATAAGCTAGACACATTTTAACTGAATCGATGCACTACTTATATAATGTATTCTTGATTCCTTATTAATTATTGCATGCTATTAGCAAATGCTAAAGGTATCAGAGAATGTCTAGAGTTGGAAGTTACTCATAAGAACCTACAGCACCACTCCTCCTTCACTGACAGCCCGAGGAATGTCCTCTATTTTTCTAAGCTTTACAAAAAAAGAACTGTGCATTGATATGACATACACTATCTCAGGGTTTGCCTCCACTTTAAGAGATTCTGAGAAGGCAAAAATCTATTCCCCTGCTACAAGAGGGAGGTGTTCTAACATAAATTTCTCTGATGAAAAAGTCCTTGACTAAATATTCCCAGCCTCGCTGAATTTTGACAACATATATAAGCATCTAGTTGAAAGCAAGCAATCCAGCATACAAACTCATTGTAGGTTTTCTTCATGTGAACGTAATATTGGTAATTTAATTTTCACAGAGGGAATTGGTTATTCATCATTGCTTACACTTATGAAAGCAGTGCCTAAGAGAGAGAAGGAAGTACTATCACACTAGAGTGAAATTCTGAAGAGTCTAGAAGCAAAAACAATTCACAGAATATAACACCTTCTACAGAAGAGATCTCAAACTCTTTGTTTCTATCAAAAAACTTTGAGTATTAGCCATTTTGTAATGGTATGATCAGGCTTTACGTAATTAGCATCACAAAAAGATCTATTTCCCCCTACGTTTCTAACAGGTAATTAGGTCCAAGAACAGATCATTGTTAATGGAGATCAAAAGAAATTTTTGCAATTATTTAATTACTATAAAAAGATGCTAGAAACAAACATAGTTTTTATAATTTCCGTTGTGTTAGCTCATCTTATCACATCACTACCACAGTTGACTTTCTACATGGTCTGACTTCTTTTCTCAAGGTTTGAATTTATTTAAATGATCAAAGTTTAAGGTTAAGTAAAGATTTTTCAAAGACCATTTGATAAAACAGAGTAAGGATCATTCTATATAAAAAATATAAAAAGGAAAAGACATTACATACATTTGTGTAATAAGAATAGATTTTTATCTAACATCCAATTACTGACATCTTCCTAAAACTTCTGCAAAGGTTATGTTTCACACAGTATACCTAATGATTTATACAATGTTTAATTTCTTGTTCATTCACGTGCAGTTTTTTCTACAGCATACTCACTTTCATGATCCACTAGTGATTGCTATCAATATACATGGGTATTAAAAATGTTACAACCCACTGAAACAGAGGTTACAAAAAGCTCTAGCAAAAATTGCCCAGACTATGAATATAACTGAATTACACTCTGCTCTTAGAGAACAGTAACACAATTAACTGAGAAGACACAATGGATTTGATTCCCACTGAAGCATTTCTATATGATCACAGGACACTCCATATTAAAATATGACGGTTTATTAAAAAGGAAACTGCATCCATTGCTAAATACAGATTACCATTTACTTACCTTCTGAATAATGCCTTTACAGTCATGAGACAGAGCAAGGTTAGATATCAGACAAAAGACCACCTGCTGAACTGGGCTATTATCATTTGACACAAGGGAAGCCAATTTCAAGATGTTATGCATTAATGAATTGCCAGCTGCACTTCGTGCAGATGGAAGTGATGTTTGTCCACCACTGGCCCAACAAAGTGAAGCACAACCTTAAAGCAAGGAGACATATATCATATCAGATATGCAGATATGTATTTAAAATAAAAATTTATAGAAAGAACAGTGCAACTGCTCAAACATTGAGATGGAACTTTTGAAAGGATTTGTTAAGTATCTTTTCTTTGAACCACAATGAAGTAAATGGGACATGCTTTGAATAGAAATGTGACTGAATGTGACACGGTACTGGAATAGGCATCTACTGTACTATTGTTCTAGAATGTAAGAGGCAATTCTGCTGTTAAATAGAAGCCATGTCTCAGAAAGTCTCCTTAAAAACCATAACATATATCTAATTACATAATTATTTGGTGGTTCAATCTGAAGGATCCTTTGAAAATGGTTCAGAAAAAGAGGTGTCTCTATAATCTGAAAGGATTAATATAAATTTCTTAGAATATTTTTCTGAGAAATATAAGCACTGTCCGCAGCTGTCATTAAAATGTACAACAGAAGAATGCACAATCCTATGCTACAGAGCTACAAGTTTGAATTAATACAGCAGCAGAGAACAACTATGTTACCAACCTAATATAAATAAATGCCTTCTGCACAAATACAGATATATATCTCTTTTTAGTGGCATTGGCCATTAGCAACAACAGTTAATTTCTTACGTGGCAAAAATAAAGAAAAATGAGGCAATGTTTAACTGTAACAAATATTTACATGCATTTCTCTGACTACACTGAGGAGGAGTGGTTAACCAGTTCAGAGTAGGTAAATTTGGGACACCTCATAAGCCAGATATTTTGAACAGAAAGAAAAAACATGATTGATCAGACAGCACTTGCTCTTATCAGCAAGGAAAACAAAAATGCAGCCTAGATTCACTCAGAGTTAAGAAACAAGAAAGACCATTACAACTTCAGCTTGATTTCGTGCACGTGGACAGGATACTACATTTTTATTTTATACTCTGTAGCTGACTAATACACACCTTTCTTCAGCCCATATGAAAAAAAAGAAATCTTTATGAAAAAAAGCCATTGCAAGCTCATTTAAGGTCTGGAGACATTAACTTAAAAAAAGAGTCATATTTTAACCATGTTAACTCTCTTATGATATCTTGTCAGGGAGAAAGGAACAGATACTTTTGCGTCTCTTCAAGCCACTTGCAAATTATTATCTATGATTTGATAGATCTAAATAACCAGGATATGGAATGAGACAAATTCATGCTAGAAAAAAGCTATGGCTTCTAGTAGTGGGGATAATTATCAATGGAAGTAAAAGCTTTGTTCAAATGAAAAAGAGATTCCTTATGAAAAATATACAAATGCAAACTACTGAGTCCAAGGCATAAATAAATTGAAGAAATTTAATACAAAATTGAATTTGATTGACTATTTCAAAACCAGAATGTTCTCAATAAGGACTGAAGTACAACCCATATAAATACTGATACACTGTTCTCTATTAAAGAATTCCTAGAATAGTGCTTCTATAACATACTACTTAGCTTGGCAGGACATTCATTGTAACCTTCAAACATAATGGTTTGAATTAAATGCTATTTAATCCTTTAGTACAATTGTACTCTTGCTAAATCCAACAGTTTGAAACCAGATCTGAACAAAAGTCTTGAATGTATTAAAATCAAAACTCTTGATAGACTTTGATGGACCAGTGCTTTTACACTTTCCTTTTATGTTAGCAATAAACATTCTTTTCCCTTTATTGTGCTTTTCTGTCTTAATTATTCTGGTAAAATATTTTGATGTATTCCACCACAGAGTGACTTTCATACCTGCAGGACAGTTTGCAGTGTAGACACAAAGCAAATGCAGAGCTATTTGCATTGAGGAGTCATCTGCTAAAAACCATGGCCATAGAGAATGCAGAACAGGAACAAGATGAGCTTTGAGTGCTGCCATCTACAATAACATGAGGAAGAATTTATAATGGTATCAATACTTTGAAAATGAAATATAGAGTGAGAAAAACATATTTTTCTCTTATGTTTTATCTTATAGTTTAAAAGACTTTATGGAGAATTGACACCATAATTTCAACCACCAATGAATTTAACTCTACGCCAGTCAAAAACAATACGTATCTTAACTACTGAAAGACATGCAAACAAAAGTAAAGATTTATTCATTCTTACTGTTCTTGTTCAAGAGCTCTCTATCTAAAGTTTTATTCAACTCCTTCTAAAGTAATTACTAGAACTCAAAAAGCATTGAAATTCAAGAGTGCAGTTGTATACAGAGCAAATGATAGAAATCTTCAGTTATCAACAGCAACCTCCTTCAATTCTGCAGATCCTGATCAAAACACAAAAAACATTCCAGAATAATCTTAGCTGAGATTATGGCACAACCAAGTTATGGGGACTTCAGGGATAATCAGATGGCTTATGCAGCCCCAAGTGCTCTGCACATAAAAAGGATGCTAATACATGCTCTGGAAAAGGGGTACTCCTGGAAGGTCAGGATATCTTGTAGTTCCAGCAATGCGTTTGCTAAAAGCAGCCTAAGTTGTATAAATAGCACAAGTAACACAATCCCAAGAAAAATTAAACTGTGAAAGTGGAAATAAATGTGTGAATGGTATCAGCAATAAGAAAGAGGAAGAGCAGTGAGCAGAAAGAACACAGGAAAAAGTGAAACCAAGTAATGTAATGCAGTAATGTAGTATTTTCCCTATGGGAGAAACAGACAGAAAGAATGGAAGTAGAAAAGAAATTGAAAAGAACAGAGAAAAATAGAAGAATAAAATGAAAAGAAGACATTCAAGGTTTAGAGCAAGAAAAATGATTTTATAAAAAATGGACACGAGAACAAAATTGTGTTTTGGAGGACTAGTACAATTTAACTCAAATAAAGAAAAATAAATAGCAAATTATTATTTAGACTTTGGATTTTGTTTGGTTTTACTTGTTTGGTTGGGGTGGTTTTGGGGTTTTCTTGTCTTTCAGAAAGGGAAAAGAAGTAAGGAGAGGAAACAACTTTCTAAGATCTGAAGTGTATCTCCCTGTGCCTTTCTGGTGGCTCCACACTTTTCTCCACATCCATTTTTCATATTATATGCTTTGAAAATTAGAATTATTGACTTACTCAAAGCAGAAATGGATATAAAAGGTAACAGCCATCTGAAACCATTGGGAGATGATGTTTCCATAAGAACACTGAGTTCCTAATACATGTAGCAAATATTCTTAGGAAGTGGGAATAATAATGAAATATGAAGTATTTCTTGCCATTAATATTAAACTTAAATTTAGCCAGCTTGAAAATAACTCCAAAGTAGAAAAAAAAAATTATCTTCATTCAGTAACTGAATGTGCTCACATTGCTTCAGTACAAGAATACTTACTTTGCATTCTTCATTTTGGAAGAGGCAGTTTCTAAGGAGCTGCATAGAACACCTTAACTCCTTGGTAAGGTTATCCTCCTACCCAGAGAAAAATAATTGAAGATCATCAACATACGACCAGAATGAATTTTGTACAAGGAGGAAAGATATTTCAAAAGAAGAAGTGCAAATCTAAGGTATCAATGTTTGAGTCACATCTCCTCAGCAGTTTTCTTCTGATTTCAGGTAGAATTCATCTTAGCTAGCTTCAAGCACACTTACTAAAGACATTTATAATCAGTCACTTATCATCCTTATCTCTCTGTATAACCCAGAGAGATATTATTTCTAGGGGCACCAATCTGACCAAATGCAGAAATCTGTAATGTTGAGCTCCATTTCTCTTATAGCTAATAAAGAAGGGGTGGGAACTTTCTGAGTATTTGTTCCATCCTAAAGCACACATCTCAAACAAGTCAAATGAATCACTCCCTAGAAGCATTTATTTTTCTTCCGTGGATAAAAACAAGGTTAAACTAGCTCTGTCTTTCAGACTCTGAGATAAGCTTAGCTGGAGCATGGTGCTAATAATGCCAAGGTTGTGGGTTTGACCTCTATATGGGCTATTCACTTAAGAACTGGATTTGATGATCCTTGGGAGTCCCTTCCAACTCAGAATATTCTGTAATCTTTACAGTTGGTCAGGCCAATCCATCCTTATATTCCCAAGATCTTAGTTTCTTATCCTTAACTATAAATATAGAAGCTATAAATAACTTCCAGCCTGATAAGAATATTGCAAAAATAAATACAGACCTTTGGACAGTGAGGTGCTACACTGAGATTCAAGTTACAAGTAAACAAAAAATCTATCTTCATGACAGAGCTGTGACACTACAGGGTAGTGAAGGCTGACCTAACTCCTATAAGGGTGACACAGTAAACCACTTCTGAAAGATGACCAAATTCCAACAGGCTTGCTCACCACAGGATACAATTTCTGTCTTATCAAGCATGAAGGAACAAAAATGTAAAATAGGATTCATACTTAATATCAGACATGAAGAAGAAACAATGCATGCTTATAAATCACAATGTGCTTATATATCATAAATCATATATTTGATGACATTTAGAGATGAAGGAACAGTCTACTGCAAAAAGGTTAATGAAAGTCAGGTGTAGTAGATCAGGAAAAACCTTACAAGTCATTATTACAAATACATTTTATAACTGGTTTGTCTCACTTCTACCAAATAAAGTGCTAACTCTAAGACAAGACTCCTAAGAATTCTTTCAAAGAATTCTGTATTTATTAATTTAGTTAGTAAGTAAAATAGCATTAAAATGCCACAAGCTACAACTCATTTTTAATGTATAAACTTCTAGGAGGTTGAAAAAGTTACGGATTGCATTGAAAGCACTGTTTGTATTTATTTATTTTATGATATCTTGATTTTTACTACGATACTATTTTGAAGTGCTTTTTTGAAAGCTTGGCTGCTTGTAAATACGTTTGATACTCTTTATTAGCATCACACTAATTATTGTGAAAGAAAAGGAATATCAAGTAGAACACATCAGTTGCCCTGAGAATGAAGCTAGGTCAAACACATTTTTC
Source organism: Callaeas wilsoni (assembly GCA_013398955.1). Classification (NCBI taxonomy): domain Eukaryota; kingdom Metazoa; phylum Chordata; class Aves; order Passeriformes; family Callaeidae; genus Callaeas; species Callaeas wilsoni. The sequence continues at coordinate 261,632 of VWPU01012116.1, forward strand.
CCAACAATTTAAAGAAAAGAGGCAGAAAAAGGGAAAAAGAAAAGAAGCTGTCTTAACTTTCCCTTGAGAGATGTGCCTCGAAGTGGATGAAGGGGCAGTTTTGTGAATGATTAGCTAAATCTACTATGAAAGCAATGTCTCAGTGTCCCCTATATGAAGCTGTCCTTATGTACCACATATGATGAACAGCACACTTACAAATGGTGCAGCAACCTACAGTCCCAGCTCAGCAGGGCAATCTGCCACAAAGACTTTTGCAAATCTTTCAAAGACCTTTCAGTTAAACATAAACAATTTTTCTGAACTTTCTCAAAGGCTCCTTTCCTCCAATTTCTTCCAAGTTTTAAATTCCTCCTCAACCCAAAAACTACAAAGAACCTACTGACTTCAACCTTACAGGACATATCCAGGGCAGGACACCTTTCAGCCTCCAACCCTTGAAAAGGGAAAATGAATGTGTTTAGGACATCTCAAGAAAAAATACGATAGTCTTCAAATGTCAGGGTCAAACTCAAATTTTTTTAAGAGTTCATTGTTTTAAAACACAGTTCCATACTCTCACAAATCAAGGCTAATGTCTGTATCAAAACCTCAGAGAAAAATCCTATTTAGCTGAAGCAATGCAGAAACACCCTACAGGAAGGTGTTTTCTGTAATTTCTGCTTTATGTGGGAGTGGACAAGATATCAAACTTGACAGCAGAGGTTATCGCCGGTATTTTATTAATTCTCTTAGATGAAAGTGGCAGACAGCAAGCAGATTGCAACAAAAATCTTATGAAACTGTTCTATGATGGTAAGACATAATTTATATCTAAATGTGGTAAAGAAGATTTGGGTGACATGAGAGTCTGGAAGAACTGGAAGGGAGGTTGAAAAAAAAAAAAAGGCTAAATAAATAAATTGTGAATGGAGAGAAGTTACTGGGAGTGCAAGCAGTGGAAGGATCACAAGTATGAGGTTAAAAAAACCCAAAACTGACAAGAAGTTAAAAAACCAGGGACAATTGAGTCTGATGACAAGAAACTGAGATGTCCAGACCAAGTTTGAAGGAGAAGAGGGGAAAAAAAAAAAAAACAAACTGAAAGCCAGATAATAGGAGAGTAAAAAACCTATGATTTACATGAATAAGCAGACTGGAACTGGTTTTGGGATGGGAGAGAGATTGACTGGTACAAGAATAGACAAAATGAAAACAGCTAGCACTGGTTGAAAGACACTGAAAAAAACAACTTAAAAAACCCAAAACATACTACTGTGGAAACAAGATGGAAAAAATTAGCTGGATTAGACAGGGCCATGAAGTCGAGACTGAAAGTCCAACTAAGTTTGAAAACAATATTCTGATATTGCTATAAGACTAAATATCATAAATTACAAGCATGACAGATTACGAAAGGATGAGATATGTATGTGAGTGGATGTCTGAAAGTGAATTTTGAACTCTCAGTCAGAAGCCTGCTATTTGTTGCTTTCAGCCAGGGTGGATTAGTTGTTAATTCTGATAACCTGGACTAAAAGTGGGAAGTCCTAAATCCTCCAATTAATGCAAAGAGATAAGACAGAACCAGTAATTCAGAGGCTGGTCATGTGTTGTACTTCGCATGTAGACTATTGAGTTTAGGCTAACAGAAGCCTGAAGTTCTGGAAAGAAAAGTTAGTGGAAAAAAGAAGGATTCCTGAAAAGAGATGGTCCCTAACAGAAAGAAATGAGCCCAAAAAGAAGAATATGAAGATCCTGGCTGGAGGAACAATCTGGCAAATGGGAGAAGATCCTGAGGACCAGAGAGATGCATGGAGAAAAAACACCATGCCCAGGGGCTTTGTCCACTGAACATCCAAGACTGAGCAGCTGCAAAGTATGAACTGATGTGATTTTCTGCCTGACATGTCTGAAGTAGCAGTCATCTCTACGTTGGGAAAGGTAGCTGAGACCTAGTGAGACCTCCGGGTGGAAGAATATGTGAGATAATTAAGTTGGTAAAAGCTCTAAAATCATTGAATCTTGTAGAAGCTCCAGTATCTGGATCCACTACAAGTTGTCATTTACATTGTCTCATCTGTGACAGATACAAGCAGTATCTGCCTCAAAAAACAAACACACAAAAGAAAGCTGGAAAGTGCCTTATCCTACCAATGTTCTGGTTTTTATAGCTACCTTTTTTCTCTGTGCTTTCCCAGGCTTTAGGGAATCCAAATTCAGCTGTGCATGAATGTGCTTCATGTTTTCTATACAGCTGTCTATCAGGTCAGCTGGAAGACAAAAACCAGTAACATTTATAATTACATTCACAATTAAAAATATTTTATTAAAAACCAAAGTATCTTTCTGGCAATGATCTTGTTGTTATCTTCTTCATATCAGGAAGTAACAAACTGTTTCTGAGATGAACTGCATCTAGTTGAATGCTCTCAAGAAGAAAGAATACATTTGAGTCCTCTTGCAACAAAGTCCCATGAAAGCAATGCCCAAAGTAAGGACTGGTAAGATTGAGAGGGGAAGATGATTTGGGTGGAGAGGATAACAACTCATAATTCTTCAGGATATCTTTAACGATGCTGCTTAGAAGCGTGAAACTTCAAGAGATTAGGGCATCCATTTATTTTACCCAACCCGTCCCTTACAATAGTAGATTTGCAGCATCTATGGTGAGACAAAGGAAAGCAACTGTTCAGTGCAAAATGTTGAGTTAGGATCTAGAGTCTTTAACTCACTACAAGATGATGGAGTGACTACATAGGTGGATAAGATAAGAGCTAGAGATATCATCTGTCTGGACTTCTGTAAAGATTTTTATGCAGTCCTCTACAACATCCTTCCAAACTGGAGAGTAATGTAATTGACAAGTGGACTGGATGGTGGATGAGGAATTGGTTAGATGGTCACACCTAGACCGTAGCAGTCAACGGATCAATGTCCAGATGGAGACTGGTGAAAAGTGGTGTCCCTCAGGGATCCATACTGGGACCAATACTGTTTAATGTCTTCATCAATAACATATCGGGCTTGAGTGCACCCACAGCAAGTTTGCAGGTGACACCAAACTGAGCAGTGCAATTGACACATCTGAGGTACCAGATGCCACCCAGAGGGACCTGGACAAGCTCAAGGTCCAGATGGACCTCATGATGTTCAACAAGGTTATGTGCAAGGTGCTGCACTTGGGTTGAGGCAATCCCAAGTATCAATACACATTGGGGGATAAAAAGATTGAGAACAGGCCTGCCAAGATGTAATTAGGGTGCTGGTGAATGAAAGGTTGGACATGGCCTGGCAATGTGCACTCACAGCCTAGAAAGCCAAGTGAATCATGGGCTGCATCCAAAGCAGCGAGGCCAGCAGGGCAAAGGAGGAGATTCTGACCCTCTGCTCTGCTCTGGTGAGACCCCACCTGGAGCACTGCATCCAGCTCTGGGGTCCTCAGCACAGAAAAGACCTGTTGGAGCAACTCCAGAGGCAGATCGCAATAATCTTGAGAAGGATCTAATACATCTATGAGGACAGGGTGAGGGAGTTGGGATTGTTCAGCCCGGAGAAGAGAACACTCCAGGAAGACCTGGTTGCAGCCTTCCACTTTAAGGAACTTAAGAAAATGGGGACAAACTTTTTAGTGGAGCCTGTTACAATAGAACAAGGATTAATGGTTTTAAACTAGAGGACAAATTTAGACTAGATATGAGGAAGAAATATTTTACAATGAGGATGGTGAAACACTGGAACAGGTTAGTCCAGAGAGGTGCTGGATGCCTCACCCCTGGAAACATTTAAAGTCAGTTTGGACAGCTCTGAGTAACCTGATAAACTTGAAGCTGTCCCTGATTATTGCAGGAGGGTTGGCCTAGACGGCCTTTAGAGGCCCTTTCCAATGCATTCTATGATTCCATGATAATTGGATAATTCAAGTTGGAAGAGATGGCCTCCAGAGGTCATATAACCAACCTACTGCTCAAAGCAAAGTAAGCTCTAAGCAGGCAGGGTTTTCCTGCAGCTTTATTCAGCTGGGTCTTGGAAATGTCCAAAGACAGAGACAGCACACTACGTCTAGCTCTGCTTTACTGCCTTCAAAGGGCAAATGTTTATTTACAGGCAGTTTGACTCTTATGTTTCAATTTATGCCCAAACTTTTAATCCTCCTGTACCATGAACTGCTGTAGTAAACCTGCCTCTGACTTCTTCAAAATCACATAGGTATGAGGAGGTCCTCCCAAAACCTTCTTTTCTCCAGGCTGAACATAAGTCAGTTCCCTCAGCTTCTCCTCTAAGGACAAGTGAATACAATCACCTTGATGGTCCTCTGGTGAACTTGCTCCAGTTTGTTGACATTTGTCATACTGAGCCAAAACTGGATGCACTATTCAAGATTTAGTCTAACAAGTGGTAAGTAGGGAAAAGAATCTTTTTGCCTTGATCTAAAGGCTGTGTTCCTGTTAATACAGCCCAGGATGCTGTTAGTCTTCTGACATTCAGCTTGCTGCCTACCAGGCCCTTTTCGGCTCTCCAGTCAGCCTCTACTGCTGTAAGGGCTTGTACCTTTTGAGGTGCAGGCCTTTGCATTTTTAACTTAAAGTAGCCCTTAAGAGCTAAACAGGTGATGTTAGAGCCACAGGTATCTTTAGAACACTGCTTTGAAGCCCAGAAGTCCTCTTCCTCTTTTCTAAGATCTGTGTTGCACAACAGCAAGGATGACTTGAAGGCTGCTCCAGCACAGAATGATGCACTTCCTGCAGTGGAAGCGCCTTCACAGGAAGCGAGATCTTAGATGATCTAGTAGGTCATCAACAGAAGAAGAACCCTGATTGAAGCAAGGGCTGAGTACAGAACCAATACACTGGGAAAGAGCAGAAAGCATAAGACTTGAAGTTGAGTTTTCTGCCACTATAGGGATCAGACACTGAGCAGATCTGTCTAAGCTATTTCTGTGTAGTGTAGGTTTAAAAAGTGGAAAAAACAACTGAGAGATGCAAGTTACAGGAAAGCACCCAAGACGACGTGCACTTGGATGGATCAAAAGGTATAAAACGCATGATACATGAGAAATGCAAATTCACCACCCCTCCCTGTGTTCTAGAGGGCACAAGAAGCCTTTGATTAGAAGTTGGTTTACTACTCTGAAGAAAGTCCTACTTAAACTGTAAAATGGGACCAAAGAAACAGAGCCAGGGAAGAACAAAGCTGAAAAAAAGAAGTCTCCTCTTTGTCCATGTACAGCCAGAACTGACAACACAGGGCATACTTTCACCTACAAAAGTATTGGAAGATACTGCCAGTGAAAAATCTCCAGTTTCTAATGGGTGAACATGCCATTAGCGGTAAAAGCTAACAGGTGTCTTCTTACTCCAACACAGAGCTGTGACTTCACCACAGGGTTTCAAACAGTCTACAACATAATATTTCATCTGCAGCTGAAAACTTTAATTATTAATAAGATTGTTTAGTGAAAATCTGAAAAACAACCCTGTCACTGAAATCTAGGTCTTCTCCTTTGAAAAGAAAAGAAAAAAATTACAATTTAAAGGTAATATGTAAAACACCTGCAAGGATTTGATTCGTATATCATTTAACATACATTTTGAAATGCTCACCTTCCAAAGCACATTTCTGGGCATTTTTACTGACAGCTAACAGAGACAGCAGTGCATTTGTAGCAACTTCTTTAAGCACATCCTTTGAAGACTTTCTTTCACAGACCTACAAAAATGCAATTTCATTACTGAAATGAAAAAATGACCATATTAAAAGTAGTATTCATTGCTATAAATAGGTTGTCAGAGTCTGCATTTTCATTTGGATGATTTATTACTGTATTCCTATATAGAGTTCTCCCTCTGTACACTCATGTTTATAACAAAAATATTTTGTTATTTTTTGCAACTAATTTTTTTTTAAATTAAATCATTCTTCTTTTGCTCCTAAGCCCACTCCTCTTACTCTTTTCTTAACATTCTATTTTTCTAAGGCCTAGATTCCACATTCTGGCATTCCATACTTTTCCTAATATTCAAGAATAGGCTTGCTATTGTAGACAATTCATTGACATGCCTTTAATGCAATCTCACTTTCCTTCTACAGAATGATGATGAAGAGATTAAACACAGTGGAATTCCTTAAAAAAAAATTCACCGATAATTATTTCAGATACTCTTCTAACCAGTGAAAAATGGTAGCTTTTCTTAGTTTTGTGAGGCCTTGGTGAGCATCACCACATTTCTAATAACCTAAGTATAATCTCTGTATTTTCAAAGGAATATTTATTTGAAGTAATACAACAAGATAGTTGAAAGACAAGGAGCAGTCTGTGCTTCGTATATTATCCACTAGAGAATTTTGTCTACCTAGCAATTTTCCCTAAAACATCATGCCAGCTCTGACATCCAAAATAACAGAAAACAGCATCCATTGCAATCAGAAAAATATAGGAAAATAAGAACAGTTGCTAGATCCTAATAAAAAGAAAAATATATTTTAAACTTAGCCAAAAATACAACATCTTAAGAAAATCTTAATACTTTAGACAGAAATCTCATGAGCATCTACCCATAGAACCTCATAGATTTTAATTCTACATACACTACGTATTAATGGACTAAAATATTGATGTATACTCTAAGGCCATAATTTCTTGAAGTGTTCACTGTAACCAGAGGGTGAGAAGGTCAAAGAATAAAGACTAATAGGTTAATACCTAGAAAAAATCCCAACATCTCATTGATAATGACAACTGACACTAAATCAAAGCACCCAAGCATAGACTGAATTGTGTTTATAACCAACAAAAAAGAAATTTACATTTAGACAACTGTTTTTATTAAATCTGATGTGAAATCTCAAATCTAACAGCAACACAAGAATGTTTGAAGTAAATTAACTGTTTTGCTGTTATGATAGGTGATGGTTTCTTTTCAAATTAAGGATTTAGATGTTTGAGTACTTAAAAGTATAGAAAGCCTGAAGTTTAAACTAATTTACACAAGTCAGGAAAGAAAAAAATGTTGAGTTCCAGCAATCCTGCATAGCCTAAGATGTACGTTTTGTGATTTATCCACTCAAAGGCTTTTGCCCTATTAAATTGCTAGCTGTTTTTACTTTTTCTTAATATTCATGAACATTTTAGTAATTAAAAACATATTTCCCTATCAACCTCTTGGGTATTTTCCTGTAAGTAATACGTGGCAGACTAGAATTGATCCAATAATTAAGGTGAGTTATCTTACAGCGTATCTTTTTTGAAAGTTTTAATTTCATCTTACTATTTTCTAAATTTTGTCTTGAACACTAGAAAAATTCCTTCTTTCTTGAAAAATGTTCTTTTATGCCTTGTTTTCTTACTCTGCAATCAAAAATTGCAGCTCATAATAAAAAAATGAAATTTATGTCAAGCATAGGGAACACAAGTAATTAAGAATAAATTAATGATTAACTACTAGTTGAATGGAAAAAATAACTCTATAAATTTATAATACCTTGTGCCAACAGAAAATGAGAATGGACACTTAATTCTTTTTTGAAATTATGCTGCATAATAAATTTAAGATGTCCCATAAATCCACAGCAGACCTGGCTATGTTAGTCTGCACCTACTCTAAGTTAATTGAAGGGGAGATCACAGTCTTTGTAAAATATTGTAAGCTTTATAGCTAGGAAAAAAAAAGTTAGGGTCAAAATTTGAGAGTTTATGTATGCATTATTATTTCCTTCTTAATTTTATTTCCCATCTTAAGCATGTGTACACAAGGATTAACGTTTACGTACACAAAACGACCAAAGCCTTTCAAAGTCAGCATGTGCTTTCTTGTATATGATGATGAATACCAATTTGAGACCTGGTCTACTAATATTCACACCTGCACACTGGGTACTAAATTAGCATTTGCCACTGCATATATCAGGTATTCTATAGATTTTATGCATTTAGGATGATTAATGGAGAAGACTGTTTGTTTGAAAAGTCTCCCATTCTTTTCTATGTTAACCAATTATNGGATTAATGGAGAAGACTGTTCTTTTCTATGTTAACCAATTATTTGCTTGACTGCTTCTCTTTAAGAGTGCTTCTCCTGAAGAATGCCCATATTTAAATCTTTCGGGTTGTTTTTCCATTTTTATGGTGGTTTTGTTTAGATGTTTGTTGTTTTAATAACTTGCTTCATATCCCATGGGCTCCTCATTCCACTGTCCTCTTGATGACCACCATGAAGGGGTGTAAATAAATACATGTACTTTGATCTAAGAAACTGTTGCTATTTCTTTCCCAATTCTGTTATCCTTTTGGGGAGATCATAGTAGCTCTGTAAGGACCCAGACAGCATAAGCTATCTTTTGAACTCTTTTATGAACAAAATGCAATGTCTATCTAAACTTCTGAACTGTTAAAAAGCATGTTAAAAGCTGGTATCTCTTACAATACTCAAACTATGTCTAGTGTCCTTTCATTGACCTGGCTGCAGTTTATTCTTCATTGTATCAACTTTTTCTGCTCTCACCATAAGAATCGTCCCTTTTTGCTGGCACAGATTCATAAGCAGTTATGTACACTCGTGTGAAAATAAAGGAATGTTATAACATGTCTTTATCAGACATACTCTCATGCAACCACACTTTTTGTGCCAGAGCCAAGGAGTTTTTTTTCAGGCACATATGCAAGCATTAACACAAAAAGCTAACAGGATATTTAGCAAACTATGAGATTTCAACAAAGTGCCCCTGTTTTTCGCTTGAGTCCCTGAAAATCATGTCCTCACAGGAAAATGCCGTGCACTGAAATTATCTGAAATTAGTTGCCAAAGACATAGAGAATTCTGGTTTCAGGGGCATGTAGAGTGACCAAGAAAGATCCTATTGGGAAGTTTTTCCTCCCTGAAAGACAGCAGGTTCTCAGTGGACAGAATACCATGTCCCAATAGATACAATAGAGCCACACTGCTGCAACAGAGCAGCAAAGGAACACAGTGTTTGTGACAGACACTAGGACAAGTCTTGGTAGGAGTAATGCTATTCTACAAGAATTCAGCATCCATAGGAAGAGAGGAGATGAATGCTAAGAGAACATTCTTTTGGTCACACCATCCAATATATGACCAATAAATGTCAAAAGAATATGTTTTACATAGCAAAACAGTACTAAGATACTTATTAAAAAATAGTTATAAGAAAATGACTTCAGAACAACAGAAATAATAAGTTACATTATAAAATGTGCATCATTCAGGAAAAACACTACACTTCTAGTCAGTGATCACTGTGTTTGTTACAGTGACAAACTGCATATAAACTAAAGAAGGACAGTAAGTATAGAGATAAAAGAACTAAGTTGTGAGGGAAAATAATTAAGACACAAATTTCACCTATAATTTCACTTACTACTAAGTGATGGGAGACATTTTACCAGTCCGTAAATAAGGGAAGGATTAAAAATAAAGGAGGTAAAAGAATCAAAAATGCAAAAATATATCCTGCAATCACACTTTCGAATTTTAAATACCTGAATAATTAATGCAGTAAGTTGAGTTACTGGTCCCTCACATCCTTCAGTGTGATCCAGAAGAAAGCTAATAGTTGGATTCTGACATAAAGTCTGTTTATCCTGGAGCTGTTTTCTTCCTTCCTCATTCAAAAGGACAGAGAGGAACTGTAAACTAGCCACATATAAAGCAGGATATGTGGTAGACAGATGAATACAATCAGAAATGGTATCTAAAAGGTTAAACAAAAAAATTAAAAGTTTTACATTTTATTATGAATAAAGCTCAAGTATACTTTAGAACACAGAAAGACTTATCAAAGAAAGCATGTGAACCCAGAAGCAGTTATGCTGTGCACTGCCCAAGGAATTCTACAAATTCTATGCATCTAGTAAGTGTTTAAAAAAATCTAAGAAATAAAAGCTTGAGTTTTATAAGGGTTGAATGAATTAATTGCTCTACCTTCATTTGACTATAAAACAAAAAAACAATCTCCATTTCACTCAAATCACTCATTTGTCCAGTAAGTTTTTGAACTCTCCTCATTTTATCAACAGCTTATATTACAAAACAACAGTATCCATTAGCAGGTTTATCTGCAATTGGATTTGGATTCACTAGATCTCTTAACATGCACAAGCTTGTCTGGACTATATTCATACTTCAGTATTGAAGCGCATCACAGAATCTTGCCTAACTACGCAAGTAACTAATGCAAGAATAATTAAAATACAATAAACAAACTCCTGTATAATAGTCTTGGATTCCCATGTCTCTCATCTCCCCTCAAAACTTTGCTTTCCTTTTATGCAAGATATTTAAAAAGAAAGAAGGGGAAAAAAACTGAAATGCTAATGGATCATTTCACAAATGCCACATTTGGTTAAGGTTTACAACTAAAATCACTCATCCATACATGTGAAGAAAACAAAACAAGTCAGTCAAGCTCTGGACACATTTGGTTTTCATTGTGGATATCCCATTAGTAATTACTTATTAGCATCTAAACAGGAATGACTCTCTTTTCTATTTGTTTATTAGTTTCTAGGAAAAAAACCATTCAGGAATAGTCATTACCAATTATTGCTGTACAGTGACTTGCAAGGGCTGCTGTCACAGATGGAAAAGATATCTGGCCACTTTTCCACAGTAATGTAGCCAGAAGGCTGAAAAAGTCTACCCATGTTTCATGAAGTACAGATGTTAACTTGGTATCTGCAAAGATAACACAGAAAAAAATCAAACCATTTACAAATGTGCACAAACCTGGAAAGCTGAGCCTGACCACACCTGTCCATTTACGTGAAGGTGGTACGTAAATGAAGACCTGCCTCTGTCTGGTTATAAAGGAAACAAAGTACTTCATTACCTAACCCATCTTTGGGGCGTATGGTGAGAATCCTGAAGGTATTCTCCAAGAGAGGTTTCAGCAGTTCATCCTGGATTACAAGATGACAGTCCACCAATAAACATGATTTTAGAAGCCTGGACACAGATGACAAGTACTGAAGTAGTAACAAGACCTGTTAAATATTTGTAGAAAGACATGAAATAAATATTTACACCTTCCACATTATTTTAAATTTACTCACATTATGTCAACTGATTCATAACATTATGAATTAATGCACACCACTTAAAATAAATAATAGGACATAAATTAAAAGTGTTTCTCTTAATTTTTACTGTAGAAGATGAAACAGAATCCCTAGCTTGGAAACACATGTGTGCAATCAATTTTCTAGTAAAAAAGCAAAAGTTCCTTGTGAGAAGGTCACGACTTTTGCTACATGTACAGCAGCATACTCACTGGATTCTCACAAAGAAAAACATAAAAATGGCCATTAATACTGAGGAGTACATGTGTCTTCCTAAAAACAGAAGCTGACATATTTATTTATTCTCCTAAGTTTTCTGCAGAAACACATTTCTTTAATTAGAAGAGTAATTTTCTTCAAAATAAATCTGAATGCAGAGCAGCAGAAGCTATGAAATGGCACTGTATCATTACACAGTACATTCTATACATTGTATATATAGAATTAAATTTGATAAAAAGGCAGTTTTATTAGTAGTAACCCTATATGGTTTGCATACATCAATATTAGTTGAGAACTATATAAGTGCCTGCAGGATCAGAGACAAAGCAAAGCAGCCAGTTTTGCAACAGACAATAAATATCCAATGTGTCAGAAACTGTACCTGGCTTATACTGCAATAACATACAAAAAAACCTCTATTATGTAATTTCTTCAGTGGCTAAACTTGTACTTTAAAAAGACAATTAGTTTTCAGTTTAGTCATTCTAATTATAGTCCTAACACAGACATTAATTCTTCTGTGTTGCATAAAAAGGTTTATTTTCACTTAAGCTTTGTCCAAAGCACAAAGATTCACAAGAATGTAGCCTATAGCAGTGTTTCTGGACTATGTTAATGAATATAAATTATGCTAATATAATTAAATTCATAACTTCAAAAAATTAGGAAGTAACAAATGCTTCTCTAACCTGAGCTTTTACATGTTCTATGTGACATCGATGACCCAATGGAGCTTTCAGTTCCAAGATACATCTTTCAACCAGATTAGCACTTACAAGACTAAAACAAAATATATTGGTTAGAAATACAGTTAAATAATTAAACATTCTATTAACTTAACACTCCATAGAAGAGAAGAAAATAAATAAACAGAGTAAAAATAAAGTAAGACACACTTACTGCTAAATCCCACTATTTTAAGAAAGTCTAGTGCAATGGCAACTACAGCAGCAGTATGTTGTTTCAAAATAGTTAGACCAATATAAATTCCAATAGTTGTTACTGCACTAGCAAAAATCTTTTTTTTTCTATTTGACTTCTTATTTTCTTTCTTCCGGAAGAATAAACAGCTCTGTGATAATATAAGCTGTACTCACACTAGGGTTGTTCGGGTTTTTTGTTTGTTTGTCTGCATTTTGTTTTCTCCATTAACTGCACTATGAAGAGCAACTAAAAATGCTCTTGAAAACTCTTACCAACAAATGAACTAATTTTACATGCTGCACTTCAGGACTTCCAAACATTTTTTGTAGACAAAAGAATTTGCTACAATGGAAGTGGAAACATGGAAAACAATCTGAAGTCTTCTTTGAAGTGGTTCCTCCTTTTGAAAAGAAGTAAAACACTAGGATCTATCATCCAAATTTGGCAAGTTTTATTTACTTTCTTTTAGTGTGAGAATCCTTGGCTCATCTTGAAAATGTTTCATACAATTCAAAGAAGAAAATCATAAAATGAGTTGAAATGATCTGCAATTCCAAATGCCTGACAAAACCCTAAAACATGAGAGGAACACAGTGGTCCTGTATAAGACATATACCACAAATGGAATTACCAATATGACTATCTTTTCTGTGGGGGAAAAAAAAAAAAATAAAAAAATTCTGATTCTTTTCTTCAGTTGACTGTATTTTGTTAAAAAAAAAGCAATTCTGAACACTTCAGGAGCAAGAAGTGATCAATATGTTTAACAGTTTTACTAAGAAACATAGGTAGATCTCATTCAAAGATTTTTTAAACGTCTATTGTTCCACCTTGTTTGTAGTTCAACAGTTATCGATCTCATACCTGCTGAGAGTTGTCAGCAAATGTGTGTGTTGAAGAGCAATTCCAGTATCTTCTGGCATGACAACCAGCAGATTGTGCAGAAGGCTGCAAACAGCTGACAAAAGGGCAGGTGTGACTACAGCACGCTGTTTAGATGGAGCAGCAGACATGGGAGAATCATGTTGACTTGGAGATTCTGTTATGGTTGTATCACTTTGACCTAGAGTGTGTTGAATTAAAAAAAACCCAAAACGGTCAAAAGATTAAATTACAGCAGTTACATAAAACAAATTTATTTGTATTTTTCACAAAACGTCCAAGTCCTCTCTATATTTAAACTGTATATTCAAGAATGAATGGAAAAAAAAAATTGAATCAGATACAGGAAATAGTTCTGAAATAAAATCCTCCCTCTACCAGGCATTAAAGATAAGTAGCAAACTTGGAAAGATGCAAATTTCTAGTCCTTTCTTTAAAAGAAAAATATTTTCATTTGTACATAGCTCTCTCTATAAACATGATTATAAATATATTTTTTATATTATTATTTNTATATTATATTAGTTTTTATCTTTCTACATATAAGAGAATTATATGTACATCTTTTTGTATGTGTGTGCGTGCACACTCCAGTGGGCATGTCCATATATGACAGCTCTACCATGACTAGTGTGTTGAAAGCATGACTAGATACGAGGAAGAGAACCAAAGTCTTGAGTTACATTTCAAGCAGTACCATTTTCACTTGCTCATATTAAAGGAAGTGTTTAATGTTTGTCTTCTAAAACAACCACTAGAAGCCTCAACTGCTCCAGCAATATGCAAGCTGTACAATGTACAGCATGGACAAATACTGAAATATGGGCGGGTGAATACACTGTATTTAGCATTAGGTACACAACTCAAGCTTGACTTACCTTGTGCCGTAAGCCGATCAACTACAGTTTCAGGAATAAAACTGGCTGAACTTGGAACTGTTGCCTGACGCTCAGTAACACTCCCCAGTGATGGTGAGGCAGACAGAATCTAGAAAGCCATAAAAAGGAAACTAGTTGATTCCAGCTTTTACAGACTAGTCTTTTATTTATATTCTGCTTGGGAAGGGGGGAACAACCCATCATAACCAACAAAATCAAATACAATGTAAATATTACTGTTCAAAATCAATTTGATTAAATTTCGTCCACTATGCGAGCAGATATGTATGATAAAAACCCAATAATTGAAACTACTAAAAGATGGGCAATATGAACAGTCTGAAACATTTCAGTTAAAAATTGATCAATGCCCATGTTACTGGAAATTCCTTCTCTTCATCCTTCTTTTTCATCCATATAATTGATTCAACCTACATTTGGATAAAGATAGAAAGACATTACTGAAGCATTTAAACTCAAATTTTTCATGGACTATTTGCTCTACTGAGAATATCAGCACTTGTCCCTTTGTACCAGAACACACTCAGATAAAAATATCACAAGTGTATTTGTCATCAGTCAAAGTTGACGTCTCTGAGTCTTTCTGACTCTGGGTACTTCTCTTAACCTTAATCCTGTGATCCTTATACATATTCATTTCATAGTGAAGATATGAGATGTTTAAATGACAGCAGATAACGTTACTGACATAATACCATGCTCCTCCTACCAATTTTGCATTATTTATATTATGAATTTTGTGTGTTTTCAAAAGTTCCTAACGCTCTTTGTGCTTAAAACCACAAGTCTGAGATCAGAATACCCAGAGTCCAGCTAAATGATTTGCTTTTGTGACACATTAAGACCTGTAACCTGTTTCAGAGCACAGGACAAGTGTCTATCATGTCAAGTCACTCTTTCACTTCTGGTTTTTATTTTCTAGATGGACAATTCACACCAGACAATTTTCTTCAAGAGTGTCACTATACAGAGCAAAGAATACAGAATGTTGGGGAATCCAATAAAATCCCAACAGTTACAACTTGAAGAAGGGTGTTATTAGAATTTTCCTCACAGTGAGCTTTCTAAGGAAGACTGAAATATTTCAAAGGGTTGAGTTTTTTTAAAGTTTTATTAGCGTAACAGTTGGAATATATTTTTACCCAAGGAAATGTTAAAAGTGACTTAACAGACAAAACGGGTGCAGGGAAGGAAATCACAGATTGCTCTGTTCCTAGCTATTGTATCCTTACAATGTTCATGTTGCAGCTTCCTTTTCTCCCCCATTTTCCTCTAGTCTCCCACTATTGTTCATCTTACAATCTTGAGTCTTTCTTCTTAAGCCTGCTCAGTTGTTCCTCAAGAAGTCAGAGGTTTATTGTAACACATAAAACAAGCTACAGTGAGATTTGGGGGTGTTTCCAAAACACAGGATTCACATAGAGCTTGGATCACATAAACACTAGGACAATGCTTGGCTAAATTATTTTCTTATTAGCAAAATGCAGTACCAAACTCTACTGACTGATTGAAATTCAAATTCTATCTTGATTTCACAAATAAAAAGCATATTTGCCAATTAAAATAAGTTATTTGAAGTTCTATGCTTGCTAATTTAAATAATTACTAAAATCAATTATTTATATTAAACAAATCTGTCTTGACACATGGCAAATTCTGCATTTATTCAGCACTACACTTCAATTCCAAGCATTCTAATAGGTGAGAAAAACCATAACACTTTTCCTTAAATAGTACAAACCCAAAACGTAACTTCTAACAGTCCATATGGTTCTTCTGAAACAAGTAAAACCTTAAAAGGACTTTAACTATACTAAGAGTCATCTTACAGATATTATTATGAATTATACAACCTTTCATATGTTAGTAAATAGTATCAGATCCCTCATACAACTGTTCTTTATCTTCTACAACTCTCTAAACACTTTGGGCAAGAAAATAAAAACAAGTTCTTAATTATATTACAAAAAAAAAAAACAGCAAAATTTTTATCTGGTTAGAAAAATATCATCTTCCTGCACTGATGGAACATTTATTCATAATTGCTTCACAGTTGGAAATAGGTTAAACCCATAAATTTTCTGCTATCATAACAGAAAACATACAGTAACACAATGAAGTTGTTTCCACACTGTTCCACCTTCCAGAAAAGAAAAAAAAAAATATATTACCAGTTTTACAAATCACCTTTGATAAGGATGAACTGGAAGTCTGGGACACAGTATTTAGTAAAGGATATTTACTACTGCCAGCATATTGTTCCTGGGAGCAATGAAGCATTGCATTGCTTAACAGTGAAACTTTGGAAGGGGGTGCAATAGGGGAAAAGGTTCTGTGTGTGTGAACAGGGAGATGACAACTGCAGATTAGAACTACTTCAAAAGAATACAAAAATTGTCAGAGTGGAAACACAGGAGAAATGTGAGGGTTTTGCCATTTATCTACTAGATAGGAATAAAAGGTCTTTTCTTAACCTCTAGTACAAAAATCCCTCTGGCACTGCTTTAATAGGTTTGCAGTGATTAATTCTATTCAGTTCCCTTTTCAAAGGTTTAAATCACTTAACTGTATAGCACTCTGGTAACCACGGTTCCAGAAAATAAAGCACACATTTTTATAAAAAATAGCAAGAAGATTTCACAGGAGAGAATGGCCATGACTTAAAGCTGTCTGGGAGATGTCTGTAGATCTTTAGCCCACATCATTTTCAGCTGAAGTTTTTAAATAACTGTTCATTTTGCTAAGATGTCCTGGACACGGAACAGCCCTAGCATAATTATGCAGTGTCAAACAAGTTGGTATCTCCATGCAGATTGGTGATCTCTTATCATATGTACTAAACACAAACCAAACATGTTGCTTAAAACAAGAGTAAGGATTTGTCTTCTCAAATGACAATCTGAGATAACATTTAAACTATTTATTCTATAAAAGACTAAGATTATGAATCATCTCAGAACTGGCCTTTTCGCAGTATCCACATTCCAGTTCACAGAAACACAACGATATATTTGACAAAAATCTGTTATCCACTGGGATCATAAAGACACAAGATACAGTGCACACGAGTTAACACAGTACAGACAATCCAGTTCTGCTGTCTTTTTCTATTACACTGAATCATTGATTTCATCCCCACATGACTATTCTTTACTCTATAAAACGAGCAAAATTTTACTTTTGGTCTCTGGAAAATTTCTGACTCTCTTAATTTTCTCAATTCTTGTTTCTGCAAATTTGGGGAAAATAATTGGGGATGGAGGAAAAAGGATTAAGCCGAAAAGTAATTTAACTGCAACTTTCAGTTAAGGTCACATGACTCTATGTGAAATCAGCTCATAATAGAGGGCAGCTCAAATAAAGTACTGGTTACATGAAACCTGGAAGCAGAGAAAACTAATAGAATGTTAGGAATAGGAGTCGATATGGACATACCTAGATCAAGTTTTGGTTTGTTTTTTTTTTTAAATGTTATTAAAATATCAGAGAAGAGTTTTCAATAGAAACAATTCTACTTGGTTTGATTGCTCGTTCTCAGGTATTTGTGGGTGTTTTGATCAAATCCGCACCATGCACCTAAAACACTTTTCTCCGTTCAGTAAGGCCTGCAGATTCCTTTCCATCTGTGATGGGGAAAGCTCGCCATCTCGTGGAATAACAGCATCCTCCTGGCACCATCGACATCCAACATTTGGCAACAAACTTCTACAAACTTTTTGTAATGACTTCATAAATATATCTCTTTACTCGTACATCAAAACTGAAATTGGGTTGAACTGTGACTCAAAAATTTGAAATTATATAGAAACAAATTACAAATGTCTGATTTCAGGATAAGTTTGAATTTTCAGAAGTATTTCCTAACTTCACTAGATACACACTTCAGGCAACTGCCCTCTGAAATACAGTTTGCAATCAGCCTCCATTAAAGTTACACGTCTCCATCTTTTTTCTCCTAAATAATAGTAGCATTGGAAAATCAGACCACTACACCTTGTAGCTTGGAAATTTTCAATGTGCCTTGGCAGCACTGGCATTTTCTTAAAGGTAAGAAACTCAGTTAATAAAAAAAAAAAAAAAGTTTACAGCTGCTAAAAATGCCCACGAAGGATAAATGGAAATTAAGCTAACTTGCGGAAACGAAAATCAAAGTCTTAGAGTGACATCTTTGCATGTGTCAGGGAAAGAAGGAAAACAAAATAAAACAAAACACAAACTCCTATAAAACTCCCATGGTTAGCTGTAAGTGCATAATCTTAGCAAGTATGAAGTCTACAATGTGTGGAAGTCTGATATAAATTAGTGCATCTTAGTATTACACTGTGCTTTCCACTTTTAATAATTAGTTGTCTATCCATTAAGTGGAAGAGCAGAGCTAAGTCTTTATGTTAAACTATGATGCTACTTTACATATATAAATATAATACATTCATTTGATCTAGTAGATTCCAAATTATTTTTTCCTTTTTTCTTTTTTTTTAAAAACTACTGTAGCTGAAGAAATTTAATGTAATGAACTTTACAATTCTTCATAAAAACTCAAGCACAATTTTAAGTAGATTAGACACCCAGCCCTGATAAGAATGGCTGCAATTTAATTTTGTCTTCGAGTAACATGAACAAAACAAGATGAAATTTGTTCAACTTTCACTCCTCTAAGTAAGTGGCACTCAACTTATTCAGTAACAAGCAATCTGGGAACAACTGCTTTTAAAAAAATCTGAGATTCTTATGTAAGTGTTTTTTAAGGAGCAATCATGATTGCATGTACTTCCTGATTTACATGCACTTTCATTTTAGTTTCAATCTTCAAATTTGAATATTTATGTTTAAAATAACCCTAAGAGGTTGGGGAGTTGTTTCTCATTAATGAAAATCAAATTAACTAACAAAATTTCTGAAAATGAGAAATCAGTTTACAACTAAAGTGCACTTTTTTCATCAATTACTAAAAATATGCAAGATAACATTATCACTACTAGACAGTAATACATTTGTAACAGAATCAAAAGAGCAACAAAATTATACTTGTGTAATACTTTGAGACAAAATTTCAATAATGGTTTTTCAGTTCTTACTTTTACCATGTTCCACAGCAAAATTGAGCATAGCAATTTTAGTCAATAAAAAATATCAGATCTTGTGATTTATCAGCCTTTGTCATATCAACACAGGCATCTGTTTAAGAGAAAAGAAACTTCTAAAAAATGATATTGTAATAGATTCAGTAATAGATTCGATGGTAAGTAATAGATTAGATGGTCATTTATAAATGAAAAATTCTTAAACATGAAACTAAAAAAATTGATTTCAGTGCAACATGTCAGTTTTCTTGGATCTATACTGCAGTCTTTGAAAAATACATGATTTTTATCAGGTAACTAATGAATGTTATAAAAGCTTCCTCCACAGCCTGAACTGATATTGCAAATCTACTATGGAACTGAAAGAATGTATTTCAATTTCTCGTCCTATGCATTTGCCATCTTGAAAGGTGGCAGATGTGTACAGCTTTTCATTGCAGTAGTCATCCGAGCCAGAAACAAATTTTTCAAGTAGCCAAGCAGTGCTTTCTGTTTTCCACGTCTGTTTTGGGTCCTGCAAACACTTGTGCTACTTTTAAATTCCACAAATGCATTTTCAGAATCCAGGGTTTACTATGGCACAGAATACCCAATGTATTTCTGTGGCTTTGATTGATCCAGGTCTGTAGCTGTGTTGTGTAAATACACGTTCACTCTAAAAGAACGATTTGGATAAAAGCAACAGAAGTGACAACCAGAAACGGAGACGACCACATTTTGTCAATAAAGCAAATTACAGAGTAATCTCTAGAGAATACATCTTCCTGTGGGAAGCTATAGAATTCAGTACTGCCTTATGCATTTAGCTAGTCAAGGAAAGCTATCTTATTTATTTTTGCTCAGGTTAATAATCACAAAAGGGTTTTTTGAGCATATTAAAGCTATACTGGAGTAAATTTCAACTTAGGTTTCACAGCTGATTTCTGATTGATTTCAGGTTTTGTGTTTTCTGGAGGTTTTTTTAACCATTTTAAGAGTGCTAATTGTCTTGAAAGCAGTTCACAAACAACTTTATATTTAAATGAATAGATTACTCTGCAAGTTACCATAGTTTCAGATGTTGAGTGAGAATGTGAAGATTTGCTCTGACAAGGTGGAGCCTTCCAAAGATTGAGAGAATCATCAAAATCTGTAGGGCAACAAAAATAAGAATCAAAATTACTGTAAGATCAGCAGACAGCATAACAAGCTTTTTAAAGGATTGTTTCAGTGAAAAAGTAGCCAACCACAGCTATCCTTCTGAAGATCTCAGACTACAAGTTTTCGCACATTGTACCTATGAAATCTTATCCATAAAATTCCCTGAATAAACAGAAATAAAAAAATTTTCAGTGCAACATCAAATAGTCTAGAAAAAGCCACAGATTGCTCTGCAGTTGCATAGCCTTTAGTCATTTCAAATAGTTCAGATATCGTTTTAGTTAAAACGCAAGAGTACAAAAGTATTGAAGATACTGGGGTCTCAAAGAACACACATAATGAACAGATGTCCTTGTCTTCAAAAAACTTCAAATTCACATTTTAAGAGAAGTAGCTTCAAGAGAACCTATATTTATAAATATAATGAAGGCAGAATTACTTTGTAAATCTGTTTCAGAATAAAAACTGCCAAAAAATTTATAGCACAAACCCGTCAAAAATAGTTTTGAAGCTTTCATATATTTAGAAAAGAAAATAACAAAGAATAAAGCTATACTACACAGATTATGAGTGCAAATCTCACAAAAGCAGATGTCCTATATGTATCCTCATCAATTACTAAACTGAACTATTTTATTTTTAACATAACTTTGCAGATGAGTTTTCTTATATTCCTGAAAAACGTGAGAAAACAATATAGGGAAAAATCCAATAGGGTTTAGGTCCTGTTCTCCCCTTTTTGAAGAAACAAAAAATTTGTTTCTTATTCCTGAAATACTACATTTTCTGGCTTTGCTTTGCAATGACTGATAAAATGTATCTCAATTGCTCACTGATAAGTTGTACCATTCTACATTTTGAGTTACTCTTAGATATGATATTGCATCAGCTAAAAGAACTACCAAAAGGCACAAATAAGAGGACCATGGGAGCAGTAATATATGTTGGATTGAAAAATTACAGATAAAAAAAAGTAGACACTGAAGAAACTGAGGACTTTTATGGCTGGAATTTTGTATACTGCTGAGGTATTTCTCTCAGTGAGTCAACCAAGAATGCTTCTTTTCCTTGGGTCTGTCATAAAGTCATAACTTAGCTGGGGAAATAACATTCCTCTTCTGTTCATGCCTCTGGAACACGTTTAACAAATGCAAACTCTAACGAGATGCTCTGCCTGGAATGTGCTAAACAACTCAAACAATACTGTATTTTGCAAAACTATTAAGTGGTGAACTGAGAGGGGGTGTCATGCTGCTTTTGGTGTTGAATTGTACTAAACCAGCCTGACTCATCAACCCCAAGTTAAACATCCCGACAGTGAGTTGAAGGATACTTTATCATATCTGCCACTTCTTATCTAAAAATCCTAAGCAACAGCTGGCCTGAGACATATGAGTGACAGTCAATCACTTTAAATTCTGAAAGTCCAGTCTCATTTTGAAACAGCAGGTTCCTCTAAAATACCCCTTGGAATGTGTGTGGAGATTCCTCCCTTGAGGGGGGGTGCCCCTCAAGGCTGAGCAAAAGAGATTTGCCCAAGGTCATTGGTATGGGTGAGTAACATCAATCTCTACTTAATAATTGCTTCTTTTTTGCCAGCTTTAGGTTAGGTGTTTTAATATAATTACTTTGATATACTACACTATACTACACTAGCAGTTTTAGCTTCTATATTGTGTAGTAAATTATTCTGATTAAGATTTTTTTGCCTCATCATTTATCATAGTAAGTCATTCATTTTAATATAAATATATCTGGTTTGCCATCCTTAATCCTGCAGGATAAAGTTAGACAACAGTTCAACCACACCTCTGTAATTCCTTACATTTAAAGCACTGATAAAGTCTGGGTCTAGGATTGGAGCCAGCCACACCCAGGCTCCTCTCTGAGGAGCTTAGAGAGCGAGGGGGTCCTTCCTGCACCTCCTGACTCAGTTAGGAGGGCTTCTCTAATAAACTTTGTCTGAAGTTCTTACTCTACCCACAACACAGACTTAAAAAGAACTACTTAAAACTGCAGCTTTAAAAGATGGAAATACAGAAACGCAGGCCCACAAAAAAGGTAAGAAAAGAAAAGAAAAAAAGAACTCATTAATTTACTGTCCCATGAAAGCTTTTACTAATTGATCTCTGAATAATTCCCTAGCTTTCTAAACTTACGATCATCAGATACATTTGGACAAGAATGTGTGTTCCCACAATACATCATAGTGAGCCTTAGAATTATTGTTCAATAAATGATTAGCCAATATAAAAGTTAGATCTGAGATATTCCAAGGGTACACAGGTTAAAAAGAAATCCAATCTGAGTATTACATTTCATCAGACTATAAATTAAATTATATCTGAATGTCTTAGAATGCACCTTAATCCAGATTAGTATAGTCCATTCCTACTCATGTAACCTTGAAGTTGAACACATCAAGAAACAGGAATCTTTAAAATAGTTCTTATATTTCTTTTTCCCAAATTTTCCTTGTATGAAAGTTGACTGTATGTCTTAAAGCGGAAATCGTTAAAAGTATCTTACTCCCAATATTTTGCAAGAAAATTTACTGCAGAACCAATTACATCTTTTCCATTTTCAACTTTCTGAAGACGTAAATAACAGCTCAGAACTTTTTCTGAGCTGTGTTAAACTAGTGACTTATCTACTTAAATCCTCACAGCAATATTTTGACTTCACAACATATTTAAGTGCAGGGTTTACACATTTTCAGTTCCTTGTTTATTAAGAATTATTGGAGGTAAGTAAGTAACTCAAAACTACAGTTATTTAAGTAGGTTTAAAATACCAGAAGATTAAATCAACATCACTTACCAGTTATACCACCTTTTTCTATGTTGAGCTTGTCTTCCTTGTAGGAATTCAAATCAAACATGTAACATCCTAGGTAACAGTGTTTTACCATTTGATTCACGTGTTCATAGAACTGGCAGTGATACAAAAGGGCTTTAAGTGCAGGTATTCCTGTCTGAGAGAGGCCAGATTCTTCATCATGTACACAAGGACCCTGAAGACATGAAATTCACAAACATCATTACTTTAAAGAAATGTTTTACACAGAACAAACTGCCAGAAAAACTTACCCTAAGGCTAATGCTGTGCATGTGTGTGTACACTGGTTCACAGGCTGTAACTAGTAAATTCCAAAAATGAAATGCAGATTTTAATGTTGAGCTAAATCATAGTATTTTACAAAAGCTGACATGACTTAGGAAAATCAAACAGTTATTTATCTCCTGAGAAGTGTGCTAACAGTTAGGTAGAAACTCATGAAAAGCTGTAAACGGGTGGCTTTGAGACAGTAAATGTATCAGTAGACTTCACAATTTTAATGTCTCATTTAATTCTACTCACAGATACCAAGTAATGAAAAAGTTTTCCTTAGGAAAAAAAGCACACTTCTACTCAGATAAGACTAAATATCCTGAAAAAGTCATCCTGCTCTAAAGTATGCTGTCATTATACTACATCTAGCTATGTCAATCTTCTATGAGAAAAGACTTATTTAGAAAACAAGACATAAACCAAAGAAAATTCTCTTTGAAGTATGGTTTTCAATTATTTCTTATTAAATGTTGACATCAGGGAAAACTTCCTAGAGCAGTGGACTTATACCTTAAGATAATGGATTCGAATCATATTTCAAATAAACAGTTTAAGTTGACTGCCTTTGTTAAAAGTTTCTTCAGTGTTTTCCATGTTCACACAAAAAAACCCCAAAGTTGTATTATGCTACACATAATCTGGTTTAGACTGACCATAAAAATCAGAAGTGCAAAGAAGGCGAAAATCAGAAAAATTCAAACCAATTACATTCAGAAAGGCAGTTTGAGAGGGCATCCTGCAGTAGTTCAAAAATGAATTAGTTAAAATTATAGAAAGAAAAGTTTTCAGTGCTAATTAGAAACTTTCTTTGGCAGTCAGGAGAGAGCAGAGCTGGAACAACTGAAAATAAGTAATTTGAAAACACTATTTATCCCCAAGAGGCTCTTCCGCAACCCCTTCATTTACACTGAATTCAAGTTTATTTCCCAATAAAACAAAACAAAATCCAAAAACAGTAGAAGAAGTAAAACTATTTTGCATTACAAGATAAGTTATCACCAAAATTTTAGATGGTTACTCTCATCCTTTTTGGTTTCTGTAACACAGAAACTATTTTCACTACTTGCGTTTTACACCAACTAGTGGAGAATCAGATATGATGAACAGTTTGAAGCAGAATGCAGGATTTCAAGTAAACTATTTATGATGAATTATAAAACTCTCCTCACACACTGCCAGCAATAAACAGACTGTATCAACTACGGCAAGTGCAAACTTAGGAAATATTGATAAATTTAGTCCAAATTTTACTACCCAGGATTGTCTTTGCCAGTTTCAAAAGCCGTGCCAGATAACTTTGTTGTACAACAGGGGCCTTGAAAGAGTGACTCATCAATTACATTTACAGAGTGCTCTGACTTCAGCAATCTTTATACAACACAGCCTGCTGCACTCTTAAGAGTACTTTACACAGGTTGACTTTACTCACGACTAAAGAGTGGCGTAGGAAATTTAAGTGACATAGCACAATGAAATGTTATAAAGCAGATCAACTAGACAACAGTAACACTAGAGACATTCTCATGAAGATACTGGCCTGCAAACTCTATTTATATTTTCTTTTCCAGTCCTATTTGCCTAAGGGATAAAATGGTAACGTTCTACTTTGGCTATGGCGCAGTATTCTTACTATTCACCAAGATCCTTCCCTCCCTGGCATTAAAGGAAACAGATAAATCAACTTATTCAGTGCAAGGGAAAAAAGTAATTCTGAATATAAAACTTGATCCTGGTGGTATTTTACAGTTTTAATTGTTGTTTGTATTTTGAACATTTTTAGTTTACCAGTCACCATAAAGTGTTGTTCGATAATATCTTTCAGCATGAACACTTATTAAGTGATGAGCAATTTCCATTAAATTGCAGTTCTTAATAAGAATCACATTGACTCAAAGCTTCTTTTAATTGCACTGGAATTCATCCAGAATTCCGCAACTGGATTCAATTTTTGTCAATTCACCATAGTCATTGAAATTTTTTACAAAAGACTAAAATGCAAATTTTTAATAGCCTACATTGACAATGGCTGCCCTTTTGTAAATCCCCTACTATTATGAATTTAAACAATTACTACTTATATTGATAAATTAGAAGTAGTAGGACTGAAACAAGGGCCAGATTTGTAAAATTACTTCCACATCTTCCTTTATGATCACATGTAAAGAAAAGATAAGACATTCTGTAAAATTCAACTCTGCAAGAAATAGCATAATTGATTTTGGGTGCAGCTGAATCATAGACAACTTATCCTAGTAAAACAGCTGGAATGTCTTTCAGCACTAACTTGATCTTTTGCAGAAAGGAACAGATTAAAAATTATATTGTTGCATCTGCAAATTTCTTCAAAAACTAATATACACTCTTCCCATATAGGTACAATCTTACACACCGAAAGGAGCAAGACAGACATTAAAAACAGGTATCAAAGTCAAAAAAAATTTTAAAATTGCAAGCTAAAATCCAAATATCCTGATGTACAATGAATCAGACTTGCTGAAAGTAAAATGAGATGACTGACTCAAGAGCAGAACTGGGAAAGTCTCCAGGGGATCTTATCAGTTTGATAAATATCTGATGAGAGAAGGTAAAGGGAGACAGACATTGCTATCCAGTGACAGAAGAAAAGGCATTGAGCAAAAACTAAAATGCAGGAAATTCTACTTAAACCTAAGAAAAAACTTTCAATCTTAGGGTAGTCAAACATTAGAACAAGTTGCCCAGAGAGATTGTGGAGTCTCCATTCGTGAAGAAACTCGAAATCCAACTGGAAACAGCCCTGAGCAACCTGGTCTAGTTCACCTTGCTTCGAGCAAGTGGTTGTCTTTAATAAGCATTTAAATTGACCTAAGTGACAAACTGTTTTATCTTTCTTTCAAAACGTTTTATAAACATCACATTCACAGAATTTCCTCCTCCTCATACCCTTCAAATCATGTTTTACCTTCATTCTAAGTGTGGGTAAAATAAATGATCAATTTCTATCCTAAAACACTAATGATATACTATATAAGTAAGCAAGTTTCCTAGGAACCTGACAATACTACATTCATGAAATGCAACATATATGTAAACTAAATTTGGTTGTTTTATTGAGCTTGCTGGACGTTTGAGAGAAGTTCTTCTATTCATTTCTCTTTCCAAAACGTAACTGTAGATAGATAATTTTTTAAGTTTATATTTTATAGGTGTTCTGACACAAGTTTTCCTATCAAATGACATCTCTCTGTGATACTATGACTTTTGTCATCAAATGCAACAGTCACTTACTTGCCAAATACAGTCTTTTGTGTCTTCTGTAGGAATTGGAATCACAAGTAGATTTTGTAGAATAAAAGCAGCCTGAAAGAAATTGAAGCATCAATATTGCCATCTAGCCATCACAGTTCAAAAAACCACATCAGACTGAATTGTACAATCTACATATTATTCCACTGCTTTAGACATGTTGAAATACACAGAATTCTCATATTCATGTTGGGAAAAAGTAATTAGAAGGATATAACTTCAAAGCCCTCAAACTTCACTCACAAGAGATGTCATTAGAGCATGGCACAAGAGCAGACTATAAAAAAATGACAAGGAAAAGATGAGATAGAAATCACACGGAAACAAATTTATTTGTTTATAAAATACTTTCATCATTGTTCCAGTACAGTCAATCCTAAAGAATAAGCATTACAAGTACAAGAAGTACTAGGAGAAAAAATTTCTGGACAGAAAAACCTAGATAACTGTTTACGACCACTCACTCTATTATCCTTATGTTTTGGGGGTTTTTAATTATTATAAATTAATTGGGACAATGTGGTGAACACATTAGGACAGAGACATGTTTCAGATATTTTCCTTTATAAATACATGGCATGTTTGTTTTTCTAAATTTGTATTACATACACTTCACATGTCTGTGCAGGGATTGAAACTCCTTTTTTTATTTTGTCAATCTTTTGTCAACAATGTGAATCTTAAGAGACTATAATTAAGAGACAATAATTTGGGCTTAAATAAAATAATGAAGGACACATTCTCAAAGGCATTTTGAGATACAAATTCAAATATTACTTTGGAAAATATAATTAGTTAAGCAGTAGAGCTGGGAAAAAAAACAAGCCACTGAGTGTCAGAGTTATTTCTTATTGATTGGAACAAAAGAAAAACCTTACACATAGAGCTGATAAAAAATTGCAAATAAAGTGTACAGAGCTTAAATTCATCAATATAAAACTCTATGTGTTGTTTTACCATAGCACAGACTTTCAGTTCTCACCAATAAACCTTAGTGCCTAGACAAATTAGATTACTTCACGTCTGCAATGAACAGATATTTACTGCAGATCAGGTGGTGAGTTTGTACCAAAGCATTCATAAATGTTACAAAGCAGCCATTAAAATCGGGCTAATTAGTTATGCTTTAGCAACCTATTTATCTAACTGAGTAAGCCTTAGGAGGTTTTATGAGTTCACTTGTATTGTTAATATCACTTCTGTTTTTAAACAAGTAATCTCTATTTATACCTTCTTGTGCAATTCCTAAATAAGCAGCTAAATATTTATATTAATCAGGTAGCATTTAACTTACAAAGCAGCAGGTGTTGTGCAGCATCAGATAACAGATATATACAATAGGAAGTACAAATTTTTTTTCTCTATAATGAAAAAAAACTTGACAATCTACAACAGCAGAAGGACACAAGAAACATACCTCCCTGCGCACCATGCTACATTCAGATTGATCCAGAAGGATGTTTATCACCGTTCCCCACAGGCCTCCTGAAATATTCTGGCAGCTTTCTGCTAAAGCAATACATCCTGTTTCAAGAGATGTAAGAGCTGATCCTATTCCAAGTGCTGTAAATCTGACCTAGTACATATAAGCACAACAGAAAGTGGTATTTCTTATGGTAATTAGCAATACTTTTTTAAAAATTATTATTAAGTTGCATCAACTTAATCTGGTACTTGAGGGAATAATTTAAAAAGTAACAACCTCTTTTCCTATATTTCTTTTGCTATCTACTCATAATCACAACTAAGTGAAAAAAAATTATTTTTAAGTATTCAAAAATAAGCAAGACAGTCTTTAATATTCCTAATATTCTACCACTTGAAAATAGGTCCATTTAGCAAACTCATATAATTTAACAGATTAGCATTAAATACATTTGCTCTGAATTTTCTGCTCATGTAAATGTTTCTGCTTTGCAGCTAAGCTACAGCAATAACAAGGAAAACTGCCTATGAATCATGACAGTGAGTGACTAATGAAAGCATAGAAGACAGAAGATATAAGGAAGGATTTCTCAGATGATGTTTATATGGAAACACTCTCCCTGCTGTATTATTACTGCTATTTAGGATATAGTCAGTAACATTTAAAATAATTTGAAACAGCAGTTCTACTATCAAATACCTTAATGAATCAAAAATTTTCAAATGCTTAAGGGTCAAAATAAGGTATGAAGTTAATATCACAATAACAAACCTCAGGATCTCTATCTACCCATAAAGGAACCAGCCATGCCAGACCTAGATGAGATGGAACTTGTTCTTCACTATTATCATAAGGCAAAGACCAAAGAGATATCCAGTCCTGATTAGAAAACAGAAAACAAAGAAATTATTTTATAAATCTTTCAATCCATGCCAGTGAACTAATGGTTTGATCTACCAACTACTGCTAAAACACTTTTATATAACACTAATTGCACACAAGGAAGGATAATTTTGTATTTCTCTTTCCATAAGGATAATTTTGTATTTCTCTTTGATAAGGGTTTGACACTAAATGACATGATTGTAAACAACAGCCATGTTTTAAAATTTCTTTGAGACTAAAAATTATTAGTACAGTCTAAACAGTGACACTGTTGTATACACAGATTGACTTAGAAACACAAGAAAACAAAAGTCATCATTATGCTACTATTCATATTACTCTATAACAATGATACTAAAAAAATCAGTTCAAGTCCACTCCTTCATCCATTTATGATCTAAGTCTTTGGAGGCTGCTGTCTTCCTAGAGTTTACTTAAAACTCTGTCCCCTCCCAATTTTAATAAACTCTTCCAGTAGCTAGTATGTTGAAAAAGGAGCAGAGAATTGAAGAAAGAGACACATGGAATTCGGAGAAGCAGGTATACTGCAATTTCTAGTTACATGCATGCTTGATCATAATGAAAGGTTTTCATTTGTGGCTATCACAGATATTAGTAAGATGGGATTTTAATTTTCTAAAACAATACTTAATTGTTGAATTTGCTTCAACTGCTTCAGGATAAAGGCTGTTTTTACTAAACTGTCAGAAATCTAGCTCTCAAAGATGTACATGAACATAAAGTACAATATGAATTTTGCTAGTACGTAATGATAGCTCCTTTTATCTGACAATCCTTTTTCTATGTACATATTCTTTCATATATATATATATACACACACACTCAACTGTATATACATATATATGTATGTGAAGTCCTACGCACATGAATGTTTAAACATATGTTAGAAAGCCCGTTGTCTGTGAGGCTGAAGAAATAATGATATTATGAAGTCTTAAATTTATTCATCCTATATAAAATCCCCATTCTTCTTTTTTTATAAAGAGAAAATGATACCTATTCTGAAAGAAGGCCTTTTAAAATCCACAGAATTATTTACAAAACAATTTCAGAATGGCTAGAACTGATTCTTCAGCTATTTTGTATACTATACTCTATCCTGTACATCCAAGATTATAGACCAAATGAGATCAATATAGGTTTTTTTTTCTCCTTTTGTGCTTCCAACTGGAGGGGAAGGAAGAGTAAGCAGTGGTGTGGTTTTAGCAGGACTACTGAATTGGAGAGTATCATTCCTAAACCACGACAGAAAATTATCATTGAACTTCAGCAGTTAAAATCTCTCTGTGCACAGCCCTCACCAGTGACAAGCCGAGGACAACTGTAATGCACTCACCGTATCCTTGGCTTGAGCCCTCATTTCATGAGACAAGTGAAGCAAGCAAAGGACTGTGCTTTTCGTAACACCTTTTCCCATGAAGGACATGGCATTTCCCCCCCATTCAACATAAAATGATGAGATGACCTAAGAGTGGGGGTACAAATTAATAACAGCTTTACTGTAAACAGTACACAGAGTACAAACTGTCTCACACACTAAGTCCTAATTTAAACTCATGAAAAGATGATAGATTTCTAGCTGAAATGCAAGAATTTCTTTATTTCGGAGTCATACGGTCATGTGATGGTTTCCTATACATTTAAACTTTTGAACATCTGTGGGGTTTTTTTTTTTTAATTCAAATGAAGAATACAGTCAAGCTTAATAGTAAGCTCTAATTTGAATAGAAACCTCAAAGTTTCTTTTCATGGACCTGAAAGCTCATTTATTGTACCCAGGGTTTCTTTTGCTATGTCTGGAATTAAAATAAAATTTCTTTTCAAAATTCTGTGTTCAAGAGAAAGGGTCATTTATATATTTTATCGTGATTTGAATAAATTTATCAGCTTCCTATATCAAGTACTAATAAACAGAAATAAAGGTTACTGGATCATAACATAAAAAAACTGTCTGACCAAATATTTAACCATGCATATTAAAAGGCATGTTGCTTTCAACAAAACACGCCCCAAAATACTTTTTAAAAAATAATCATCTTAGAAGATACCTTCTAGATTTACTTTTCTCCACAAAACATGGTGATTTAAACCTCTGCATTTTTGCTGTTTTTCTTTCTTTCAGTGTCCCAGTCTACAGAATTTTTTTTTAAACCCACTTTCTCCATTCCTCTCCAAAAGAAACCTACATTTATTTTCATATTTAGGCCAAGTAAAACTGCCTAATTCTTCTGAACAAGAGCTTATCCATCACAAGTTGATTTCATGCCATAATATTTATTATTTTTCCAGTAACAATCTTTCTTTTGCATGACAACATCTATAACATTGGTGCCATTTTTAGTCTAGACTCAAGTCACAAGAGCTCATCTAATCAAATAGGTCTAAAATGTTTATTTCTTTCCACTAAAAAAATCTTGGCAAGTTAAGACCCCTGAAACACTATATTGTTTTTTCATCAGATGTATTGGTATTTGAAATTAAAACTTCTAAATGTACATTACTGAATATGTGTTAAAGAAACAGAAAGTCAGAACTATGCTTTTCCTCTTAAGTTTTAAGAAGACTGGAGTTTTCAAAAGATATAATTTTAGGAGCAAAAGCTAGTTGTCTACCACATCCACGGACTCAGCAAACAAATAAGAACACTGAAAATAAGAATGAAATTTTGTCTTTCCAACAACTGCAGCATCCTGAATTACTTCTTTTCTGCTTTCTCTGTATTAACGACCTACCCAACAAGCTACTCTTCTCCCAGACCACCTTTCATATACGGATTTTGCCTGGGGGAAGTTATATTGGATTTTTCCTCTTGGAGTTTCAGTTATTAAAAACATCACATATATTTTTTTATCTTGCTTAAAACTACAGTCACTTTGTATTATCTCTTAAACCAATGATGAAAGCACATGCAATACAACCAACCTTCACAACTACAGATACACATCACTCAATCTAGTCTCCATATCATTCCTATTTACTTAACAGCAAAAAGCATCTTTCCCACACCTATTGCTAGTGACGACATTCACTAAAAGCACATTTTAAAAAGCATAGTGTCATTTGTTACACAGTTCTTTACAAGCATTCAAACCAAAAGCTAAGTAAGAACATAAGCTGCTTACCTCAAGAAGACCTGTTAAATATTTCTTACAAATTGTGACAGGTTCAACTGCAGCAGAATAGGTACTCCAGCCTGGAAGCGCAGTAACATGAACCATTCCTTGTAATGTTCTCTCCAGTGAAGGAAGTCCATAAAAATGTGGTGCATCTGTTAGCCTTAAGCACTGAAGCAGCTTCAGAGCCAGCTCTGTTCTGAATGACCCAGCAAGTTCCAAGCCCTCTCTGGTTTAATTGTCAGAAACAAAAAAGATGAACCATCAATATGAAGCTGTTACAAATCATCATTTTGAAAAAGGCCAATGCCTCATTCTTGTTACTGTTAGTCTGCGAGTCTCAGCATCTCAATTACTTAATATTGCATTATGCAAAGAGTAACATGAAATTAAATTTGACATTTCTAGCTTCATACAGGTTCTGAAAACATAATATTGCATCTGATTATAACAAATTTGCTTAACTAATAAAAAAATGAGATATAACTCATCATTAAGGAGCATGTTAAATAAAGAGCAAGAGATTGAGGACAATGGATGACACAATGGGAAGAGCTGCAAAGCTCAGTAGTTGCACAATCACACAGGATCTAGAATATTCTAAGTTGGAAGGGACCCACAAAGATTATGAACTCCAACTCTTACATGCATGGCCTGTTACACTTGTTTGTTCTGGCTCAAGAGACAAGTTTAAAAAAATTTCCTGCAAAGTACAATAAATCTAGAATTAAGTAGATATAAAATACAGGAGTGTGAGATACATAACTTAGCAGGGACTTCTATATCATGCCCTTTTTCCCACTGTCAAAATTTTTAGAAAATAACCAAGTGGAAATGATGAAAAAGGTAACATTTTGAAAATATTATCACAAACAGTTATATTATGACTAAATAATCAAATATTATCTTAAACTTCAATTTTAGTAGCTCTTAGAATACATTTGGATAGAGAGATTTAGTGTGAGAAAGGTTTAACAAGAAACTTGGAAGAAAAAAAAATATACATTAATTTCGGTCTTTGCTCAATTGACAGAAAATGGGTGGAGCTTCATGCTAAAAGTAGCTGTCCCACACAGGCCAAAGAGGAGTTCTATGAAAATAAACATTTATTGCTATTTCAAATATTTCAGTGTTTTACTCTGCTATAAATACATGCTACAAAATCAATGAAGTTACCATTTGCTCATGCAAATTTGCAGCAGTGAAAAAGAAATAGCCCATCTTCTCCACACAATCAATTTAATTATCCATTTGCTAAGTGACCACTAGCACATTCTCTTTCAGGTTTCCTCGTTAAGTTCCTAGTTTTACTGTGAAAAGGAATATCTAATGCTGATTTTCATTTCAAGAGTGTATATTCAATTTTCACAGTTCGGAGCAATTGAGCCATGATGTAACAATATTCAA
The DNA here is from genome assembly GCA_013398955.1 of Callaeas wilsoni. NCBI lineage: Eukaryota > Metazoa > Chordata > Aves > Passeriformes > Callaeidae > Callaeas > Callaeas wilsoni. The sequence continues at coordinate 295,087 of VWPU01012116.1, forward strand.
ATTCTGACCAAAATTCTGCAGCAACAGGTGTTACAATCCTCAGTCTGAATCACAGAGGCAGGTCCATTTGCACTCTACCTGTCAGTCATTGACATGGAACAAACTAACAACATGTTAAAAAGACGAATGAGTTCTTTATCCAGTCGTTGCCTGACAGCAGCCTGTGTTTCATCCATTTCATCCTGCACTTGGGATTCTGGTCGCACCAGGAGGCCCATAAGGGATTTTGGCTGCTAAAAGAAAAGAATAAAATTACAGTCACATAATGCATTGTTTAAATCTTATTTTCATACATTCATTAAAGCCATTGTTCTGTTGAAAACTTGCAAATCACACACATTATAAATCAGAAATTCCATGATTACTTAACTATGAAGTAACTGGAAAAAGTGCAGTGAAAAATTCCTATAATTACCAATAACTTGAATCTTGAATCTACTAAATGCCATAAAAGAATCTACTGTTATGGCATTTAAAATATCCTAGCATTAAGCAGACAGTGTATTTTGAAGCATGAAAGAAAACTCTAAGTAATACAGCAATAACCTGCAATAAAAAACAGATCACAAAAACCCAGAAAACACATAGTGACAAAATTAGTTCAGGTTGCATTTTGGACATCTCAGCTGTTTGAAAGACTTCATATCAAATGACTTTAGGGTTTTATACTAATGTATTGAATGGGCCATACTTAAAAAAATTTATGTGCTTCTCAGGTAGCACAATCGATGCCTTAGCTTTTATATTTTCATATATTGTAATCTTGCAATTCTTTAGTGTCTAACTCTGAGCTCCATATAGAGTGTTAGCAACTGCTTTTCCCATTTTGGTCAGACACAACAATTCCTCTCTAGGCATGAGAATCAAGGACACCTCACTGTCTCAGGTCCTGAGAAATGTAAACAAAAGTGGGTCGGGGGGAAGCAAACTAAGAGAATGGGACTCCACTGCCTGATGCTGTAATTGGACAATNGCAAATGGACTTGTATCTGTTCGAAAAACGTGTGACTGTCGTCCATCCTGGGTGCAGTCTCTGCGAGACTCCTGCACTGCCCAAGGTGTACCCTGTGAAGGCCTTTCAATAAATACCTACCCTTTGTCCTTTCACTCTGTCTAGCCTCTGCTCCAGGTCAGCCTCTACAAGGCATCACTATAAATTGAAGTACCTGTAGTCTATAAGTAATTGAAATTAAGTCTACTAGTATTTTTCCACAAATGCTTAGATTGTGTTTGCAAATGGGAAAATACAAGTGCATGCAGACTGTATTTAACATAGGACACTCTTTATAAGACAAAGAACGCTCTTCCAGGTTACACAGGTTATACATTTGTAGCTATGTAGCTAAGCACACCATTATGCAGCTCTGCGGGCATGCACACGTGTGCAAGTACAGTTATATGGTCAATCAAATCATGCAAGTATATACAGCAACCCCATTCTTACATTTTTAAGCAATGATTTCAAGATCCACTTTAGATGGTTTGACTCCAGATTTGATTTCTGCTCTCTAAGCAATTTGTTTAAAAATCTTAGGACATCTACCAGAAGCTTTTCATCCTCCACAGAAGCTGGAAGCACTTGTAGAAACCTGCAATACAAATAAAAGCTTTCATACTTGTAGCACTTTAAAAGAGCATTTAAAATCTCAGGCTAATAGGACTGGAGTCACCTGCAAAAGTTATAATATATGGAGTAAATATGTATATGACACATACTGACATACAGCAAATATGGCATTGTATTAACCTATTATACATATAACATGCTGTTAAATATTATTATGCAAAATAGTTATATATATTTAAAAATGTATTTGCATACAGTAAGCATGGAATTCTGTTCAGTAAAATGTAGAGAAATCTGAGCAGGGTCACAGACAGGAAATAAAAAGTTAATTATTTATTAAATACTAGCATTTGATAATAATAGCAAAGTTTACCTATGCATTTCAAATAGCCCTTATTTTAAATACGGAATTTTAAATATTTGATGATTTTGTGTATGTAAATTGCAAGATCACATAATCTTTGAGATTGGAAGGGACTTGCAGGCATCACCTGGTCATGCCACCCTGCTTATGAAGGGACTTGTGCAGCTGGCTGTTCAAGACTATGTCCAGGAATCTTTTGAGTAACTCCAAGGATAGACATGCTACAACCTCTCTGGGCAACCTTTGTCTGTGTTTGGTCACCTTCACAGTAAAAAAGTGTTTCCTGACGTTCACAGGGATCCTCTTGTGTTTCAGTCTGTGGCCATTGCTTCTCTCACTCAACACCACTGGAAAGAGCCTGGCCCCACCTCCTCTTCTGGTACTCTACACACTATTAAGATCCTCACTCTGAGCCTTCTTTCCTCCACAGTTATCAGTCCCAGCTCTCTCATCCTTTACTCCAAGGAAAGATATTCCAGTCTTTCATCATCTTTGTGGTGCTTCATTGGATTCTCTCCAGTATGTGTGCCCCATATGAATCTCTCTCATACTGCCAAGTCCAGAACTGGACCCAGAGCTCCAGACCATTGCTGAACAGAGGGGAAGGATCACCTGCCTCAACTTGCTGCCAACACTGCTCCTAAAGCAGCCCAGGACAACATTTACCTTTTTTACTGCAAAGACAAACTGCTGGTTCATTTTCACACTGGTGTCCCACCAGGACCCCAGGTCATTTTCTGCAAAGTTGCTTTCCAGCCTGGTGAACCTCAGCATGTACAGAGGCACGGGCTTGTTCTTCCCCAGATGCAGGACTCTGCACCTCCCCTTGCTGAACTGCCTAAGGTTCCTGTCAGCCTAGATATATAAATATATATAGATACATAGATATATAGATATGTGTGTGTGTGTATATGTATATATAAACCAGAATCAGAGATGCATTGACAATCAACTCCCTAAATGTAAAATGTGAAAAGTAGAAATGTTATCATTTTAGTCTAACAATCTTTAATGGATTCTTGTAGTCAATATGCTTACCTGTTCATTGCTTTCTGCCAAACAAAGCTTTTCAAAGTGGTTCCACAAGGCCCAGAACTGCATTTTAATGCAAGTCTGTCATTCAGGACATAGAAGCTAAGCCTAATGAGAGCAGTCCTAACATCCTTGTGGGATGCTGCCTGAATGATCAAACTAAGACAATCTTGCAGTCCACAGTTTGTGTGAGTTATTTTCAATATAAGAATGTCTTCTGAGGAAAGTTTTAGAGAGTCTAAAAACCTGAAAAGGCATAGAGAAAAATTATTAGCAGTCAGTATCTTTACAAATTGTTTCAGAGCATTGACTTCTCCCCCTTCCTGCCTAACTGAGAAGATAAAACAGAAACTGCCTTAAAACTTTATTTTTGTTAGCCAATTCTTTCTTCACTAACCTGTCAAAAAACCCAAACCAAACAAAAAACTTAAACAAAACCAAAACCAACACCATCACATGTAAATCATGAGGTGCTTTGAGTTATTTGGAAAAACGGTACCTAAATACTACGTCTTAGTATTACCATTAAGAAGAATATGTATTTGAAATTTAAACATTCAAGAAAACAAAGAAAAAGCCATGCAACTTTATAGTTGGGGTCTATACAGTAGGAAGAGTCAGTTCCAAGAGAAACCACAATGACTATAAAGAAAAACAGCCACAGAGCCCATTTAAAATTGTTTGAAATTAGCCTGACCATCAATAAAAGTTAGATCAACCTCTAGACTTCATGTATAAATGTGATTTAGGCAAAAATTAGCTGTGACAACATACCTTCATCCTTTTGGGATGTGATCCTTTACGTTTAAATGACAGCATTCTCAAACAAGTAACAGCTTGAACTACTGTTTGAAGCTGAAAACCTATTTAAACTTGATGGAACACTAATTTAATTGAGATACACTGGGACTTAAAATGAAAGATAAAATGGCTCACATTTCTGCTTCCTTCTCGTAATTTATCAGCTGCAGTAGGTTTTCAATCCCATGGTACCATGACAGATTCCAAGCCGTCTTAAGCATATCTGACACGGGTTTCATAGCCAAGCACTCAGCAGACAATGGCACCACAACAGTATAAGGGCTAACTACATGATGAGCAGTGACCCTTACTGGGAGATGATACCTAAAAATACACAAATGACAATAACAATTTTTAAAAGTGGTTGGTTAGAGTTTTTTGTTCACTCATTTTTAAATTAAATGCTCTATTACAACAGCTTTTAAGTTTGTAAGTGAAGTTTTCAAAGCTCTTTTAGAGAGAACAAAGACATGGAGGGAAAAAAATCCTATTTAAAAATGCTAACTTCATCATCATAAAAATGCTGATTTGATGTTAAATCAAAGGTTTCCCTTCATTCTGCCACTTCCATGCTTCAGGAAGGACAGCAAATGGAAATCAGCAGTTAACTGTGTAACAACCAAAACTAATGAACCAACCAACCAATCAGCCACCACCCAAACGCACCTTCTAACAACAGCAACAGGTAAACTGAAGGCAGGTACCTCAGTATCATTACTGGCTATGTCATCAGCCCTGCAAGAGATTAAGTCATAGCTGTTATGCTCTGTTCTAAGATTTGATTTTCTCCTAATGCTAAATGTTATTTCCTTATTATTTGGATATAGATGTATTTCTCCTTTTAGCTAGATCTTTAGTAACCCATTGATGAATAATTTGTATTAATAAACAATATTTCTTCATGATTATGCAATATTAAGATAGTTCTTTAATCACACCCATATGGAATACTTATTGCAGATATACTGTACATTAAAACCCCTGCATACTTGTCTCCCTTTTTCTGTCAGAGAAAAAACACACATTGTAAGTATTTTCAGTTGTGCTGGTTTGGACACAAATTTAGGAGGAAACAAACTGCTTTCTAGAGATCAAGCAGGTGATGAGGAATACAGTATCATCACAGCAAAACCCCAAGACACACTATATTTCATGTGTGTAAATTCTAAAAGCCTATTTTTTCATGCATATGCAGCTTTTAAATAATAAAATACCATAAGCTGAGGTCTGGTCTTAAAGACAACTGCTACACTTAAAAGCCAAAGTAAATAGGAGAATTCTAATTTAGTTAAAAAAACATGTCTACAGATAGCTATTTGATTTGTGTAGTTTCTATTCACAGCAAAGATGGATTACACACCAATCAAAGTTCTTTGAAAAATAAACTTAAAATTAACATTGAGGTATTCATAGTGCAAAAATATGCCACGTAGGCCTCCAGAGCATGTAACCCAAGTACAGAAACAATCTGGACTTCAAATATGGTATTTTGGATCTTTAAAAATTTGGGGCATAACTTGTCTGGAGATATATAAAAATTTATTTCTATTAAAACCTTAGAATTTGTCTAGAGAATATGCTATTAAATAAGTGGATTTTCATACCATGTTTCTGTTCTTGCTACTTCATCAAACAAGAGAAGACAAAGCAATACTGTAGTTTCAGTTAAAACAGCACGATCACTTTGTAGTATCAGGGAAACTGAATAAAATAAAGATATTTAAAAATGTGTTAGGAAAAAACTGATACTTAATAATACATAGAAGGACACTAGATAAAAACAACTGCTTTCCACAGTTTCCTGCCAATATCTTCAACGCATGCCACAAGATGGGTAAAACTAGCATGCAGTGATTTACTTTTTAAATATCAGAATCTGAAGTGATCTGCAGTTCTGAAGAAGTTATTTGGTTAAACATCTAACCATCTTTTGACAGGGGTATTACAGAGGAAATACAATCTTTACCTCTGAATAGCAAAAGCAGTAAAGAAGGTTGCTGTGCTAGGGACAGGCGAACAACTGGGTCAGCACACACAATTTTGCGTAGGAGTGTCAGACACGGCAGCGCTATGGATTCCATAAGCTGTAGGAACAGAGAAAAAGATTAAATAAAGGTAACTATCAGTAAAATTTATTATGAGGCACTTAACAGACTGTCACACTATTAAGCAATATATTCCATCATTTGTAAAAAAGCCTAGAACTTCCTTAGACAAGCACGTGTAAGGCAGATGACAACTGCATATTCATTAAAAAATATTTATTTACTTTTTGATTAATTTTATTATTAATTGATGGTAATTTTATTGGCCTCTGACTTCATAACAGAATTATAAAATTTGCTTTCAAATTATATAATTTTAACAAGGATATACATGACCTGAAGGATTTAAAAAAACACCAACTATTTACAACCATATAAGTTTATCTATTTTTTTAAAAATGTAAGTAGTTTACTACATCACATTTTCTGAGTCCCAGCCTGTCAGATCATGAGAGTGGAAAGCAGTTTGCTAAAAGTTAAAGTATCAGTGAATGGCCAAAAATACAACCAAAGTCACAGCTCCTAAGAATGAGAAGAGAGTATTTCTTTCACAGTATCATTATTTTGTCTATGAGTTTCTGCCTTTAAAATTTGTTTTGTAAACAGCATCAACAAATACATTTTAGTTTCATACCACATGAACAAAAGCCACACTTATTTAGTAGGGAAAGAACCATTTGTACAGTTTATATAAAGCCTTATTTAGATGCTGATTTTTGTTTCTACTACTTCTTTTCTTTTCTCAGTAGCCATTTTCCTAAGAACATGTAAGATCTTTTGTTGGTTTTTCTTTGCTATTGATTTTATGATGAAATATAAAAAAAATCATTCAAGGGGAGAACTGAGAATCTGGACTAGATTCCCTCAGGATAGTGTCCTAATGTCACAGGCCTTAGAGAGTTGTTGCCTGAGCCCTCCTAGGATTAAATTAAACTTTAGAAAGGGCTAAAAATCTCATTTTAAAGTTCGTCCTAGACTCTTACTTGACTATGAAGGATCTGCTTAGGGCAATATATTTCTCATGCTTGTCCTTCTGTATTATTGAGCAATATCTACCCACTACCCAAACCAAAACAATAGTTGCATTATTTTCTCCTTCTAAAGAAGTAAGAGACTATTAAACTGACATTGAAAAAACCTCCCACATTTAAAAACCGTAGGAATCTAATATTTCCATTTCTTACACTGTATTAGAAAGGTTTACTGGAGTACTTCTATACAAGCTATCATAAACTGGACAGGACATTCTTTAATGCTACAGAGATAATATAATCTTAGATACTGATAATCTGGGGCAAAAATTGCCATTTCTGAAGAAGAATGCAATTTTCATTAGTTTGACCAAAAAAAAGGAATTCCACTAAGTATCAAGTAGCTCTTTTCTCTAAAGCATTTTTGGGAAAGAAGTCATTACTACATAAAAATTCTCATGGTTTCTTAAAAACCTCAAGGTTTGGACTGCTGGAATGCAGTAACAATACTATGCAAGAAAGCCAAAAAACTTTATCCACTGAAGTTATCTTGAGCACCTTCTAGCCTAAATATGCTTGCATGAAATGATTTCAAAGAATGAATTCCAGAAAAAATCAAGCATCAGATTACCCATATTACAAAAATGGAAAGCTTCATCATCTACAAAAAGAGACTCTCCCATGTGAGGTGATCTTCTACTGGTCAGAAAATTATTTATACCTGAAATTCAATCTGATACATTTACAACAATGTCATACAATTACATCTCATTTTTAATTATAATTTGCTTCAGAATTTAAGTTTAGACACTATTATACATAATACTTTTTTTTTTACGGTCATTAAAATTTTTTTTGTTCTCTACTGAGAAATTTTTCAGGGAAGTTTTGGTACATTCCAGAACCTCACTACACACAATTCTCTGGCTAACTCTTCTCATAGGTAGGCAAACCAATCTTCTCTCATTAGTACAAAATACATATTGTAATCATAATTGTTATTCAACATTTGTATTCAGTGCAGCATTAATGCATAAAGACCAGCATTGCAAGTGCAGAAAAAAGCAGAATCTACTACCCTCATGATGTGCAATGCTTGCAGAAGAATGTCTAACAATACTTTTACCTTGCCATCCACATGTACACACTCATTAAGGTAAGCCAATATCTTTTCTATCACACCCAACTTTTTCACAATGTCATGCATTTTGGTATCTGTAGGAAAAGCAAAAGATAGTAACAACAGTTCCACATAAATTTAGGCATCTTTTTGTAAGATTACAAACTCTTGCCGTCTAGAACAAGTTTTGAAAATTGCGAATTAATTGACAGTAGTACAGATCTCTAGCAAGGCAAGGCAAGCCTCCTCAAAGTATTTTTATCTGACTATAGTAGCCTCTTGAACACTAGATTCTTAAATACATCACATAACTTCCCATAAGAAATTTACATTGAAGAATTACAGTAATCCCAGTGCAATTAAATTTCAGTCAAACAAGAATTTCACTTCTAATATTTTCAGACTCTAACAGTTTAGTATGGAATTGAAAATGGTATTTACTCAATCACCATGAGAGTATCTTCCACTGATATCACCCTTCAGAGTATCTGCTTTAAGAATATTCAACAACAAAAACAAAAAGGTATGTCATTTGAATTGGCTGGGTTGGTTTGTTTGTTGTTTATTAACTAAAAAGTGATCCTTCATATGAAATTTGCCCTGATAAAGCTGAATTTTTTCATTCACAATTTCACCCTATGCTTTGTTTCATTTTTGAAACATCTGGAAACTTTTGCAGTCATAACTAAATATATTTTATGAGAAAAGTAGATACACTTCCTCATTTTTGTGGCAATTTTTCTGACAATATTTTTAATATTATCTAAGATTTCACCTTCCCATGGCGAAGAACTTATGTTATCTCATTACAATTTAAATTCCTTGAAGAAAACATTATTGAATCAGAATCTAAGTATATAGAGTAAAAACATCAATGTTTGAAACTCTGCAGTTATGCACCAAGTGAAATAATGCTCTAAGATTGCTTACTTGCATTGTAATTCAATCACTTCTTTTTACTAAAATTCATAAAATAAAAATTATAAAGAGTACCCTCAGAACAAGCATACAGACAACCTATCAAAACTTCAAGCTCACAAATGACCAGCACATGAATATAAATTTTCTGAAGAATTTTACCTTCTAAAATGACAACCAGCTGCTCAGCTGCAGACTTCCGTAAAATTAGGTCAACGGCATCAGAAGTCAAGATATCATACAGCTTTTCAACGGTTTCTGCCTAAAAGTAAAACAATATTAGATTCGCATCCAGTACGCTGTCATAAAACAAGGTAACCAGCCAAACTTCCTAACAGAAAGCAGAAAATAAAAATATCTTAATTCCTTATAAGAATGTATTTGATTAGATCCCACGTGCATGTAAATATGAATGGATTAGGTTATAATCTTTTTGCAAAAAATCTCTAATAATGCCTGTGGAATATGAAAACCAAATAGTTTCTAGTGCACCATAGCTGCAGACTTCTAATAAATAATGCTTCATTTATGTAGGACTATAGAAATCTTAAGACTATACAGAAATGCTAGAACATGCTTTTAAGTCTGTAAGAGGACTGACTTTTTAATGGCAATAGGGTGAAGCATCTTAGCACTTGCTTATCATACTGTTGATCTGAAAGTATTGAGGGGAAGGAAGAAAGGAGAATGGAGGGGAGATGAGAAAAAAAGAAAGAAAAAAAGAGATGTTTTCCCATGAGTCATACACTCATGATTTGCTTTACACTTTGTAAGAGCAGCAATATTAAGTAAACACAGACGTAAGTTTGCAATCTGTTTTAAAATATTTCATATTAAAAATTATTCGTGCTTGTTTTAGAAAAACTTGTTTTCGTGGGGAAAAAAAATGAGAAATGAGGAAAATTTCAGACTCTATCCATGCAGAATGAAAATGTATGAACAGAGCAGACCTGTGCTCTCTGCACTCAAATCTCTTCTGCAGAAAGAAAAGAAAAAAAGGAATGATTTTTTCTTAGTGTTACAAATGGTAGCATCAGAACTACTGTTTCAGTGCACACAGAAAGAATACATCAACAGATTTCTTTTTATGAAGCAAGGCAATTTGTATGAAATACTGCAACCTTCTGAAAGCGGAAACTTAGGAGACTGGACAGGTAGAAGAGCAAAATTTAGACAGAGTTTACTAACCTTAATTATTGAACCCATTTTATCATCCAGTTTTAGCTCCACAGCTCCTTCTATAATAAATAAGTTTGAAATGCTGGAAAGGACATTACCATCCAGACATGGGCGTTTCAGGTTTGCCCCTTCCTCATTCAGAAGATGGAATGCTAAATGTTTAGCTGCTACAGAACGAACCCTAAATGAACAAATACTTAAAGTAAATATATAAAGCCCTCTTACTGGAAAATTTTAGCTGTATAGTTAGAAGTTAATTAGTTTATAATATGGGGTGGAAGTACCACACTCGATATTGATTAATCAACCTTTCAAATCAGGACACAGCATAACTTTTAGGAGAAGACATTGTTGTTATCAGCATTGGGAGATGTGCTGAAACACTACAGAGCATTACTTACAGCTGCTTTTTTGAAAAGAGAAGGCGCAGAGCAGCCTGTAGTCTGGGAGTTCCTGGGAGAATGCCCTCTCCTTTGTCAGAGGTTGTTTCACTCAAAGAGAGGATGCATTTACCTAAAGTATCTTTTGTATCAGCATAACCCTAAGAGAAACAAACAACAAACAAAAATTTCCAAAATTATAAAAATCCACTTACTAACTCAGCAAATTAGATGAGATAATTAATTCCATTTTAGGGGCTAAGGGAGGGTGTGGAAAAAGTAACATAAAAAAACCTCAAAACGATGCAGTTATTTTTAAGAAAACATTCAAATTCTGCAGATTAATATTCCTCTGTGAAAATAATTTTTAAAATTAATAAATGATCCCGTATACAAATAAAAGTAAAGATTTCTTTACATGGCCCAGAGGTACTTTGACCTGAAGTTTCACCCTTTAATCTATTAACATGATTCTGCTCTGTAAGGCCAGTTTTCATTTCAATAAATAAAATTTAGTCCCTTCAAGAAAATTATTTTAAAACATTAAATTCTACCTACTCTCAGGTCTTCATCAAAGCGTTTTCGCACACAAACAGACAAAAAGGAATCAGTTATGTCAAGTAATGATAGTACAAACATTTTAAAAGTAGAGCAAATTACAATGTATTTTATATGCATTGGGTAAACACAGACCTCTGGTATATCCTATGCTGGCATCTATTGTACAAAGCCACTATAGGCTACAGAATAGAGGGAAATTCTACTCACAAAAATTTCTGACGTGTTTAGCCTACAGCTTATATTAAACCCCCACCTATTTAATCTTGAATGTCAATCATATGTAAGATATATATGCAAGTAACACAAAAAAGCTATAATTACTGGTTGAGAAATCTCTGAAATAACCCTTCTCCCACCTCTTTCAAGTTCTCAGTGTATTCCCTCTACATACTTTTCTGTCTGAGCCATCTGCTTCATGGCCCATCTTATTTGCAATTTCTCCCCATTTCTGCCTTGATTTCTGTGCAGTTTGCATACAGAGTAAAGTTATATAGGCAGCTTTTTCAACTTATGGCAATACTGACGTGCAGGCAATTAATGAACACAGCAAGGGAAACAAGTAAGTTGGTATAATTATCAAGAGTGATTTTTTTGAGAAAATGAAGACAAAACATATACTTGAATTTATGAGCTAAAAGAGAAATAAGGCAAAAAACCAGATACCAGGCAAATGCAGCAAAATATCTAATCTGGAAGACTATGGACAGACCACAGAAAGGAAATTCCAAGTACTAGTAAAAATAAATGAAAATTTATTATTAAAGCATGAATGCTTTAATCTGTACTTGTATTATCCATTCTTATCTTCAAACCTTTTAAGACCCAGTCAGCATTGGCTCATTCGTACTACAACATTTCAAATTTCATACTCAAATAGTACCAGGCTAAAATTTGTCTACAAAATCAATGTACTAACTTTTACTGATATTAGGACCCTTACAAAATATTTCTCCATTTGACATCTGATAAAACAAGTCTGTAGGTATGCTACTGTTAATCTGTTTTCCGTCTGCTACTTCAATCTGTTATTTAACCTGATGTACGTGACTGTATACAACAAATTCAGATTAAAGCACTTAGAAGTACCTGTAAAACAGGAATGACTGGACACAGAGCCTCAATAAATTTTTTCCAAGTCAATACTTCCATCATTAACCGTCCTTGTACCAGATGTATCAGAATGGCCTTGGCTGTAGAGTTCACCTGCTCACCAACAGAAAAGCAAACCACTAATGCAACCATGGATGTGTCTAGAGACAGTTTGTCAATGCTGTAATTGGAAATGTTATACAAAAAGTCTCAAAGACAAAATATTGTTACTGGAGAATGCTACATATAAATTGTCAGCTACACGAAGTATTAAGTTGTTAGAAAAGCCTCCAAGAGAAAACACTCAAATAGTTCTACCTAAACAGCACTCAGTCATTTTCTCCTTAGAACTCTGGTTTGTCTTTTCTGAAATAAAACAAATCATTACTTAAATTTCTACACCTATTGGTCCCTCTATTCTGCAGGTAAAAGAAATTCTGTTTCTTTTCTTTCCTGACTTTTCCTTTCTGGGGCATTTTATTCCCAGTCTATGATATGCTTCTGAAGATACAGAAAGACAAGAGACTTAAAGCCTGGTACATGGTCATTTCACTTTCCGGAGGCTAGGAGTCAAACTAAGAAGGCTACCAAATATTTCAAACTGTATCATAATTCATCTGAAGCTCTCTATCAAAACCAAAAAAGCTATATGATACAGCAGTTAGACTGCATTCATGTATCCAGTATACAATCTAGATAATATGCAATATTGGAGTATTTACAAACTAAAATTATTACTGCAATGGGAACATAGGAAAAAAGCCTGGCTTATCAGAATTAACTCTTCCTTACATAGTGTGAAAACACCTACCTTCCGCAGCTAAAACCCTGCATTTTATGCCAGAGCTAAAAATCCTCTCACCTCAGGCAACAAGGACAGCCTTTAATAATACCACTCTAGTCTATCTTTAGAGAAAGACTGGCTTTATAAAATCATAAGGCCAATATCAAGCCTAACCTTGAAATACAAGGTTCTTCTCACTTTTTTTCTCATTCTCACATGCCTAAAAGATTAAACTGATGCTTTATGAAAACTTAAGCAGCAGTTACACAGGAAGAAGTAAAATAAATTAAAAAATACTAGGATATGATGTTCATTATCTAGTTTGTTAGAAGTATAAGAAAAATGCATTATAAGGTAGAGAATAAAATGTGACAAATTTGTAAATATGCACAATCTCTGATTTTGTAAATACAGTATCAATTGAAATCTCTTTTTCTTGCTTGAACAACCACTAATAGAGAAAACTGTCAGTCTTTTTAATAACATATCGAGTGGAATAGCCAAAATAAATGCTTTCCTTGCAAAAGATAAATTACACACAAGGTATAAACATACAGCACATTCTTAAAGATATTTTACTTCTCTTTTTAAAATGTTTGTATCTAAAAAAATCACTTCTAAATGGAACTGTGCATAGTACTGAACTTGAAAAAAAGAAATCTCACACCAGAAAAGAAGCTAAAAATATATAAATAATTTGTTAGTCAATGTTCTTTCTGACTGTAGGGGTGTTATAGATCAGCTATAAAGGAGTTGTTAAGAAGAACACAAGCAACTTTATCCTCCTCTCACAACTCCCTCCTTAGCTCTATAAGCTAGGAAACAGTGGATGTATGTTAAACAGTCATGCATATAAATGAACCCAATGGAAATTTGTCCTATTCTATAACATTATAGAACACTTCTATAATACCCTGGTAACTATATTCAAACTCAGACGTTTGCGGTGGTGAAATACAATTTTATAGCAAAGACTTGCAGATTTAAAGTTTTGTTCCTCGGCCATTTCAGAGGTTACCCCACTTTTAGAAAGACTTGAGACTTCCAAGTTCATGTTTCCCATAAATGTAAAGCACCATACATACTTTTTCATCATAGGCACATTTTACTAGGGCTGAATATATTACAGGAAAAAAGTAAAAAAACGTATCTTATTTCATTTTTCATTGATCTTTGTTAATAGCCTCCTATTCACATAATACTATCTTGCCTCTGAATTCATTGTATTAAAAAAAAAATCTTTCCATTTACTACAACCTTACTACGTGTATAGCTTTTCTGTATGCAAGAAACTATATTTAGTCAAAACTTCAGGTAAGCATTAGACCACTACGGAGAATATCAACACCTACTCCACGTGCACATCAACTTATAAATGCAGCTAGTAAGCACAGTACCTCACTCTTATCTTCCTGAAGGCCGAATGTGCAGATTTCATATAACACTTTAGGGTGCAGAAGAAAATGTATTCCCTGGCAGATTGAAGGCACAGGCTTCGCAATATTATGAATACCTAAACAGTCCTTCAGTAAGAATAAAGTCGGTTAGTTTAAAAATTCAAGACAGTCTCCACTACCACATCTTGTTTTATAGACAGCCTGAAGTTGTCACGCAGTAAAAGACTTTCTCCAAACACTTTGGAAGACTAGCTCTGAAAGCTAAACATGACAGCCCTGGAAGAAACACAATCTGTTTGGATCACTAATGGAAAACTCCTGTTACTACACATGACTAAGAAATAGAAAATTATTTTGGTTTTATTTTGAATAATTGTGAAAATAAACTTGAAAACCTGTATTTATTGTTTGGCACTACATCAAAACAAGAAAAACCTAAAACATGCTGGTAAAAGTCTCGCAGAAGTAGACAAGTGTCATTCAGTGGAGATGGGGGTTTTTTCAGAGAGACTAGCTGCAGCAATATTATACATTAGTGGATTGTGCTACAAGCATTCTAAGTACAGATTATGTCCATTATAGAAAATAAAAATTTCAATCAAGTATTATATCAAAATACAAAAATGATTTTTATTTTGTGAGTCAATATTACTAAATACCTAAAATGACTTGATAAATATGACATTGCCATTCCCAGCATAGAGTACAGCCAAACTTTTTTGAAGTTCACGCTCTTTATTCCTTGGGCTATCATTACAAAAAACTAAGGCTGTGACAAAATACCCATGTAAAAAAACCCGAGACACACACAATACTGCTCCAAAATAGGGAAAAAAACCCAAAGAAAAGAAACCAACAAACAACAATAGAAGGAGTACATAAAAGGATTTACATGTTCTTTACATTTCATTTTTAAGTGCAGTACCTGAAGTCTAACCCAACCAAGCAGATTTAATACCGAGCATGTAACAGTGAACTGCAAGCCCAGGTCTATGCTGATTTTTCAGCATGTAACATGGTAAACAGAATTTGCATTAAAAATGCTTTTAATGACAAAACCGTCTAACAAGCATTATTGAGTGCAACACCAAGAGTGTAAAGTAAGCATTAATTCAAACCTTAACCACTTCCAAACAGCAGTGATAGGCTTCAGCTTTTACATTCAACAGAGGATGAGACAGTAGATGGAGAAGCAACTTCTGACCCTCCGCCTGAAGCAATGAGTTGGCCTCGGCAGACTTCCAACTAAAAATGAAAAATAGTTAATTTAACTAATTTATTTTACAGTACCTAAAGATGCCTAGAAAAATTTTCTTGTCAAATTTCAGGATAATATCTGAAAAATACTTCCTGCAATGGTATGCATTCTGAAAAACAGTAAAAAGTTCAGAGATTACAACATATTTGCCAAAATCATAGTATCAATCTTTGTGTTTGTGTATGTTTATTCTTTTAAACATGTAGGTAATCAAAGACCACAGTTTTCCAAAATTCTCTCATCAAAATTAAGAACCTGACAAACTTGATGTTCATCCAAAAACATAAAATTCTATTGAGCTTCAGCAGACACCTTTGATCATGTATATGATTATAGAATAAACCTTTGCTCTTAGAATTTTTCATTATAGAGGTAAAATTCCATCTCACTATCATGAAGTTAACTGATGTTAACTAAAAAATTAAATTTACTGTTGCCTGAAACAATAATCAAGCTACAACTAATTCTAAAAGCATTAGAACACTGAAAAACATGTTGACATTTCATAATTTAAAATCACTTACTCGTCAGCTCTTAAATGCAGTCTCCTTTGAAAAAAATCCCTAAAGTCAAGTTCTGAATCAGTATAAAATTAAATTTTTGTTGTTTGAGAAAGAACTTTTCCAGGCACCATAAGGTAACTTATTCTCTAACTAGAGACATGGAAAAATCTAAAAAGCAATAAAAATGTGCTGTTTAATAAATGAGATGCCATATTGCAATATAAAGCATCCACAATAAAGTAAGTCCTTTAGGATTTCTGAAAGTAAAATAAAAGGAGGTTATACAAATATACTCAGGGCAAAGGACTTTAAAAAGTCTGAAAGACAAGTCAAAGTGTTTAAGACTGTTTCCTTACAAATCACATAAGTTCACATACAAAGTCATAAAAGCTTGTATAGAATACAGCATTAAGCTTTTAGCAACTTAGATTCAGTTTTCAAGAAATCCACTACAGAATGGCACAACTTAGAAGAGATGGTTCAATGGCTAAAAGAAAATAATTGTTCATGCAGGGAATAAAGAAGTGAGCTCCTATTTGAGAAACCTCATCCACACACACACAAAAAATTTCTATTTTCTCAAGCAGAGTTTTAAATAGTAGTGTACTCACATATTTGAGCATATGTGAATGCATTCCTGAAGCAAGGGAAAGTGTAGGTGGAAGGGTAGACTACTCAAAGCCTGATCTGCCAATTCTACTAATTCAGAAAGATTCTTGTCTCCCTGTGAAGTAAAATGAAGAGAAAGAATGAAACTAGCAAAACTAGTAAAATTAAAAGTATCCAATATTATTGCATAATCTTTCAGAATTTATCCTAATTGAGTATTAAGTAGGTTTTGGTTCAGTCTTTCACTGACAAGTTTATCATTAACTAATTCAATACCTTTCAACAAAAAAATTTAGAACCTATGCCTGGGACCTGAAAGCCCTTCAACTGCTGAATCCAAATAAACTTCTTTTAAACTCAGTATGAATAATGTATGTCTAACATTTCACAGCGTGAACACTACAACACTATTTAAATTACTATTTTTTAAATCAATTTATGTGAGAAGAGTATAATAAAAGATTTACTATTAAACTTTTAACATGTCACTATTAAAGAGCAAGTTATATTTTTTTTAAATTTAAATACATATGTCTTTATCATATTTGGTTACCAAATACATTAAACATGAGCCATTTAAACTTGATGGAGTTAACTTCATTGTAAAGAGCATTTTATGAACAAAGTATTGCTCCTATTAACTTCAGAACCTGCCTAGACAAATGACAGACTAACTCTGATTTAAGACAGCACTATATTTATATTCTGTATGTTATTCATTTATATTAGTATCAATAGAAGCAGTATTGTGCAAAATTGCTTATCCATTTGGATAATGGAGAGGAGTATTTCACTACTGTGCTAGAATCTCTTAACTAATAAAGCAGTTGTCTTTATAACAAAGTGAAACACAAATCTCAGCCAGTCTAGTAGTTGTTTATTAAAGCCATAATTGCCAAAGTACTTGGAATTTAAAATTTTCTGAATGATATATTTAACTCCTAGACAACACACATACACCCACACTATATTTTAATAAATATAAAATAAATAGTGTTATATAAATATATAAATATGTATTATATATAAAGATATATCTTTATATACATGTATATGTTTGTATAAATAAGCAGAGTATTTGCTGCTTCCTTCCTTGCCCAAAGAGGTCCTGGGCCTACTTCCAATTTCCAATTGTTTATTTCTTTGTTTTTACTTCAGATAAGTTTTTTTAATGATTTTTTTAAATCATGACTAGTATTAATGAAAACAAATATAAATTAACTACACCTTGCATCATACAGAATACTCATACTTAGGGATCTTCCTCTGCTATGGTAGACTTTAATTTTTACCAGAGAGAAAAGGAAGTGAGGAAAAAAATTTGCCTACAGGAAATATTTTATATAATAAAGTTTCACACCTCCTTATGAACTTCAACCATAAAGCTACAAGTGCATTCAATCGAATATGCAGCTTCTGAAACTCGTTTATAAATACTGTAGTTCTCAGTACTCATCTGCTCCAGATAGGCTGCAACGGATTCATGAATGCTGGGGTATTCCAAGGAGAAGGACATATCCAGTGAGAGAACGAATAAAGCGTTCAGCAAACTCTTCTGTGTAACTTTACTCGCCTTTGAAAAAGAAAGCAACTGTCAGAATAACAGCCTGAAAATACAGTAAAACCAACAATAGTATTTGCAGTTATTCGACAAGTACGATCATTGTTGCTGCTACTTAAAAGTTAGAGAAACACATTTCATTAAATGAGTTCTACATGAAGAATTATTTTTGCTTCATTAACAGTAATAGTTTATTAGATATCACTCCTAATATCAGACCTGCAACCAGACACAAAAGTTGCGTATGATGCAGGTACGGCACAAACACTGCTGGCCAGACTCAATTCATTGTCTGACCACGAGATGGCAGAGAATACACAAACCACAATTATTTCTGTATTTAATGAAAAGCTGTCTACAATTTCACACGGTCATATTGCAAACTAAGGACTGAGATTTTTCTTGTTGGTTTGGGTTTTTTCTTTTATTTTTAACAGCAAGTGTACATTCCTTCAACTAAAATTTTGACCTCCAATACAATAACTTTGTTCCATACACAGAATGGAAACTTGGCATTAGGTATACAAGAACATAAAACAAAAAAATTATAAAAAGTCATTAGATTAGTATGTCTACACTTATTTTCAGGTACAAGATGTAATATTTGTGACAAAAACCCTGTAATTGAAAATCAATCTTCTACTCCAATTGACTAATGTCTAGGAAAAGCTACATTCCACTAAAAACTGGTCAAAAAAACCTTAAACTCATTCAGGTTTAAACATCTAACAATTTTCATCACATTAAAACTTCATCAGACCTTCCCATCTGAAAGAAACAAAAAAACCCCTCCACCTTAAAAAACCAAAAAAAACCCAACCTCAAGAGCTACAAAACAACTTCTTTTAAAGAGCACTGGAAGCAAAGAACAATTAAAATTACTCCAATTTACAAAACGTAATTGCTTACTACATTCCATCAGATTAAGAGTGACGATTTTACATGTTGCGTAGTTCTACTCTAACTTGCATGCATACTGTAAACGAGCAGGGGGCAGCAGAGCTTTGCAAACCATACATCATAACAGAAAAAAACACATACAGGAGGAAAAAGAACACTGAATTTCAAAAACTCATTTAAAAATTGTATTAAAAATGTTTCTTTTAAGGTTTGTGATCTGCAGAATACACTGGTAACTGAAGAATGGACAAAGTTGCCATTCGTGATCATTCATCACCCAATGCAAAGCAGATTAATTTCTCTGTCCAAGGGGCTATTTTCTCAGTATTAATCCCTGAGGAAGGTATCTCTTACTGCCCTCTTAAAATGCAAAATCAAGAGAAAACCACTTATAATTAGTGATGACATACCTTTTCTACAGGGAGAAGTATTTGGAGCAATCTAACAGTGAACACTGAAATGCTAATAAATGCCATTCTGTGATGCACCAGCATCACCTTGGGCTGTTCTGCACTTATATTGCTTTTGTGATATAATATAGTTTCTCCAAGCAAACCCAAGACCAGAAGCAATTTGTCTTTCTGAAAACAAAATCAGAAATACAATCATTAGAAAAAAACGAAACACCACTGTATATTTACAGTGTTTACACAGCACTTGCAGTATCATTAACACGATTAAGCTAAAATTGCATAAATGGTACAAAATACACAGCATTGTGTTTGTCATCTATGCATTAGTCCTAGACCTCAGTCTACTTGCACTATTAGTTCTTAATAGTTTGCTCAGTAACTACCCATTCCTGGCTGCTCCTTCCCCTTCCCTCTCCCACTTCTCTCTCTCCTCCCACTCCCTTAATTTCTGCTCACAACACTTTTGAACTTCTGAAATTTTACCTATTTTGAAGTTCACTCTTAATAAGGAAATATTAAGGCCTGGTTTGAACCTGCTAATAAAGCTTTACCTTAAAACTGAAAAAATAAAAGAAACCCTTCCCAAACCAACTCACAGTAACTTTGAAAACATCAAAGAGCTTTTTATACCTATTGATTCTCAAAGGAAAAGCAAAACGTTTTTTCTTCCTCTCCCCTATTTAAAAAAAATCAATATAACTGTATATTACCCCCCACCTTATTTGCAGAGGTTTGTTTGTTAGTAGCCTGGAAGCAAACATTATCCTACTAATAACAATCAGTATGGTACACATATGACATATTCTACTGTAATTTGACAGATTTATAGGCAATGAAATATACTGATTCAGATCATAAAACAAGTAGACGAAGAGATATTAAGCTTCTGAGATTAAATGTTCTGCAAGGAATCTTCAGCACTGATGTGATGTTGATCAATTAAATAGATTTTCACAGACCAGTAGATTAAATTCAAAGAAAAAATTCTCATTCACTAATAGGTCCTATAAATAATATAAATATTAACATTTATAAAATAGAGAATAGGCAAACCCACAGCAATATTTTAATTAATTAATATTGCAGCTGTTATTGTTTCATATTCAGTGGTATTTTCCCGAATTCTGACTCAAGTCAGGTGCATTTAAGACTACACTTAATTCAAGTCTTTAGACAAGTTTCAGTCTGCAGCTCTGGTATGTTTGTTACATGCCTGAGCCATGACAGCTTATGCTTCAGCTTTCACTTGTCTTCAGAAAAGCAAGTCAGCCATAATTATTTTATTTGTTATTCACTAATTTTGTAATTCATGTATATAACAACTCTCAACAGTACTCAGCAATTTAAATTGTTTGGTCAACAGCCCCTTAATGCTTTGAATCTCTGCTGGGCCAAAAAGACCTATTCTTTCTTTCCCAGTTAAGCAACATTGTTAGGATATCTGAAATTTGTGCAGGGACCTATATTTTCTGTGTAGCAAATGGGTAGCATGTATGTATCTTAGAATTCCAGTCTTGGATCTGAACAGTTATTGCCCTAATTTTAAACAGAGAGTTTATAAGGAGTAAAGAAAGGGAAAGTTGTTATTTACGTCAAATCAGTGCTCAACATTTGTAGTCAGTGCTTTTCCCTCAGATTCCCTTCCCTACATGTGTTTCTCTCATGCTGCTTATTTTCTTGATGTGAAACTCAAAGTATTGTCTGGAAAAAGAACTTACATTTTAAAAAGTGTCATCAATATAACTAGCAATAAACTACTTAAAATTTTCAAAAGCACAGCTCAGCAGAAGCTAAGATATATGAATCACTGCAGAAAATGTCAGATGCTTATAAAAGGAGACAAATATGGCTGATCAAAGCCTGAAGAACCTTACCAATTCCAATGCAAAAAGGCTGTCATCTTCCCAAACATTTTCAGAAATAGCATCACCAATAAGGGACATGTCTTCAACAAGCAATTCAAGAACCTCCATTGTCACTCTCCTACTGCCTACGAACACAAATGAGAGGATAAATTCAAATACAGACAAAATATATCTTGATATTCAGAAGACACCACTGTAAACAAGAGATTAATCCTAATATGAAATTCTGGTATTTTAATTTTCCTATATGCTTCTACAAAACTAATGCTAACTGTTCTTAACCACTAATAGCTCTGAATCAGAGAAGACAATAACCAGCCAAAGTCACAATAGATTAAAGCAATTGTGTAGCTGGAAAAAATCTGCATTTCTTTAGAACCTATCACAAACCTATTTAAGAAAATAATGAACTTTATTACAGCTGTAAATCTGATTACTGAACTTTTTTAAAGTTCATAATAAAGTCACTAACTTGCCCCATCCAGACAGCTGTGTTAGAAATCTTCTGAATATATTACCTATTCCCATTAACCTGCATTTTTGGTATAGAAGTGCCTTTCTTCACAGGATATTTTGTTCGAGATCTTCTAAAAGACAGGGAGATGAATATCCACTTGATCTACTTGCACAGTTCTCCATGACAGTTTCCCCTTTGCTTTTAGGCTGGTATTTATTAACCTTCATTTCTTCTTCTGAGTGTTTCTTAATAACAAGGCTACTCTGGTGTATTAGTGAATTATCCTTTGTACAATTTTAAGCTTGAGTATGTGGCCACAAAGAAACTTGGCCTGAGCTTAGAAATGTACAGCCTACATTTACTACAAATATAAACGTCCTCCTAATGTCCCCAGATAATGAGAAAACAGAGTTAGAAGCTTTCATGAAGAACAAGGCAGAATATCTGGAGCCAGACCAAATATTTTCAACCTCACATAAGTGAGGATGCCAAAACTGTCTGACATCCTAAAGAACCATACGGTGACAGTTTCCCTTAAATATTCAATGTAGTGCAACTGTTGGCTTAGTTACTTGTTGATGGTATGTTTCTATTTAAAATCATAGATGGATTTCACACAACACCATTGAATTTTCAATGTATTTTTTAACTATGATAAAAACTGTGCATCCTTCAAAATCCTCAAAACAAAATCTGTTTAAAAAAGCTAAAGTTCTGCTTGTTCGTTATAATTAAACATTAACCTCTTTGTGGCTTTTTCTATCTCTTGTAAATTCTACACACTGCAGAAGTCTTGTTGATATACTTGAGGAAAAAATTTTTATCTCTGTATGTGACTAGATGTAGTAATAATGACCACAGCTTCTGCAACTTGGAGCTTGAGTGATCTGCTTTGGGTGAGCAAATGACAGAGAACGGCACAAGGCTTTTTTGAAAGCTTGGTTTTACCTGTCTCACAGAAGTGCTGTTTTCCTTTGATTTTAGGCCAATTTAACTCAATAAATTTCTCTATTTTAACAAAAAAAAACCAACAAAAAAAACCAAACACAAAACAACCCCCACCAAACCAAAACCAAAACAAGCCCACACCACTACTGATTTCTGCAATGACTTCACTCACAAGGCAGGTCAGCATAAAGGCAGAAAAATTCCAATGAAATCTCCACAAGGAACAGAATTTAAGCTTAACTAAAATACACATCATATTGCAAAATAAAAGGCAGCAAATTTTACAATAAGCTTACAGTTTTTTTCCTTTACCTGGTAATTTAAACATCTAGAATAAAATCTACAATATACCATACAAGTTGATAATAATGTTCATAAAAGTGCCTGTTGATTTTACTAAAGATAACAACCCAAAATATAGCCACATGAGAAACTGTGTGTTACTGTCTCACAGTATCACACTGTCTCACAGTGTGCCTTCAGATCACAGGCTTTCAGATCAACAGGAACAGGATAAAAATATTACTTTCCTTACAATCTGTGTCTCATTAGCACAGTGGAAGAATGAAGAAATATCACCAAGTAAAGTTTAAAAACTGTAAAAAGCTTAAGGGGACGATAAACAAAGACAGGTCCACCTTTCCAGAAAGTAAAACTATTTAAATCCTATGATAAGATTGAAAGAAAGAATCTTGAAATGTAGAAAGACCGTCTTTTAACTCTGCAGATTTGAAGTGACAGACACCAGAAATGGCAAAGATAGAAAATAGATTTTCTGCAGTTTTACATTATAAATAAAAGACGCCAGAAGTCATGAATGTGCTTGTGACTAATTAATATTTAAATATTGCTATTCTGAAAGGGAAAAACAAAACTTTAATTCATTTTAGTTGGTTTATAACAAAAAAAATTGAATAATTTTCATACACATTTCATAGAATTTTTGTAAGTTGAAGCCTCTAACTTTTAGTATCCTAGTCATAGATAGATAGATGCACATTTCCAGTGCCTGTATTTGAAACCCTTACCATATTTACCAATATCTGTTTTGAATTACATTACATTTTACAGCTAAATACCATTTTAGACAAGCTAGGAGCAAAAAGATTGTCCTCCAAAAGCACTTTGCAACTTAGAACCTCTATAGGTTAAAATTTGCAATTAGACTATCATTACTTATGCTCCTTAAACCAGTTGTTACTGCATTTGTAAGAATAAAAACACATCTTTCACCAGAATTTTTGTTTATTATTCGTTTAACAGGAGGAAAACTCTATGCTTTAAGAGATCTGAACACCTTTGGTTAATAGCGGTTATTTTTCCATCTTCTTGAATGACATTTTATCCTGTCACACCATTTTCCCACCACACACTCACTTCCTGCCACTGTCAGTAAAAAGCACTTAAAACTTCTGAAGCAATTCTGGAATCAATCAGAAGGTTCAAGCTTTGTGACCTGAACAAAGTCCCTAGAAAAGATCTGTTGCAACTAGCCACAGTACATCAGTAATCATTTGTGCCTTATTTATTTGAGATACTCACCTCAAGACCAACTTCCTAAGAGTATCTTGTATTAAGGATGGGAAAGATATGTAAGTCAAGTATTTAACTCAAAACTTTCTCACCTGTTCTTAGAAGAGGTATTGCATTTTCCAAGATAGAAACACAGAACTGAGGAAGGCTAAGCTGCTTCATCTGTAATTCCAAAGTGTCCTCATTTTCAGTATCTGGTAGGTCAATATGTCCTATGTCAAATGGGGAATGCAGAGATATTCTGGAGTTTGCATTTGCTTGAGTACTATTTCCACTTAAAACAAAAAGCAAACAAAAATTAAAAAGAAGAAACATAGTTAACACTTGCAAAGAGAAAACACATATGTACAGATGTCAAAAATAGCATCAAGTATTTTCATGACTCCTGCCTTAAGCATATCATTCCTTCCATTCCAATCTTTCTCTGCTATCTACCAGTGTTGCAGGAAGAGGGGAATTTTGTTTGGTTGTTTTTTAAATGTCAGTACTGGTAGCATCACAAGTGAAAGCCTAATGTTTTGGCAGCCATCTTCAAAATCACTTAGCACTGTGTACTGGAAGCAATACACATGCAATGAATACTATATTGCATGAGAAATATCAGATGATTTGAAATTTTCTTTTGATGAACAAAAGAGTGGGCTTTGCTGGAAGCAAGACCACTTACTAAATCAAATTTCAGCCTGAATTATATTTACTATATTAAAACCATTCTATATAGCTAGTCACAAGAATCCTTAGAAGGAAAATTAAGAAGCACGAGCTATGTTTAATCCTTAGGACTACACTGTCCATTGTAAAACAGAAAATATTCCCTCGTCCAAGAAAGCCTTAAGTGTAATCAAGTATATATTACAAAGTATACAGTGCTATTATATTATAAACATATTTTTAATTATTAAGTATTTTATATATGATACACTAATATATTATTGAATATATTATATATGGTTCTTATATTATGAACAATATATAATTCATAACTGTATTAGTTTTCAATAATAATCTAATTCCACTGTCAGCATTATAATTAAGAAAACTCAGAACGTATTTCCTAAGTTTTCTTATCCCAAACAATGCTTAGCAATCTTGATTTGCTTTAAAAACCTGTATGACTTATAACAGGATTTTGGTTGGTTTCTTTTTTTATTATTAAACAAGCTGAAGAAACTGAATTGTGGCTTGTGCTACATTCTATTGTCTAATTAAATGTAAAAGATGTCTATAAGAAGTTAAATGCTGACTGATTAAGAGGTCAATAGAAAACTACAAGCAAAATAGAAGAGTTCACCAATATGTAGTGGGGTTTGGCTGCACTTACCAGAGGAAAAGGAAGGAGAGGTATCAATCATAAAAACAGTTCAGAAGAGGAAAGGTTAAGTTTCCAGGCAGAATTTGAAACAGACAAACAGATAGATTGAAGAGTCTCAAGATTAAAGAACAAGGAAAAAGAAGAGTTACATATAGAATCGCAATAAACAAATTTACATTACAATTATGTAGAAAAAGACAAGATCCACTAGAAGCAGCTCTTCCTTATCAAAATCTGCAATGTCAGAGCAACACTACTGTCATTTCCCTGTATCATATCTTCTACTACACATCACGTTGTTCTTTATGCTACCTCTGGGCTAAATTATATCTTTGTTAAGAAATGAGATTCATGGGCCGTGAGTAGGTCTACTGCAGCACACAGGATGCAAGAAGATAAAAGTGTGCAGTCATGACCAGCTCATAACATGGCCCTATGAGCACTCTCTGGTTTCGAGAAGTCTCATCACTGCCCGAACTGGTACTTATTCTTATGCAGCTTTCACTTCTAAACTGACAGCCAGGCCATCACTCTCTCTTTCACAATATACACCAGCTGCTATTAAACTCTTAACTGTTCAGCTTGGGAAAATGGCCAGGTCCTAGAAGGCATAAAGCCTGGAATACATTGGCAGTGTCACATTAGTTACATGATAAAAAAATTAATATATTAGACGTAAATAAAAATAACTTTTTTAATATAATGACTGTCAAGATGTATTTACAATTGAGCTATTCTCATCACAGTCTATCTGAATACCTAGGAGGTACTCAATCACTAAGCCCACACATCACAGAGACTCAAAAGAACAACCACCAAGCACACAGTAAAGATTGACAAGGACTTTTAAAATCCGACATGCTAGAAGACATTGGTACTTGAACAGCAGCTTTAAGTCTGTTGTGTCAAGATGAGCAACAAAACCACACACAAAAACTTCTACATTTTGAGGGTATACAGACAATTTATAATTTCATGTAAGAGTCAAATTTTTAGATGTTATAAAACTGAAATTTGTTGTCACATTTAACAACAAATTTTAAAGACTTCAATAGAAATCTTTATGCAGCATAGCATTTTTGACAATACTATATACTGTTACCTACAGGATGGCCATTCCACTTAAAAGAACTTATGAGGGCATCTGCTGAAAAAAAAAAAAATCCCTGACTTTCCAGCAACAGACTGAATAAATGCTTTTCTGTATCTTACAAATACAGGCACAAGCAATAACAGTTGATAGGAAGATATTTTGCTTAAAATGGTGGCTGGGTACAAAATGTGGCAATGATTTTATGTATTCTGAACACCATTTTAAGGATGGTTTAATTCATAAACATGGTTTGAATCTTCACAAGTTACAAAAACCATTGCATCATTCCACACACTGACAAGAAGCTGATAATATAATCCTACATTGAAATGTCTTTAAGTGAAGTGTAAGTTATTTCCTGTTTCATTCACCTAGAAGATACTGCATCCCAATCTTGACCATCTCCTCTAGGACGCTGAACTGTCCGTCCAATTACAGAGGGCCGAGGGCTACTACTTCCAGGAGACGGATTCTGAGAACGAGGAGCTCCTCTTGCTTCTTGACAGTAAGATATAGATGAATTCTGGGAAGCTGTGCCTTTATGTAACACAAAGAATACATTTTCCCTTAGAAGTAGCCATTATTCTGAAAGGTACTACATAGTGAACAATAAAGTAACTAAGGTAGGATATGGAAAAAAACACCAGGTAAATACTGATAACTTAGAACAACTGATCACTGGCGAGGAGCAGAGTGTGGAAACTCAATTCCAAGGCAAAAACCACTGAAGATTCCAGCTGAATCATAAATCATGAGTTTTAAAAATAGAAACATAGTGTCTGGGTAAGGCTATTTGACTTGCTGATGTTATAACTGAATTAGCAGCCAGTATCTTTTATTAAGACACCAAATATAGTGGCAATCATATGAAGAGAACCAGACTACCAATTTACAGAAACAAAGTTTTGATTCAATTCAGATGACAAAATGGAAACAAGAAGACCATTATAAGTAATCTACACCATTAAAGCTACAACATTTAAGCATTAAGAACATTGTGAAACAGCCCTCATGGCTGCAAAATTCAAAACAATGATTAAACTATTTTAGCCATCAGCATAAAAAAAAAAAGAAGGAAGTTCACATAGCTCATGAAATTAGTAACTACATTGTTAAGTACTAATTGCTTAAAAACTTTTCTGAAACTTTGCCCACTTTTATTTTACAGATTTAATTTAGTTTTAGTTAAAAATCCCTCCCCTGCTGACATACAAACAATTGGATACTGGGAGAAGTTGATGAACGGGGAATCACAGGAAACTAAAATTGAATAAGTACTTTAAAACAATGCTAGTACTCAAAGTTTTTTAATTAGCATTATTAGTACTGAACACTATCCCTTTAGCAAAACAATTTCACAAGATTACATTTGCTATAAGGTTCTGGTTTCATTTTTTTTCTGTCATCATTTTAGACAATCTTATCTGTAGTAAAAACAACAGTAGCTCAAATACTTAAAAATGCCTACCTTGCTCTGAGGAAGAAAAACTGGGATCTCTATGGAAGTTAAGCCTACTTCTCAAGAAGATGCAGAGCTGTTGCAAGCACGACACAGCCTGCAAAGCCAACCGGTGTCTTCCATCTCCTCCAAAAGCCAGGTTTAGCAGAGACAAAAGACTCTGCAAAGACAAAACCACCAACACTGAGACCTGAACATTAATCACCTTCATGAACAACCATGCCAGCAAGTCTTACACTAAATATAGTTCAAAAATGTTTCCAAGTGTTTTTCAAAATCACAGCAAAGAATAAATAGGCTCAACTACTGTTTTATTACTGAATGCAAGACTATCAGGCCTAAGGAAGAAACCAAGTTCCACATGACATTTCCAACCAAGTCACTACTGTCATGGGAGTCCGTTAGAGGGTGTGCATACAACAGTGACACAAACTTATCCAGAAAAAACAAAGTATTACTTCAAAAAACACTTCAATGCTGATTAGCAATATACATTGTCACAAGCAAAAAACTTTAAAAACACAATATATAGCCAACATCCCCTTTCCTACGCACCCGGACTTAGCATCAAGGTGCTTCTGTTTAACTGTTTTGCTTAGAAAGAAATTGAATCATTTGCATCAATTCATCCTTGGCAAAGCTTATACCAATAAGAACTTTAAACTTAATGCGAATTCTTGCCTGTACAATCTTTGGCCTTTGAAGGAAGATCTCTGCAGGAAAATCTTGCATAATCACATCCTGAAGAAGCTCACATGTACTCCAAATTAAACTTTGGTTGTTACTTCTCAAAGAGCTACAAGTTCATATTTAAATATCAATGAAAATGAAAAGAAAACCAACCAGTAATTATTAGCCTGAACAAGTCTTTACAAGAAAGTTATAATCACAACACTGAAGAATCTTAAGAAAAAAACCTCTGTAATTCTATGGTCATATCATTTTTTCAGTTGAATTATTCCTTAGCTATGGGAAACCTATATACAATAAAGAACAAACTCAATTCCCACATGTAAAATTAGGTTCCAAAAAGAGATATAACTTTATTGATTCTGAATTTGAAATTAAAATCAGAACTACTCTAAATTCCCTGTGAAGCTAGTGATTATCTCAGTGGTACATAGCAAGTATGTACCGGTAAGAAAATTTCTTTCATTACTAAGGTTTATGTATAACTTAAAAGCACTTGCATTACATATGTGGGAAATTCCATAAAGGCAGAAATTTATTAGCTATTCTCTAAGATGAATATTAGTAAATAAGAAGAATCTTTAGGATAGCCTACTTCATTTTTTTTAATTGTTTCAGAAACCACTGTTTCTGAAACCTCTGTAAAAAATCAAATATGTCCAGTGTCACAAATCTGTGGGTTTTTTCTATACCCAGGCATAAAGGAAATTAAATATTAAACAGGTTCTCCAGCTTCAGAAATCTTTCAAAAGGAAAAAAAAAAACCACACAAAAAACCCCCTATGCTAGAAATCTATCACCGCTTTGTGACAACTCATAAGGAAGCCCAACTGCAGAACTTTTCCTTGGGGCACTTCAAACACTTTTTCTAAATTAAAGAAAAAAAAAAAAAGTCACTGCAGAAAGACAGCTGGAATGACTCAATGCCTGCATAAGGCCCTGTACCTAAACTTATTGGCCTAGACTTAGTTAAGCTACTACTGAAAGTAGGGATTTTCCTACCAACTGGTCATGGGGGTAAAATAAATAATGATTTTATTCAAACTCGTTCTATTATTAGCTGAATGAAATCTTTGATCCATTTAAGAAATTTATAACACAGACTGAAGTGTCATGAACAAAAGACCCAAACATAGTCTGATTTAAACACAAAAAATAGCGAGTGACACCGCCCAGCTTCAGCCCAGTTTTTACGACCATTTATCAAAAATTAGCTCACTGGGTTATTTACAGGAACAACCTCATGATGCAGGACAGAAATTTACAGCCACTATTCCTGAAAAATAAAAACCACAAGGAAATTGTAATGTTTCTATTACTGCACCTTTCATTTGATGAAAGAACATGTCTATCTGTTGAAGTCAGAGTTAGCCAAGGAAATGTGGAAAATTTCAAGCATTTCACTGCAAAAAAACAGAGCGGATGTTTTGAAACATATTTTATAGAAATATTATACTGTATACATCCAAGGCAAAGTAAAAAACTTATGAACGATATACTATCTCGTACTGAAATATCTTCTAGTGAATATAGGCTTGCACAACTCAAAACTGCTTTTAATGAGAGTTTGCAGCAACACCAAAATATCACTAAGGTCATGCCAAATCCAAATGAAATATGTTTATTGAAGAAAGCTTTAGCAAATAATGAACACAGCATTAGTGGAAGAATACTCAATCCACCACATCATGCTTTCAATCAAACTATAATTTCGATCTGCTTGTAAAGAATATTTTATCCATTAGCATGATCTCTGAAAATGGAAAATTGACCTCATGGTTTTATTCTTAAAGCAGTAGAAATTATTGTTCTCACAAAATTATGACACATAATAACTTTCTAATGAAAATAACTTTAAAGCTATTTTTAACTTAAAAGCTTGTAATAATTATTGTGCAATTCCTAAGACAGCTGATATGCTACTAAAAACTCAACTGGTGATTTACCTACAGTAACCGCAAAGTCATATTTTAAAATCTAGATCTCAGCACCATACTGTATTTTAAATATGACACTCTCCTGTGAACTGCTACTAGTATACTGGTACAGGCAAAGACTTGCCAAAATATTATTGATCTGTGCTTGTCAGTGAAACACTTCATATCATTTGACAAAAAAAATCAAAGCGTAACACTGGTTTTCATTTAAATACAAAGCTAAGATTCCTCTAGCACCTAAACCATTTTTCTAAAAAGTAGAAAGGTACTTCAGACTAAGTTTTGTTGAAATAAAAGGTATTTAAACCTTTAAGCCACTTCTGATTATGAAACACAGATCATCTGGAAAACATTGGCAATTTAAATAATTTTTAAAATTGCAGCAATTTCTAATGTACTTTAGATATTCCAAAGAGCTACACTATTTACTAGAAAAGGGAAATATCTATTAAGATTAATGTCATTTTTATAAGCACTATAATTGTAGCTTCTATGGTGTTAGATTTCACAGAATAACAATAGAAGAAAGAAGAGCAAATTTTACTATCCACATTTGTAATGGAATTCCATCTAAATTACAACTCTAAGCTCTTTCTGTAATTAACATATTCTTTTATAACTACACATACCAACTGTTCTTTTGGGAGGTATTTCTAACTGTGGCAGATGACTTCTACTTTGACAAAAATATCCAGTGAATAATTCCTCTCGAGGCAGAACTACAATAAAAAAAGGAGTAAGTTTAAAAAATGCACACACACAAAAAGAAAAATTCAATTTATTTTCATGCTTTTCCTTAACTATCTCCCTTTTGCCCTTGAGTTTTAAATCAGTTTCCTTAATAGGTTAAAATAGTCTCAGATGATCAGAAAATGAAGTAAAAAGAGTGTATCAATGTTTATTTTTTTACAGTCATATTCTGCAACCGTAAAGGGCGCTTTTTTCTCCAGGTTTTTACACTGGCTTACATACCATACAAACAATAGTAGAAACAATTACACAAAATGTACTGCCTGATGTAGAACTGGCAGCCAAATAAAAGGTTTCCCTTCAATCTACCTATGTAGTTATAAAATTAACTTTTTAAATTAAATACTTAAAACTTTTTTCTACCAAAACTGCTGTCGTCTTAGGTCACCTGAAAAGTTGCCCTCTTGTATATAATATTTATATTGCTACATGTCATTCATATGCAAACTGTACAAAAATATACACCAGAAATGTTAACACTAAAAGCAATCTCTCTAGCCCCTAATATTTGGTTCAAAGGATCAAACTAGATAATGCCAGGTTATTAGTTTACAATTTTTCCCAGTAACTGAAGTTGAAACAAATTAAAATACAACACTCCCATTAGGAAGCATTAGGATTATTCCATCCACACATGCATACAATTTACAGTATAAATAACTTCAACTGAGTAGTTTCAGAAAGATATAATTAAAGAATGCACGTGTAAAAGACTATTCTTCTCCGTACAGGAGAAACATTAAGTAAAAATATGCCCCTATCTGGGCATAGGAAGTGAAAAAAAAAAAAGTTTAAAAAAATCAGTCACCAGGCACACAGTTCTAAGTGAACTAAAACTCCAAGCATTAGAGAGGTGGCAGAAACCACCAAAAAATTACTTTTGTCTCTGTGACTGCACAGTATGAGTGACAGAGGTGTGGTCCTTACTACTACATGCACTGTGTAACAGCAGTGTCTTTCCCACAATAAGCAGGACGAAGAAGTAAGGATGTCTATGATATGTAATTTTCTCCTCCAAACTCTGTTCTAAATTTTTTAAGGCGGAAGAGAAGAACCACATGGGTTAGACTACATCTAGGAGGAAACATAAATCATTGTAGCAGACAGATACTGAGCTAGGTAACAGAGCCAAGCAATAGCACTTCACACATAATGTGACATTTTAAAGAAAGTTTATGTATTTTTCTATGACAAATGCTTATCCAATACTAAGTAGATAGGGCATACAACTCCTGTAGTTTCAAAAATCATTCTACTAGGATCAATTACTGCTTTTTCCGTTTTCTTTTTTCTCTTATATGATTTGAATTGCTTTCCAAGCTAAAGTCTACTATACAAAGAACAGCAGCAAAGCATACTGGCTGAATTACAGATTTATTCGAAGTTGCTACACTTGCTGCCATAAAGCTGTCCTTGGAAGTTGTGTCATGCTCTTTGTACGTTACAGAAAACAGGTATTATACACTGAGGAAATGGATAGGGAATTCCATTACAGGAATGCCACCAGGTGATTTAACTAAGGTCACACTGTCTCTGGCAGAATCTGATTAGCACACACTTCACTGGTCTCTCAGGAATAATTCGCCTACTATGCCTGAAAACATCAGTTTCTCATTGCCTTTTCATTTACTTTATTTAAATTTAAAATAAATTACAGTTCAAAATATGTAATTTACCTGGTTGATCTACTGAAGGCTGAGACTGAGCTTGATAACATACTGATAAAGAACTAGAAGGGAGCTCAGAAGGAAGAAAAAACAGTCCATCCACAATCCCATCAATTATGGCCTGCAAGTTTGGATCCACATCAGAGCGAAGTTGAGAGAAGAATTCCACTGCACCAATTCCAATCATTTTCTGGGCAGCAGGTGGATGCTACATTAAGACAAATAACTGAAAAAGTTAGTTTGAAGAGTCTTAAGGTCTCTGGATGAGGGTGGGGAATAGAGTGCAGCAGGGGGAAGAAGGAAAAGAATTGAAATTCTTCAGTTATATATTGCCTTTATTCGTTTAGACCATTGTGCTGAGGTAGAGTTCATCTTCTTCCCAGTGGCTGGCATGGGGATATGTTTTGGATTTGTGCTGAACGCAGGGTTGATAATATAGAGATATTTTTGTTACTGCTAACTAGGGCTTATACAGAACCAAAGGCTTTTCCGCTTTCCTGGCAAGGGATCTGTGAGTGCATGGGAGGCTGGGAGGAGACACAGCCAGGACAGGTGATCCCAACTGACCAGAGGAATATTCCATATCACAGGATCACAAAAAGGCCTGGGTTGGAAGCAACCTTAAATATCATCTAATTCCAACAGCATGCTCAGTCTATAAAGCAGATGAAATGAAGAGGAAGGGGAAGACATTTGGAGTGATGGCATTCGCTCTTCTCAGGTCACCGTTATGTGTGAGGGGGCTGTGCTCTCCTGGAGATGGCTGAACACCTGCCTGTCCGTGGGAAGTCGTGAATTAATCCCTCGTTTTGCTTTGCTCGTGCACGCAGCTTTTGCTTTTCCTATGAAACTGTCTTTGTCTCAACCTGTGAGCCTTCTCCTTTTTACCATTCCCATTGTCTCCCCAGTCCCGCTGGTGGGGAAGTGAGCAAACGGCTGTGTGGGGCTTGGCTGCTGGTTGGGGTTAAACCATGACATCCATCCATCAGTATCAAGGATGGGTTGTTTTTTAACTCTGCATAGTTGCAGTTTAGTGATTAAAACACAAGAATGTAAAAATCTGAGCTATGTGAAGTTTCTGTAGCATTTTCTCAAATTAGTTGGACCAATGTTCAAATCTTTACTTTCCAGGAACAGTGCAAATGCTTAGCTGCAAATCATGCTCCAAGTTAAAAATGAAGCACTAAATGAGAAACTGAAGAAGCAGAGAAACTAAAGCAAAAACACAGAAAAAACTATTTTTCTCAGCTATGTCTCTGACCCATTTGAAGTCACTGAAATTGTTTTAATTTCGGTCTACACACAGTGGCTTTATTATTCCTGTCTTCGTAAAACACTCTAAAAGTCTCGCTACATGAAGCTACAAAGTCAAGCAATATCCAGCTTTATTTAGCTTCAGCATTCTAAAAACATATAGTTTAAAAAAAATAAATGTTAGTATGTCATACCTTGATCAAACTGCTCACAAAATTTAATACTTCCTCTTTTATTGGTACGACTGGGAAGTTGAACCACTCCAAAAGGTTACGAAAAAGCGCTTTTTCGTGGACCAGATCAGCATAGGAAATCAAGTTGTGGTCTAATTTAAACAGAATAGTCTTCAAAGATCGCTCTCTTATCTCTGTCAGTTCATGACCTGCCCAGAAAAAAAGGATTAAGAAGCCCATAAAATTCCTAAAATTTCACATAACTTTTTTCTTATTTGGAAAAACAGAATATTGTCAGAGATCTGTGGAAAAAAGCCGGCTTGTATGTCGCCTACCAGGAAGACAAATATGATTACACTCACCAGCAACAACCTAATCAAGTGTGTTTGCATGATTATAAAGCGGTGAGACATTATCAGATATACTGATATAATCCAATGCCAAATGCACCTCTACCGACATAACCTGGTGCCAGAACCTCTACCAGAGTATGTCGTGGGTACCGAAAGCTGCCTCGGACTCACCAACCGGACAAAAAACTACCCAAGCCCACTGACTCGAAAGGCACGGTGTCTGAAGGGGAAGCCTTTGGCGTTTCCTTATGGAAGCATTTCCCCCAGCGGAGCGCCGCCGCCCCCTCCACGTCTGCAGCGGGGAGCGGAGTGGAAGAGCAGGAGGCAGAGGGGCGGCGAGGGGCGGCGGAGGCCGGGCAGGGGCGGCCGGGCTCCCGCAGAGCACAGCCGGGCCGCACGCCGCCCCTGCACACAGCCCCGCAGGCGGCGGGGTCGGGAGGGAGAGGGAGCCATTACCCAGCTTCCTGACGAGCGCCGACAGCTCCATCGCGCCGCTCTGCCCGCCCGCATTCAACCGCCGCGCGGACCCGCCGCCGACGGCCTGGAGGGGGTCGCGGAGCACCCTGGGAAATGTAGTCCGGCCGCTCCCGCCCCGGGCCCGCCGCGCGGCGCTGCGCTCGAAGCACGCCGGGAGCTCTCGTCAGCCCCGCGGGGCGCCGGCGGGAGCACAGAGAACTACAGTTCCCATGAGGCCCCGCGCCGGGCGCTCCCGCCTCGCCGCGAGCGGCGGGCCCGCGGGCCGAGATGGCAGCGGGGGTGGGCAGCGGTCCCTCAGGGCCCGCGTGTGTGCAGCTACCTGAAGGGAGGGCTTCGCCAGGTGCGGGCCGCCTCTCCTCTCAGACGGCTAACTAGTGACAGGATGAGAGGACGTAGCATTAAGCTACGCCAGGGGATGATATATTCATTCCAGTACGGAAGGGAGACTACAAGAAATATGGAGAGGGACTTTTTGCAAGGGCATGTAGTGATCAGACAAGGGGGAATGGCTTCAAACTGAAAGACGGTGCTTTTAGATTAAATGTTAGGAAGAAATTCTTTACTGTGGGGGTGATGAGAGTGGAACGGGTTGCCCAGAGATGTTGTACATGCCCCATCCCTGGAAGTGTTCAAGGACAGGTTGGATGGGGCTTTGAGCAACCTGTTCTAGTAGAAGGTGCCCTGCCCATGGCAGTGGGGTTGGAACTAGATGATGTTTGAGGTCCATTCCAACCCAAGCCATTGTACAGTTTTACAATTTACGTTTATAGTAATAACGGAGTGTTTGCTGATGTCACTTTGATGTGTCTGACAGCACTCTGGAAATAGCTCTTGCTGACTTGTGTAAAGCAAAGCAATGAGGGGGTGAAGTAGGAGGTGCATCATTAGAGGGTTTGGGTTTTCTTTGTTATGTAACCTAGACTCTAGGACTACATTGCTTTGTCTATAATTTCACAAAGGAGTTTCTTAAACATATACTAAAGATGCATGGTACATGGTTGGTCATCTGATCAGAGGGCTGATCATATTTTTGAAAATTTATGCTTGCCATCATAACTGGGAAGAATAAACTGATGATAGACGGACAAATGACAGATGTTGTGTGTATATGCTCATGCATTTTTTTGCATGTAACTGCAGGTGCACAAAAGAAGATGACCTTGTAATACTCATGGAAGAGGGGGTTATACCATATATTGCGTGAGAAACTACATTTTTATCAG
This sequence comes from Callaeas wilsoni, assembly GCA_013398955.1. Classification (NCBI taxonomy): domain Eukaryota; kingdom Metazoa; phylum Chordata; class Aves; order Passeriformes; family Callaeidae; genus Callaeas; species Callaeas wilsoni. The sequence continues at coordinate 331,730 of VWPU01012116.1, forward strand.
CACCCAACAAAAATGTAAAGGTGCAATGCAGCACATGGAAATGCTTTCCAAAGGATGGATGTCACTGCCCTCTCAGTTTATGACTAATTGTTTCTCCACGTGGACACCATCACTGTGCTACTCTTTCACAGTAAACTCACATTAATGTCCTCCATCTGCTCTATCAAAATTGTACTAAATTTTTAATTGCAACTCAAAACTGTCTATCATTTTGCAGGACAGTATTTCTATCTGTAGAGCAATATAACAAAGGGACTTTATTAAGCTAATTATAAATGTACTGTGATTGCTGCAACAAGGGTTTGTTTTGCACAGGAGGCTGAACTCACATGGATCTAGCAGTGCTTTTTCAAGAGCAATTACAAGAGAAGCATCACTGACTGAGTAAAAATTCCTTTTAGCTGTGCACGATATGCTCGTACAATGAAATATAAAGAGCCCTAACCAGATGCACACAGGGCTACTAACATTTCCCCAAATAGGACTGGTGGGAACTTTATGTGCCCCTGTATGATACTTGTGATAATAAAAAAACGGATTCGTATCTCATTTCTGCAGCAAGGAGAAGGAATTGCGAGAGCAGGCATTTCCCAAAATAAAAGCATTTCTTCAGGAGGAAGAGCTACATCATTCACATCTACAGGAGAGTTCAATCCAGGGCCTGCTCACCTCTTTATATAGGGTCAATCTACATTGAACAAAAGTTTTCTTATGCTGTCTTCAGTGTCAAAGTTAGTGGCTACAAAAGCGGTTCATAGAGGAGACACATGCACTCTCCATTGCCAATATACTCCTGCACTGTAGTTGTGGCCATTTTAGTCAGATTTTCTTAAATGAAAGCCTAATTAGGTTAAACATTCAGAAATATTCCTAACCTTGAAAAGCAGCTTCAGTTTTGCTGCTCTTGTTTTAGACCGGAAGAGATGATTGTTTACACAAAACAGATCCAGGGGCATGATTTATCAGCTGGTGCAATACATTTTATGCTATCATGGCTCAAGACTGGCATTCAATTTAAATATTTTTGATGTTACAAATAGAACAGTGATATATTAAGGGAAAATTTGTATCTCCATAAAATAGTAACTAAACACGCAGGCACACACACACAGAGAAAAGTTTACTGGGTATTAAAAATGAAAATAAGTGGATGGGGTCAATAATTATTGCTGGCATTATGACAACTTAAATAGGGGGAGATTAATCTCTCATTACTGGGAGCACTGACTCCCTCTGTGTTTGCATGTCCTGTTCTGGACTCGCACTAGCAGTTCTACTTTCCCTCTTACCTGCTTGTTCCCTTTAGCTTGTATATTCCCATGACTGCTTCTGAAGCCAGTTTGACTTTTTCCTCTCCACTGGCATTATTTAACAAGGATATCTCTTCTACCAAGTATATTCTTACCGATCTGCAGTTAAAATGTGTAGGAGTTCCACCACTGGGAAAATTAGTCACTGATCTCATTTACATTGTCCCTTGTTCCTTCCTTACTGCACTGTGCATAACATGAACTTTAAAGAGCTGCCTACTCCTGACTCCTTACAAGCTTGGTTTCTGTAATTCAAATAACTTTATATTTTAAAAATGTCTTCTGTGTCAGATGGGTTCTATTGCAATAAACTGTTGAAAGGTGGACAAGCATTGGATATTGCTGTGCATCTATGTGCCTGACATTTTAGCATGTAAGTGCAGGTGCACAAATGAAGATGGTTTTGTAATTCTCACAGTTTTGTAAAGGTTCCTTTACAAAAGCCATCTTTTAGCACTTTCAATATAGGATGTGCTGTAATTTTAAATTTCACTTCTTTCAAATTTCATACAGAGAGAGGAGCTTGAAAAAACTTTTTCTGAGTTTCTTTTAAGGAGTTTTCAGTCTTCTTTTTATTTATTATTTCTATGACTCATTCATTACAGGATGAAGTGTTATTATGTCTGCATCCCTTTTTCAAAGGTGTCTATTCATAACATATTTTTTCCTTCTTTGCTGCTCTGACTTCTGTCCTTTTACATTCCAAAAGTTCTCTGAAGATCAACACATCAAAGACTCTATCTGACAGGGACTTGATACCATTAGTGATAGTATCTTTATTGTACTACTGAGCTTAACTGTTGCAATTTCCAATTCTCTGGGAATTTCCTGCTGTCTGGCTTTTCACCTACCTCAAGGAGCAGCACCTAACAAAGAAACATCGGGGCATGCCAGATGCAGAAAACCATAAATTCCCAGCATCTCTCTGATAGGAACACCAAATAGGGACTATGATGCCCAGACATCACTGACTGCTATAGTTGAAATGAACCTTGTGACATGCCAGCAGAAAGGAGATTGCCAAAAGGAAGGAGAGAAAGCAAAGAGATCAGAGTATTGGGAATGGAAGGGGCCAGAAATGGACAAGAGAGTTGAGTTGAGAGCTTCCCCACATAAGAAAATTATCCTTTTATGTTAAACTATTTCTCAATCTGCCTCTCAATTTGTTTCAGAGTCCATTTTAAAGTATCATTTCTGGCCCTGAAGGCCTTCCTTGCTTGCTCGCACCCCAAGCTTTCTATCCTTTTCTGTTCGCTAGCTACTATTGGTAAAAAAATACACCAGTATCTGAAATTTTAAACAAACAAACAAACAAACAAACCAACAAACCTCCTACTATTGGAACTATTGGTTACCTATGTATGTGCAGTCTGCAGTGGACCTATTGCACAGTAAAGACAACCTGGACATATACAAGTAGCTGTGTGTTTATTGCTTTAACTGACTACCAAGTTCCTGAAATTAGTATTCTAAATCAGTAGGATGATAGCAGTTTTGTAAAGGTTTTCTTTAAATGCCAGTGAAGCTGCATGTAGTAACCCTCTTCTTTTTTTTTGTGTTTTCTGCAGCCAGGAATAAAATGTAATTATTGTATTATCTTAAAGTTTGTGATATGATCTCAACAGGCACTTTAATGTAAATTCCTGAATTTAACTGCTTCTAAATCAGGTACAAAATACCAAACCTAAACATGTGTTACAAATGTTTGTATTTGCAGCAGGGAAGATGCAAATTTGGAAGCTCATTTATGATATTATTAATTTATTGTTTATATTTTCTTCCCTAGTGAGACTTTCTAATTTCTGTTTTCCTTTTTAATTTTCCATTTAACTGGATCCATCTTCTATGCTAAATTGCATATGCAGATATGCAATTGACTTATAGAGTGGTGCAGAAAAAACAGTTGCATCTAAAGAATAGCTAGACAATTTAATTTCATGCAGATTATTGTATTTGGTGAGTCAGTCAATATCGATATAAATGTCTACCATGAACTGCAAAACAAAAGGCCTTTAAAAAACCTAAGTGAGAAAATCTTTCTTCCATGATGTTTGTTTAAAACATAAAACCACATCTTTACGGGTGATGAACTTGCAGAATTTGTAGGTACAGGAGGTTGTTGATGCAGGCAATACCAGTAAAGCCAAAAAGAAGAGGTTTGGCAAATGAATGGAGAACAGGCTCATAGACACTGGAAGCACAGGCAGGGATGTGCCCACTGACCTACAAAGGCAGTGGTTGTGGTCTCTGGGCAAGACGGGGCACTCAGACAGGGCAAAGCAGCTCTCCCCCGCAGTGGCTGTGGTCATCACTTGGGGGCAGCTGGATCAGTGTCCCCTGGCAAGGCATTTCTTACTCTCATCTGATTTTTTAATTACCTTTTCACAGGTAGTAAGCGTCTTCTTCCCTCAGAAGTATAAAGCCAAATTAAACCGAACATTGGCATGTATTGGGTTTGGGTTTTTTTTCCAAATTGAAAAGGCTGGAATAAACTGCTGTGAATTGAATCTACATCCACTTCACAGAAAGAGCTGGCAGTGCAATGCCTAATGTGCTTAACTGCTTTGCTTCACTTGAGGGCACAGTGCATTGCACATGAGTTTTGGCTCAGGGCGCATAATTGCCACATATATATTTTCCTTTTTATGAACAAGTTCTATGGTTATGTCATTTAAAATTAATAAACCACTGATAAAATCTTTGATGTTGTTAAAACATCTAACATTTTAGTTTGTATCAGGGCAGTTCTCTACTACTTTTATATAATTTACCACATGGTTTACTGCACTTGCTTCATAAAGACAGTTTATTCTAAGGGGAGCTGCTTCTGTGGTTTATTGCTTGGGTAATATTAAACATCTGAAGATGCTCTACAATTCTGGAAAACAATATATTCTTGAGAACTGTAAAATTGTCATGGAAAACTCTTTTTAACTAATACTAATGCTGTACATCATTGCGAAGGATAAAAACATTTAAGTAATAAGTTTTTGGATTTGGAAGATATTCCCATTTTAGCCCACATTATGACATTTTGTTTTTATTCTGATGTAACTGTAATTAAATTACCAAGACTAAGTCAAAACAGGAAATAATTTCTTAAAATACTGATGGAGTAGTCATTTTGTATCATTAATTTATGGACTTGTAAAAACTTTGGGTGACATTAATAAAGATCAATATAATTTTGAATAATATCACCATTAATTAATAATAATAGTATCCACAAGCAATGTAATACTCATTTATTCAGAAAGTGAGTTTTCCAAACTCATGTCATTACTCCTACACATCACAGCCACCTAGTCATTTTCACAAGCTTGACCATTAATTAACTTCAGAAGAAAAGAGAAGCCAGTGTTGAGTGCCTCCCATTTATTGCTTTTCTCCAATGCTATTCTTCCTTCAGAATTAATAAATAACCAAAAATGGTGCCAAAGAAAGAGGAAATTAGATTCTGTTTCCAACCAAGATTCTTGTCTTTTCAAGAATCTACTACATTTCTCCAAATTATGGTCCTCATCACACAGAAGAGAGGTGGCCTGCTCTTCATGCACGGGGCTTGCATCCTTCAAGCACTGTAGATTCACATCAGGCAGAAATGAGAAGAGGGAGAAAATTACTGAAGCAATTACTGTAGTGTAAATTGTGTCCTGGCTTGAGTAGGGCACAATTTCTCAAAACAAATACTCATACAGCAGTGATTTGACTGGAGATGCAATTGAAATTATATACTTTAGGTTCTCAACTTTTCTGACTTCTGAAAAATTGTTGATAACACAATGGTCTTATGTTGAAATCAGCAGTCTTACCTTGAAATATTTGACAATGGAGTTAGATGCTCTCTATATTATGATCAATTCAAAAGAAATATACTGGGAAAATTTTCTGTCATCAAGATCATAAAAATTATTAAAGTATTTGTATTTCTATCTTAAACAGAGTTTTGAAGTGGTATATGCATGAATTAGAGATTTAGACTGATTTTTAATAACTTTTTATAGACTTGTAAATATTGTCCCTAACACAGATTTGATTTCTAGATTTCTCATGTGACTTTCCTAGGCTTTGAAGCTGGGTCTTGGACTCCAGGAATATTGCAATACCATTCTTTGTCCTCTAAGTATTGCTATTGCTGTTTCATTTGTTAGTGCGTGCTTTTCTATAGGCACAGTAACTTTTGGAGATTAATACTGCACATTGATCAGTTACTGTTTGTGAAGGCAGGAGAAAATCACATGGCTTGTCATTGCCCACAAATCTGACATCATGACATCTGCAAGGGCTGTCATTGCCTGAATGTTCTTGGACGGTAACATGAACAATGTGAGACTTCTCCATTTTTGGCAAGCTTTCAGAGCTTGTTAAGACAATTAAAAACTCTTGGAAAAATATGTACATTTTTTAATGACTACAGATATTAAAGATATTTGTTGCTGATGATTTCATCTGTAAATTGATCTAAATTATTTTATATAATTGTCATTCATTTGTATTCTCTACATGTTTTTCTACTCAGCCTCATATCTCCCTTTGAATTGCTAAAAATTGAAGACTCTGCTGGTGTGTTTTGAATGGCAACTCTTACCTTTTTTTTTGATCCTGTAAGCACTTTTTCAAAAGCATCATACTCAAGTTCACCTGTAGCACTTGTAATAGATACAGTGTATGCGGAAAACCTATTTTCTGTACTAAACTTCAGTTCTGTCTTTAAAACAGGCATTTTTCCAAATATCCTGAGAACATTTTTCAGAAGTCTATTTGAAAATGTAACCATATGTATGCCTTCACCTAGTGATATTTTCTTAGTGAACTGACGAAAATAAGTTTTAGCTAATGTCACACTGCTAAGTCAGAATAGCTGCCAAGCAGTGAGCTGGATGGACTGTATTCTGCCTCCAGAATTAACCAGAGGGCTGATTATTAGCAAGATAAAGTATCTGTGGTCTTCAGTGGCAACTGAAGGTAGGCAACGAATGACAGAGAGCAGAGGGGAAATGGGCTCCTTTGCAGGTAGCTGAATGCACTCTGTTAATGTACTGGCATGTGTAGCCTGAGAGAATAAATGAGACATTGATAGAGTGACACCCAGCAGAGCTGCCAACCTCTCATTTTTACTATTTTTTTTTTCCTGATCAAAATTTCACCAGGTTAACATGGTTAATGTAAACCACAGAAAGTTCAGTCACACTCAGTGAAGAAGAGGTCTAACACTTTAGTGTTAGAACACTGAAGCTTCATTATCAGTGCTACTTAAAAAGGCAAAACAAACCCAGCAACTATGTTTCATCTGCACTATGGGTTTATATATATATTGATTTTAATTTTATTATTATATGTGTATACACATCTGTATAAGTAACACAAGGAAAAGATTTCCACTAAGCCTGTCTTCTCCTGTCTCTGATTTCCATCTTCTTTTAACTCTAATTTTGCCAGGGTTGCCTAAAGAAGTCAATTGTCTGATGGCACGCATTATCCAAGGATTTATTTTCAAATGTAGGCACTTTTAAGTGATGTTAATAATCTGAAGTATTCATGAGCAGAAAATATGGAAAGCTTTCTGCTGTTATCAATGAATTGGTTTTCAAAGTGTATATGACAAAAAAATTATATTTTTTCAATCCTTACCAATGCCTTTTTTTGTTTCATATAGGAACACTCTATTAATAGCATCCTAAAGATACGAGATATATGACACATGCTGGGCTAAAAATATTTTTATTCAGTACTGAATTCTTTACCATCTTAGTTCACACATTCATCTATAACTAGTAGCAAATTTCACGTAAAATATGCATATTTGGATGAAACAGTGATAAAATTATATGATGTTTTAATTTAAAATTTTTCATAGAAAAGTCATTCTGTTTACAGGTAGTGTTTAAATGTTCCAAACCCCTATATTTAGTGAAGAAAAATACACTGACATTTTAATGAATAATGTAATGGTGGCCACTAGGAGAGCTAGCACTAGCTTTTTTTGGACAATGTTTCTCTTCTTCACTTTATGGAACAGAAACCTGTGTTTCCTTACATGATGATATTTTTGAAGGTTTTTTGTCTGGTTGTTTTTTTAGTTTTGATTTGGTTTATGTTTCTTTTTTTTTTTTTCTTGGTTGTGGTTTTTTGGTGATTTAATTCCTGTATATTGAATGTAGGAATGTAGGATGTAGCAAAAGGGCCACCTAGCTATATATATACCTTCCCATTGTTAATGTCAGGAGCAGAGGAAAGAGCATCCCAGTATCTGTCTATTGCTTTGTTCACTGCCTGAAGGAAGCAGATGTATACTTATCTCTAAGAGAGACATTTGTCCCAAAAACGTGCCTTGAAATTATCTCTTAGTTTGCACTAGGCAAATATTCACTGCAGATACTGGAAGATACCTGGATTAGACAAGAGTAGAGAGGTTCAGCCAGCCTAAAGTAGTTCAACAGCTCTTTTAATAAGAAGGCTGTTTCTGATGAATGTGAATACTGTTTCCAGTGCCAACGGGTCTCTCTTTACAATTTAATTAGCTCTACAATTAGAAAATAACTAATTTCACTAAGAATCCATTTGAGCTGTGTGACCCTTTCTGAAAGCAGCATGTAGATTCTCTGGGACTAGTGCTAGATAATTGTTTGTCCAATATGAGCCACAAATCACTTTCTTAGATCTCAGTCTTGTAATTCTCTCAAGTCAGGGGTCTATTACTGGCTCTCACTTTAGTAGAAGGGTGGCTGTGTGTTCATATCACCTCTCTATTTATGGATTAAACAGCATTTAGGTGGTGATGCTTCAAAGTGAGAGGTTTGGTCCCAGACTGTTCTTCCCAGATTTCTCTTTTATCTCCAAGCCACTCATTTAACTGTCTGAAAGCTGTATCACTGCGTAGCTATGTCTCAGTGAAATGACAAGCTGTTGGCTAGCATTTCTCCATAAATGTATGCAGAGGAATGAAGAAGAATAGCATATTCTTCTGTTTCCTTATTTTGCTCTGTTCAGAACTTCATCTGTTTCATCAGGACCTGACAGAAGTGATGACCGAAATTTGATTAATGGCAGGCAGCAGCCTTGACACGGTTCAAGCAATGATGCTGTTTGTACCCAGATGTCAGCAGAGATGGGCTGGAGTGGGAGAGGGTGTGCACAGCTCTCCGCGAGGGCAGCAGCAGCTGCTCTGTGTGCACTCCCAGCACAACAGGGAGCGGTGCTGGCAACTGTTATTAGCATACAGCTCATCTTCCTCACTGCTAGCATCAGGTCAAAACTGCAGTCTAGTCCCAAATTACTGCTTGACAGGTTGTACACTCCAAAATGGCATGATCCTGCTCTGCTTTAGCAGCAGCATATTTCTGTCTGAAGACCAGCTGCAGCCTCACCGCTGCATGTTTATACACACCCAGTAGCTGACACATGGTTTTCAGTGCATGCCAACTAATAACAAGGGCTTGAATTAAAAATTTTTAATTTGTTTTGTTTTGTTGGTTATGTTTGTAAAGGTAATGTTCTAAAAATGGAGAGATGTAAGGCACCCCTCTGGGCAACCCGAGCCCCTACACAAAGGACTGTCAACGCAGGATGAGACTGCTTTTCTTTGCCTTGAGGACTGAAGTACAGCAGAAGCACAACTTGGGAAAATGGGAGACTCAGATGTGCAAAAGATAGAAGCATGATTTAGCAGTCACACCAGAGACTCAGGATTCATTATCAACCTCTATTTGGTCACTAGGTATGTTATCACAACTGACTGTCTTCAGTGGGGAGAGAAAAAAGAATAAACAACAAAGAAACCCCCCAGAAGCTGGTCATTACCCCTTGAAAACATTTTTCTCATCTATTAAGCCAACAATTGTCTTTATTTCGTTCTGCAATGTTTCAAAATAGTTTTTCAAAATACGTGTTGCATACTCCAGACTCCTGCTTTTTCTTCCACACCCAGCCATCACTGATGCAAGCAGCAAAACCTGGGACACCTGGTAAAGAGCAAAGTAGAATTTACTCCCAGTCCATAGTGAGAAGGAAAACTCATTTCCTGCATGTCCTTTTGAGGAATATGAAGAGAAAATTTAATGAAGTAAATGACTTCACTGGTATAGTAACTGTCTTAAGACAAAGTACTAAAGAAAGCAATGCATGACCTGTAACACTAACAAAAGTTTAGAGGACAGAAACATCCTTTAGCTCCTCAAAGTCTGTAGATTTTTTACAAAGCATCTTTTTAAACACGAAACGGTGGATTAGGGCTCAGAGTTTTCATAAGAAGCTAACAGAGCTAGATATTCCAATCCTGTTAACAATAAGGAACTGGACACTCAGTGTTGCTAGGCAGTTTTGCAACATCCACATCTAGAAATTACGAATGAATGAACGTCTGGAAAGTCTTCCAGCTCATTTATGTATTAAAGAGGAAAAGGTACTGTCTAGTATTTATGAAGGTTTTGTTTAGCCTATTTCAACTGCTTGACTTCTTTAAATATTCTGAACTCTGTTTTTTTACTTTACATATATTTTTAGTAAAGATAAATCTTTTTTTCTGCATTCCATTTCACATGCTTATATTTTCATTCCTGACAGACAACAGACTCTGATTCTAACACCTTCTATATACTTATAATTTGGAGCATGTTGTTTGTCTCAAACCTTCCTTCCCCTGTGCAATTTCTATATGTATTCATTTTTATTCGTTTTCTTAAAACGTTGGTTTCTACAAGCTCTAAAGAAATTCAGGATTAATCAATGTGATTTTCAAGCTGTAGTACATAAAAATGTAAGTCCAGTGACATCATTGCAAATTGCACACCAGCCTAAGGTGTATATTGGTTATTTTTCAAAAATAACCTAGTTCTTTATTCTTAAGATTCTAGTTTTCCTCTTTAACATTTTGCTGGCCTTTCAGAAAAATAGAACTGTCAAATCCTGATATCAAAATGCTAGAAGTCAGAACAGAGGGAGAAGAATATCCCTCAGTACAACTCAGTCTCAAAATATTTTTAGTTCGTATTTTATTCAGATCAAGTCAGAAATAATTTAAGCAATATTTTACAACTAATTTTAAAAATGTTTTCCAGATCTGAGGCTTTATATGGTAAACATTCATGCTGAAATTGTTTGACAATTACCAGCTTCAAAAAGTGGAGCTAAGTAGGGTAACACTGAGATAACCCCAGCTGTTCTGCTACTTCTAAGATAAAATGATATATTACAATAAAATATACAGCTACATTTACAATTCTTTCTGAGAAAATGAGCAGTAATTCACTACGGAAGAAATTCCACTGACTTTATAGTCCGTGCAGGCTTGTGCGCTCTCTGAAAGAATGCCACTAGAAATCCAAAAAGATCCTGTTACTTAAATATTTCATCACAAGTTATTTGTTATGGATGTGACAGTTTTCATACTTAGCACAGCAAGCTATCTCATCCAGCAGCACAAAAATGTCCCTTTCCACAAGAGACCCAGTCCTCAAGTGTGAAAGATATTGAGTAAAACTTGCATGAATGAGGTTGTAGACACACAGAGTCACAGGTGCTTTTTAGTAGCAACACTCTGCTTATCCTCCAGCCTTAAGTCTGGCTTTTCATTAAAAGCCTCCTGTCTCTAGTTTTTGCTTTTTTTAAGGAATCCTTTCAGTAGTTCCCATTGCTTTGAGTTGAATGAGAAGAGTTGAATACAGCTGTTGGCTGTGACATGTGGCTGGCAGGGAGCAAGAACAGGAGAGGATGCCAGGGAGCCACATCCTGGCTATAGTCTCAGGGAGAGTCCTGAGCTTTAGAGAAGCCTCAGGGCTCAGCTTAGTATTTGGTCAATTTAGGAAATACTTTCATCTCCTAAGCGTTCAGCAGCATTACACAATTTTCTTGGAATTTGAGAGTAGGGAGACTTCCTCTTTAGATGAAGCATTCCACACTGGGCAAAGCTTTAAATAGATTACCAGGTTTAGGTAGGGTGTTCATGCAGATGTTGATCAGGTAAGATAAATCCTGTCTTTGTATCTTTCCATGACACAAATACAACTAATGGTTTTTTCTCTGTTACTCTTTGTTTAATCTGAGATGTTAACATTGCAAATTTTTGACTTTGAAAGGTTCTAAACAGTTTTGAAGTTTCAGGCTGCAGTTGTAAAATAGAGTTTTCTAAAGCTGACGCTCATTCTTTTGATAACAGATGAGTCAGAGAAGAATGTAGACATGGGCTCCTTGCCTGTAAACTTATATTAATAGAACTTCCTTGTTTGAGAAAATCGTTCATAACTTCAAAAAAAGATACTGGCCCAGATGAAGTAAACACTCTTAAGTGCCCGGATGTGACTAGTTTTGGAAATAAAAGATATTGATATTAGAGGTAGTTTGGCTCAGCAGTGCATCAAAACAGCTACAATGAACAGTGCAGAGTTTCAGGATGCATTTTAGTGCTTGTTCCTGGCAAATGGCGTGGAAAAAATTATTGTAAAATGTAGGAAGATACAACAAAGTACTGTGGATTTTCAGATATACTATATTATATAGTAATAAGTTACACAACTTTAACTTGTAGTTTGGCTATAATATTATGACAATTAAAGAAAAATAAAATATTCTCTTAGGAATTATGAGTGATCTAATTACAACTAAAACAGATAGGAAATGTCTATGCCTAAATTGCTCTTTTATTTGCATACAGAGGAGCACATCAAATTCTTAAAGACGGTTGAATGTTTAAAGAAAGTCTGACCCTTGACTGGGATAGAGGCCCTCAGTGAAGGCAAAAAATACAGTACTTTTATAGATTTATGTATTGCCAAATCTACTGAGGGAGATTTATAATTGTGCGGGTGGGTTTATCCCCATGCATCACTGAAATTGCTGGGGCTATGACTTGAAACACTGGAAGGGTTGGCCATTAACTTATGAAAGAGGAAAATGAGATAAATGTATGGTCAATCACATGCATTACAATACACTTCTTTATATTATTAGTTGTATATTATATATTAAAAAAATCTAATGTCCCAGTATTTGTTCTTCCTTTTCCTATTTTTTACATAGAAATTCATACTCTAAAATTCCTGTGATTTTATGATTTGTAAAATCTGCATTGGAAATCCTAAACATATGAGAAGGTCCTAAATAGTAAATCCCAATGACTATACTGAACTACATTTATATAACTGAAACAGGAAAAAGTTCCCATTGATTTTCACCTTAAACTTTTCCAGCAAAGGAGAAAGAGACATAGAAACACTGGTAGTAAGGAAACTGGTTATAAGCCTTTCAGTGAAGACCTATTACCTGTACTCTACATATTACATGTAATAATTCCCATATACATGTAGTGAAAGGACATCAAAACTTGGGGACAGGAAAAGCCAGGAAAACAGAAATGCTTCATTATCTTCATTTGTTACCTTGCAGCTTATGTAACTAATTTGTTATGCAAAAGTGCTGCATGACCCACACACACACATCGATGTGCCATCAAATTTTGGAATTTTTTCATTTATGATTAAGAACATAAAATAGATTAATTTTCCTTTTACATGGAAATGTCCACAATTTAAAGTCAAACTTGAAGGGATAAATGCTACAAAGATCCTTGGCTTGGAACCCGTGAAGTTTCATATAATGAAAACTATTTTATAAACAACTGCTGAGTCACAGAAAATTATGTAAATTATATACAGAACAAATTTATAAGATCAAACAGCCCATCTCTTGGCTGTTACATGACTGTTTTTTACGCTCTCTAGTACAGGCCACTTTGTTATCATCAAAAAGAGGAGTTAATGCAGTCTGACTCCCCCTACTACAGATTTTGCATTGAAGTAGATGTAACAAACCTGCTTAAAATTTTGTTATTTGAGGTTAACTCCAAAACAACTAGTGTCCTCCTACCTGCTACTCCCAATTTAATATAGTTTAAATGGGCATCTTCAAGGCATAGCACATATCCTTTCTGAAGATCCTGGGATTTGACAGCATTTACACCAAAAATACTCTAAATAAAATGCTACACCAAAATCAATCAATGCTGTTATTTTAGTCATATTTAATTGTCTTTAAATATGCCTTATGAAAAAATAAAACATGAATAAGTATCTAAGAATTATGAATTGAAATATACCTGCTTCTCAATGTAAACTTTCTTTTTTTCTTTTCTTTCCTCCCCACCTGGGGCTTTAACAGCTCTGAACCTCCTGATAAACTGAATTCACACCTTTTCCTCTTTTTTCTCTGCAGGCCTCGCTCTGTTATTTCTTGAGGGCAAGACCCTCATTCCTCCACCAAGAAGTGGCTCATTTATTTCTAGATACTTATGCAATTAATGCCAGCAGGTGTGGACAGCTGGGAAAATCCATGCTAACTTCTTGTTTCTTTCTTTGTATCTCAGTCTATTGGTCATTGGCATGGATCATGGTGTAGTTGGGCTACAACAAGGACTGTCCTAAATGGCACATTGCAGCAGATTTGCATGAATAACAATAGCAAGCAGTGAAGGCTCACAAATGGCTTTGTTTGTTAATTTGTAATGTGGAGGTCAGATATAATGGAATCTGACCTCCGAGGGTAAGAGGAATTGCCCATATGCTGTTCCCAGATCCAGAAACAAAAGCTCTACACATAAAGTGAAACTATTGTTAGACTGCTGTTACATGGAGAACACTTGATTCTTTATTTCTTTGTTTGTTCTGTAAGCCATTTTCTCAAAACTTGGTTACATTGGTGCAAATTGCAACCAAGATCTGCTCTAACTTGGAACCTCTGTCTTGACCGAGATTTAAAAAAAAAAAAAAAGAAAAAAAAATGGGGACAAAATTGTTAGAAAAATTTCTACAGACCAGCTTTGGGAAAATAGTTTTTAGTTTGAATTGATATTAACTGAAACCCTAATACTCAAAGCATAGCCAACTATTTGCAGTTTATAGAATTGTTTCTAGAATTTGAACAACAGAGGACACAGTCAGTGACATAACGATCATTGTCTAATTATCAAAGTGTATCAATATGGAGGAAAATTTTTTTAAGTTTTACAAAGCTAACTTTAAGCTACTTAAGACCAAAGTTGACTGAGAGTCACTTAAAATTCAGAACAAAACAAAAAATTATTTGTATTTTCAAACGTTTGTGAATTTGTTGGTGAACTACACTGATTTTATAGTTCTTGGTTTGCTGATAGAAGAAAAAAGGTTTTTTCATTTTCATACATTGCCTTTAAGGTATCTTGAAATAGGTGAATTTTTTTTCAAGAATTTTTGTTTTAAACTAAAGATTTTACAGGTCATTGTTCTAATTTTTAGGTAAGAATCACCGGTAATTAAAAAAATTAAGTTTGAATATCAAGGCTTGTAAAATCGCATATTTATATTTTAACTTGGTTGATTTAGTCCTTATTTTTTCTGTATAAGTGAAATAGGATACCATTTTGCTTATCACCTGTATGATTATATAGATTAGCCCTTTGATTTAATATGGTAAATTCAGATGTCTCTGTTTCATATGGATAGTGCTGGATTTTATTTTGTACATTACTATTATAACGATTTTCCCATGGTCTCTAACTTAGCTTTTTCTATTATGTGTGTCAGGCCATATGGACATTCCTTTTCTTTCCTATTTTCTTACAGAGAATATAGATTGGACAGAGAGAGCGAGGACTTGTCAATTCTGTTCAGCATTTAGATCCCTCAATATGAAAGCTGCTTTTTCTGAGAAGCTTTTAAGTTTACTTTGAATTCATGGCTAAATCCTTTGGATTTAAGGATTAACAACAGGGAAGCTTACCTTAGTTTAATATGCTAAATATGACTGGGCAAATTTTGACAATTAGCAGCCTATTTGATACTGACATTAAATAAATCAGTGTTTAATAATGGAAATGGTACCTGGACCACAGGCAGTGATTCCCTCAGCAAGATTTCCCAGCAGATACCTGAGCACTTGCATCATAGTGAGGGGCGTGACACAGAGGATGAATTTGCTGCCCTTTCTAATGAAGTTGCACCATGGTGCCGAGAGGCAAGTGAGTGACATGAGAACGAAAAACAAGATGGTTAAAGACAGAAGGCTGGCTCATGCTCTAGCTCAGACTGAATGGGCCTCTGGCTGCTTCTCTATCACCCCAAAAAGGCCCACAGGAACTGTGGAGGTGTTATGACTTGAGCCTTTTTCCTATTGCTGTTTTGCACCTCTTCCAGGGCAACATTTTTATAAGTACCTTCAAATGAGAGTGAATCTGAGTGATTATCATGACTTTTCCTGTGTCTGAATTTCAGGTGTTGAACATCTGCACATCCTTCCCCTTGTCTTCACCTGAGGCTGGAGATGCTCAGGGATGCCTCAAAATCTGGTCGCAAGTACTACCCAAATTCAAAGATGGTCATGCCCAAACTGAGGAGTCCCTTACCGAGTACTGTGCGTTCATTACTCGTGTGAGATCTGTAGAGCTGACACCGGCAATGGCTGTGCTCCTCAGGTTTTAGTCATATCGCTGATCTGTTCACTCGTGTGCCACTGAGCCCCTTGTGCATCAGGCCTCAGCTTGTGCTTGGTTTCAGCTAAGGGAGCACTGGGGCAGCATGTTGGGTGTAGGTGCCCAGGTTTTGGCAGCTGGGGCACTGCATGGGTGGCCTCTGTGAGAACAGAACAGGGGCTGTTCTCACACCACACACAGTTCCAGCTAGCTGCAGCCCACCCACCACAGGGCAAGGCAGGGCTCAGCCCCGCAGCCAGGATAGTGGCTCCTCTGGGAAAGCATATTTAGGAAAGGCTAAAGATGTTGTACAAGAGCTGTGAGAGAGAGAACAGAAAATGTGAGAGAACCAGCCCTGCAGAAACCCAGGCCAGAAGAGGAGGGGGAAGAGGTACCCCAAGTGCCAGGTCAGAGATTCCGTATAGTCCAAGAAGACCATGGCGATACAGATTGTCCTCCTGCAGCCCATGGATGACCTCCCTGTTCAGAAGACAGCCATGCCCTGAAGGATGCTGAGAGAGCCCATATAGGAGCAAGCTCCTGGCAGGAACTGCAGCCTGGGATGGGGGACTCATGCTGGAGCAATATCTTCCTGAAGACTGTACTCCATGGAGAGGACCCATGCTGCAGCAGTTCCTGAAAGACTATGTCACATGGGAGGGACCCCATGCTGGAATAGGGGAAGAGTGGGAGGAAGGAGGAGCAGCAGAGGAGCTCTCATGGACTGATCTCCCCTCTGGCAACAGGGGAGGACACAGAGGAATGAGGACTCAAGGAGCTGAGCCTGGGAAGAAAGGAGGAGGGGTAGGGGGTGATGTTTTCTATTTTGTCTTTGTTTCTCACAATTCTACTCTATTCTTATAAGGCAATAAAATAAATTAATAATAATCAAGTTGTGTCTGTTTTGCTCATAGCAATAACTGGTGAGCAATCTCCCTGTGTTTACCTCAGCCCATGAACTTTCCATCTAATTTTCTCTTCCTGTCCTCTCCAGGAGAGGGAGTGAGAAAAGAGCTGGGTGGGCACCTAGCAGCCTGCCAAGGTCAAGCCACCACAGGCAGTCAGAAAAGTCTATCTCCACAGTAACTCATCTGATTAACTTTCATTTAAGAACTATTTCTTGCAGGAATGCTGGATATTGCTTTGACATTGTAGTTTTCCTTTAAAGTATCACAGCGCTAGAGTTCTCCTGTGTATCTTGCGCAATCATCCCATAGATCCAAGAATGGCTTAGGACTTCTAGATATAAAGTAACTTCTGTGCTAAGATACATGTCTTCTGAGGAAATATCCAGTTTCTAGGTACACATATTTCTGATTTTTTTTTGCATTACCTGAAAGTGGTATATATTTTCAAAATAAGAACATTATTTCAGTAACTTGCATCTTTCATAATGTGGAGAGCTTCTTAACCCAGTCCTGTGATTACAGCTAAAGTAGCACACAGAGCTTAAATGAGATTTTAGATATCAAAAAATGCAGAAAGCTTTTTGGTAGCTTCCAAACATTAATGTCATTACCAAAAGCATGCTTGGATGAAACTGTGGGTTTTCTGAATCTGGAGAATTGCAAATTTGGTTAAAGACCTATCTTTGCTGTATATGTGATCCTAAGAAACAAAGAGAATTGCTTTATTTGTTTCAGTGTTCTTACTCAATTTATATAAAGAAAAACATAAGGGCACTGAAAGTATCCGTTTGTGGCAGCAATTGTCAATAAAATGGGTGATGATGTGAGTAGAAGGATTAAACATTTAGATAATATCTTTGATAAAGGACAAACATAGTACATAAGGTCATTACTTATTCTGCTTTTCAGAAGAAAAAAGCATGGTGTTTTATTCCCAACAATGAAGGAAGTACAGAGGTACAGGATTTCTCCTGTCTGGCTGATGGTTCCTCTCTTGAAATTCTTCCAAAGCTCTATCCTCATTTTGTGGCACTTCATCAGCGGGCCAAACAAGAAATTAGGAAAGCTTCTTCAGCAAAAGAGCAATTTTCTCTGGCAATTTTGAAAAAGCCATGAGAAGATCTGTTAAAAACAAAAAAACTGTGAGATGGCCAGCTGATGAACAGAGAAAGCAAATGGCCTCTGGGTAACTGGAGGTTACCAACTCAGCCCAGACTTCTTTCCTGTTCTGTGGTACCACTGATTTCATACTCGTGTCTAATGCTAATGTTCCTCCTAACTTTCCTTTTTACACTGATGGGCTTTCTCCAGATGCCACTCCTCACAGTGCTTAATTCAACATGATGGTCTCTGAAAAGAAAAACTGCTCTGCAGGCGTCATTGCCATGCAATGAGAAAATACTGTGACAAACTCACCAGAGACTGAGAAAAGGAACTCACTCTGTAACAGCATCATCTAACAGAAAGTGACCTCTACCAGAAAGCAGACTGAGGATATTCATTTATCTTCTTTTCATTACTATCTCGACAGCAGGTGGAAAAGAGAATATTTATGATTATAACTGCAAATATGATTTTGAACATGGTCAGATAACAATGCATTTTAATTCCTAATATAATTAATTCCAATGCACTTTAGTAATGAAAACAGCATCCTTTTAAACAGATAGGAAAAATGCACAACTTTGCAAGTTTCCTGGCTACAAAGTTTTGGAATAATACTTTACAATTTTGCCGAATCAGCTCTATTTTGCTATCTATTTCTTTAAGATGGATGATATAAATTAATTTGGAATATAAAGTAGACTTCCTGTAAAGTTTTAAGAACTGCTCTGCACCAAAAGCTGCCAACAACTCAGTTTCTTTCCCTACAAAAGACCTAACTGCAACTCTTGAAAGAATCTGTTGTGAGGAAAGCAGGTATAGCTATTTAGAAATGAAAGAGCAGAGTAGCTTATATCTATATTTGATTCTATGCTTCTAGACAGTTAAAAAAAAAATCCAGACCTGATGCCTACACTGTGAAACTTTTCCCACAGTTTTGTAAGAACTGACAAGGTCACAGCCTGAGGTAATATGGTTGCCAGATGTCACACCATTAGTTACAAACTTAGACAGAATAGGTATAAGTAGAGAGAAGCAAGACTTAAAATAACTCTTCACGTAATGTTTTTTCTGCCAATGCTTCCAACAATGTAAGTCCTATTTCTTATTTCATAGTATTAGGTGTGTCTCAATATTTTTATTTAACAGAAATTAAGTATTTAACTCAATTTATAGTTGAGAAAAACTGTATCCTATTTATCTCATAGAAACTGTGTTTTTAATTATCAAGCTTTTCCACAAGAAAAAAGCCTTTGACCACATCAGATCCTACCAGTGACCTATGATTTCTTTGAACTGAATATTTGTGCAATCACTTTCAGATATATTTGTTACCCATTTCACTTTAATATATTGGGTTCAATAGAAAGTACTTTTTTTTTCCAAGCAGGGGCAATAATTTTTCAGAACACCTCTCTTACCTTTGAAAGTCACTTTTGATACTGGGATGCACATAAATCATTGCCTCACTCCATTGGCTTTTGATGCACGTTTTCTACAGGTCATTCTTCATGGAATGAATGCTATATATCTTTAGTAGTGGTTAGTCGTTCTGAAATTTTCAGAGAAACTGGAAAATTGCAAGTCGTTTTCTGTACTTTTGCTTTTGTTCAGCCTGTCTCTTCCGGACTGTACATTATTTCTCAAGTAAGGTTTAATATAGGGAACTATTTTATCTGCTAAAAGTTTGCTAAAAGTTTACTAAAAGTTACTCTTCATTGTAAAACAAAGTTACACTTACTAAAATGAGTAGATCAGGTTTTCTTCTATAAGAAAATTAGTGATGCAGTAAGAAGAAAATAACTTGTACAGAGAAATGAATATATGTGGGAAATATATATGTCTGTACCTGTATTGTGTTTGCAAAGAAATGCTGTTCTTTAGAGTGCTGTATCCAACTCATTGTATGCATCTGCATACACAGATGAAGGGATAAAAACCCATGTAACAGTATCCTAGCGTACAGCTACTGTTTCCCTCTGTTTGGCAGCAGAACCCTGGAGGCCAAGGTCCGACACATTTCACTACGTGGCTGGTGCCCTTACCTCAGTAGACTCAGGAAAGGACACAAACTGCCCGGTATGGAACTAATGCAGCAGACAGTGCTGGGCTGGAAAGCAAATCTGTAAATCGTTATATCCGATCACCAAAACCACATCCAGCCATCAATGTTTAACACAGGAAAGCCTATAAAAACATCCATTCCTCTTCCAACATGCCCTCCAAATCATCCTTAACCAGACAAAAGAGAAACTTCTAGCACCAGGAACAATAAAAGTTGTGGTGTTATTGAACAGTAAATCTGAACTTTGAAATAAGGAAATGAGCAAGACAGACTCCGTAACATTTAAAACTATTAAATATTATTGCTCTTTGATGTGTTCAAATCTGGTAAACTATACATAATAGTATCATTCACCGTTACACAGAGCACCATCACTGAAAACTGAGGTCAAAATAATAAACAAATTGCTGCATTGCAAAAAATAATAGGGAAAAAGAGAATAGTCTTGTAAATAGACGGACCAGTGTCATGATGAGGAAAGTAGACTGTGTAAGAGACCCTGGCAGACCACTACATGTAAGTAAATAGTTATTCTATGCCTGTTCTCATATGGTGTTCACTAGAAAAACAAAAGAAGTGCCTCCAGCAGTTTTTCCTTAGAAGCAGACAATACAGCTTTTGTCTTTTGAATCTGCATAAGAGAGTTACAGACTGGAGAAAACATCCCAGTTTCCCCTTTGAATTAATGATATCTAAAAATAACAAGAAGGAAATATGTGTTGATTATCAGATGAATGTTAAAGTGTAAGTAATGCTCTATTAAATTTCTTAGAGAAAAATGACCCTTTTCAAATGCATTGCCTATTTGCTTAGGGCAATCTTGCTAAGAGACCTAACAGTGAATTATCATATACAAATTAAACTTTGATATGAAGAGGGTCCTTAGAGAGCTGGTGAGAACTCTCTGCATATAAATAGTCACAATATGGTATGGAAGAATCTAGTTCCTTACAGGGTAGTGATATATATAAAGCAGTATGACTTGCTACAGAAAAGTAAAGTCACCATAGTGATTATCTTCTATGCCAGTAACCTGAAAGTTTTCATGGCAAGGCATACTTTCACTTTCTGTTGCACCAGTGACCAATTAATAAATGATTGGCTAGAGACAGAATTTCTGGTAGTATCAATTACTGTAATTTCACTGAAATTAGTCCATTTTAGTCAAAGATCAGCCACTTAGCATACCTCCACAAGCAGAGGAAAATCTGAAATCACTGAGCATTCCCAGGAGAGTCTTTCTCTGGCATAAAGTGAGCCATCTAGAGTAATTATTTTGATATTTATGAATGAGGTTTCTTCTAGAATCTTTATAGGATTTTTCTTGTAAATATTTTAGAGCTCTTAACTGAAGATAAGTTCAAGAACCAGAACAACAGTCAGCAGAAAAAATACTCTGAAAAGCTGTCTGCTGCTGCTTCAGTCCTACTGAACTTTGGTCAAAGCACAATGCCTTCCACTCATCCTCTGGTTGTCCGACCTATTCACATTGAAGTATCAGTAAATCAGGGATTTCATGCACTAAGGATGTGGTTTCAGCTCGCACTCACCCGGTATGACTGTGGGCTGTTGGGGCCTGGTTGTCCTACACTTTCCTTTTCCCTCCCAACCTCGTATTGGATCTAGCAAATACATCATTATGAGCTGGATCAGCTTATCGAACAGTTGGAAAACTATCCCACCTCCTTCCCTGGCAGGCCCTGAGTATGAATGAGGGATTGAGCTAATTCTCCCCTGAAGCAGCATAACCTTCAGGCTTAGCTCAAAGGACGCATCAGGGACACGCTACCTGGAGTGGAGGATGAAGAGATGTTTGCGGGTTTGACCGATTGTAGTATATTTGACAAATCAAATCACACCCAGCGTTCTAACTAGTTTCAAAATTACAGCCCTGCTTATGGGTCTTGGATTTGCATTACACAAAGTATGGATTGGGCAGGAAGTTAAATTAACCACATCTCTTGAACGGTGCCCTCCTCCCAGCCTGACAAGTGCAAGCTCAAGAAGGTGCTGCAGACTCCACATCACAGATATCGTACAGGCACAGTTACAGTAGTATTTTTGTCAAATATAAAAAAATTAGATTTCATTTCACTTAAACCGATAATCCTAAAATTCTGTCTTCATCACCAACTGAAATCTGAAAAGTTTCCTCTCCCTGCTTGCCATGTATGTCGAGTGTTACCAGACACAGAGCTTCTCTCGGTATTCAGTAAGACTGGAAAAAAATTGTAGAAAATTACTAGCCTGGGTTTTGATAATGAAGACTAAAAAGAGAGAAATTTAGTCAATTGCCAAACATCTCAATGACACATGGGTCTCATCAAACTGACTGAACTTTTTTTGAGTTTCAAGTTTTCCTGCTAAGTGAAATAATAAGTAATAATATTGATCTAAAAAGTCCTTGATTAAGATTAAATACACTTAAAAGAAAATGCGGTGATAATGAGTGTATTAAATCCCATTGAAATTATATATTTAAGGGCAGTTTTTCACTTACAGTGCTGAACCTGAACTCTGTGGACAAAAAAGTGGAATTGTAGAACAATTTGTATTTACTGATACCAGTACAACCAAGAATGCACAATAGTCAGAAATAATTTCATGTAATGATCAATAACAGTGAAACTGTTCTCAGAAATTTAAAGTATTAAATAGAGCTTTTTTACAAGAGCAATTTTGTGCAATTTCCTCTTCTGATACAACCAAAATAGTTACTTCTGTTTACATTACATTCTGTTTACATTGCTTTTGATGTTCCATTTAACTAATTTTGATGTTTTTAATAATATAAAAAAAAAGAAGTAGTTTGACTTTCTCTGAATCTGAAGCCAGAAAGCTTTAAAATGAAATCCCATTAATTTTGTCTTTACATTGCTACGGGAATGATTTAGCATTCTGTAGTATACATAACAATGCCATTCTAGTTAGCATTTAAGCAGGAGTGAGGAAGCCACAGTCAACCTGATGTGAACAGCAATTTTGCTAAGGATTCACATAGAATAAAGACTTGGTTTCAAATTTTCACCTATAAAAAATTAAATGCTAATTTATATGTAAGTAGCTATCTTTCATTATCTACATATGAAAATTGCTCCCACTAGGTATACACTTGCATATTACCAGTATTTAAGCATTTTCTTATTTTTATGAAAAATGGCTATCTATGAAAAAAGTAGTGCTCTATATTTGTCAATGTGTTCTTTAACTTCTTAATATTAGTACTAAATAATATGTTTTTAATTATATTTATTTGACTTTTTTTTTTTTTTAGATGAGAAAAATAGAAATTGTATTATTTTTCCTGTATGATAAAATGGCCTTTCTGGTGTGAAAATAGTGAGATTGCATAGAGCTTTTCGTAGCCATTGAACACTATTTAAATCAATATTTCTCAATTCATGCACTTCACTTTTTATCAGTGTCCTTCAGCTTTACAATGATTAATGTTTTCCGTGCTGCTTATCAACATATTTATAAAACCAAGAGTATGTTTTATTTACAGCAAAGGCATGATAGAGATGAGTCATAAAAGAAGAGAAATTCTGCATTAAGAAAATCTAAACAGAGCAAGAGAGGATGTTTTTTCAAAGGCATGGAGGTCCATGAGGCACCTAACTGATGTATCTAAATGCCCTTCACATCTTTGAAAATCTGCCCTAAATGCCTGCTACCTAGTAGAATGTCATTGCTTCCATCAAAGCATTTTCTTTTCTGCAGCAAAATTTGATATCCAGCTAAAATCTGACTTTTACCCACAAAAGAGACTGTGTTTGTGTATTCACTATGTGGGCACATATAGCAAACATATTAACCTCATTTTTTTTTCCTAAAAGTATAGCCTTATTTATCAGTTTCAGCTGAAATACTTCAATAATCCTGGAGTTTAGGATTATATAATTCTTTGTGGTGCCTTTACCAATGTTGATTTTAGTGGTGTATTAAGATGCACATTAAAGTACACTACATATGCAGTGGAAAGAAGATGCTGTGGTGTTATTTACATCAGTAATAATTTCCAGCTTTGGAAGAACACACTGCATATTCAGCGCTGCTCTTTTATTTTATAAAGTTCCTGCATGAAAGGAATGAGAGCTGTGATATGATCTTCAGCATGTCCAGGTCACTGAGTCTTTCTTTCAATTGTTTTCCAAAAGATGCCTCCAGTTACATTAACCTAGAACAGAATAGTATGACTAAAAAGAGTTTTGCTACACTATAATCAACAGTTACAAAATTTACTGCTTCATAAATAAAAATCAGTGAAATTCTTAAGGGATCCAAAAAGCTTTTGTGGAAGAAGAAGGATTATACAAAAGATCATCCGCTTACTACTGCAACTCTGTCTTTGGTCACCGAGTAGCAGACAGATCAACTGACAGAGTACTTCCTCTTTTACACACTGAAAACAACCTAGACACTCAGACATCATATGAGGATTTTTCACCTTTTCTGAATCTTGTTCTCATATTTTTCAAATGTTCAATGTGCTTTACGTGATGAATTTGACAAACTTCCTTCTGGAGAACAACCCAAATTTAACGAACTGACTCAGTGTGGTCTACACTTGCATAGACATCTTCATTAATGTTCTTGAAAATGGTACGTAGAGGTACAGAAGGCTGTTTCCAAATGCACACAATGCCATTCCAGGATCTTACAGTGATCTGACTTGTGACCAAAGTCTATTGAAAATGCCTAGTGCAGGCAAGGGGCTTTTCCACCCTGAGTTGCCAATCAGCTTCGCCTCTACTGAGAGATCAGCATATATGTAAAGAAGTGTAATCAAGAGCTCTGACTTCATTGAGAAAGTAGGTTGCAGGTACAACAGAGCTCTTAACGTCAGTATTTTATTACTTGTTGCAATTACAAAAGTAATAAGACTGTTGTGCCAAATTGTAGAGGTTGGTACTGTTGACTTCATTCTGAGAGAAAAGATTAGTCATTTTTGAGAAAAAACATCATTAACTATGCATGTTTAGAGTGCGTTTAGAAACAAGTTCACCAATTATGTCTTCTGAGCTATCCAGTTCAGAAAGCAACTCATTCCATATCGGCTATGTAACAGATGTCAGTTATTGATAGTTTTAATTTGCAGCTAATGAAGACCATGTTTGAACTTGTGACCTAAATGTGAGAAGTTCCATATGTACCTCTGTAAGCCATCTAAATTTAAACATTGTTTCTTCAACAATAGTAAATTTTATTCCAGAAGGCTGTGAATTTTATTGCTTTACTGATACAGTCCAAAATCTTCTTTTAAAATTTATTTTACTTGCGCTTTATAAAGATAAAAAATAGGCATTAACATTATTTACAAACTATGTTCAATTAAAACTAGCAGCTGCAGGTACACTCTCTAATGATAAGATCTTGAGAAACAAGAATATCAGAGTCACTCTCGATCTAGCTAAGAGTGCAAGGATAAGCACCTGCTAAATGAGAATACTGGAGCACCATGGATCTAGGTGAAGTCAGAGGGAGTTCAGAAATCAAGAGGAATTGCTCATGGCATCACAGGCAGAGCCTTACAGTGTTGAAGTAAATGTGGATCTTTTCTGTGAACTGGAAGGGAAGGACAATCAAGGCTCAATAAGAAGTATGAGCACAGTACTGCTCAGCTGGTACTGTGAAATNTCACTCTCGATCTAGCTAAGAGTGCAAGGATAAGCACCTGAGAAATGAGAATACTGGAGCACCATGGATCTAGGTGAAGTCAGAGGGAGTTCAGAAATCAAGAGGAATTGCTCATGGCATCACAGGCAGAGCCTTACAGTGTTGAAGTAAATGTGGATCTTTTCTGTGAACTGGAAGGGAAGGACAATCAAGGCTCAATAAGAAGTATGAGCACAGTACTGCTCAGCTAACCAGGGGGCCTGACTTCCTGCAACCCTACCTCCATTTTAGGGGCAGGCTGGTTTGTTTGTTGGGTTTTAACGTGCTTCTGCCCATGAACTGAGTATTTATTGTGCTTTTATGCATGTTTTTAAAAGGATATTCTTTAGAGGATGGAAAAGAACCCATTTGACCTTCTTTTTCATAACTAAGGAAATGGCTGCAATGCTTAAAGCCAAAAGGAACAATTAGTTGTTACACAGCAAGTAGAACATTAATTTCAAGGCACACCTGCTACTACTGTTTTCAGACACGTTTAAATTTAATCTAATCCTTTGCAGTGAACATTCTGACCTGACATCTACACTTTGCGTCCTTTTATGAGGTCTAATGAAGTAAGTATGATTCTTGATGTCAACGAAATTTTATATTTAGGTTTTTAAATAAACTTCTAGCTACAACTGTATGCTTAGTCCTCATGTAACTCTAACGGGAGCTGGCTGAAGAAAAAATGCAAAAATAATATTACCTCATAACTTTTAAAAAATATTTATGCATGTAAAAGGAAAGAGTAAGTAATCTTCTAAACCCTTTTCCTTTTTTTATTCCTTCCTCTATTTCCCCTTAAAGATGACAAAATAAACGGCAGCTTCTTTTCCTTTTAAGTAGTCTTCCTTAAGAACAATAAACTTCTAAAAAAATAAATGTTTATTTTTAAATTACCAGTTTTAGATTTGAAAATTTTGGGGCACACTTTTGTCATGAACTCTACTCTGAACAAGCAGTTAAATATTTTTTGGACCAGTTTCACTCCCTCAGACAGACAAATCAGAAAACAGAGCAACACATACCCTTGTCACAATCTCAATCAAATCCCACAAATCTCATTTGATCCTCCAGACCTATGGCAAAACCATGACCCAAAGCTCAGAATGTTTAAGTATAGTAAAGTGACATTTGGATTTGTTTTGGTTTGTCTTTGGCACTTGCTTTCTAAAATGATTGTCTCTTGGTGAACTCCTTGGGCCAGTTGTGAATACTGAAGTAAGAGCTAAAAAGCCAAGCTCATGGGCTGCATTGTAAAGAACAATTAACATATTGACTATAATAAATTTGGCTACAAGGAAGAATATAATATTCCAAACATAATTCTTTTTTCTTTTTTGAAAAAATGGTGTGACACTAGTAGCCATAAAAATTCTTACTGGATACATGGTTTACATTTTAACAGAAGAAACACTACAAGTTGAAGAAGGAAGTCTCTGTGAAGTTTCTGCTTCACTATTGTAAGAAAAATGCATGATTGTAGCTTTTTATACATATTATTTTGATGAACTAGTATGGGGAAACAGAGGAAACAACCTATATGTCTGTTGTGGTGAATGAACCAACCAGGGGGCCACAGAGCCCAGACAAAGAGGTCTGGTGGGCTGGTACCAAAGAGTAAAACCCCATTCTGTGAAGATGGCTTCTACCTTTGAATTCCTAGGATGCCTGAGGGGTGGTTCTGTCTACAGCTGACAGACACCCCTTGTGTCCCCTAAGGGAAGGTGTCCTGACCTGTCCCGCCTTCCTCCTCTTCCTATGGGTCCCTGTGGTGTCACCCCGCCCCCTTCCCTGTATCTGTTTAAAAAGCCCCTCAGTCTCTCATCTTGCTCTCTTCGCATCTGACCCGCTTCGAGGAAGCTTAATAAACCCTTGGAACATCGGTCGAAGGGCCACCTCTGCTCATTTATTTCTGGTTGCGCCTGGGCTATCCACAAGCCCCAGGCACGCTAGGCTCCGTGCCCTCCACTGCACAGGCTGGGAGGCTGGCAAGCGAGGCACCGAGGTGCCCCGGGGTGTCCTTCCTTTGTGTGGGACACGCCTGGACCAAGCTGCTGCCATCTCAGCCCGCCCAGCGTGCCGGCGTATTAATATATATGTGCACGAGTGCATTGGCTTTGAGAGTACAGGCTTCATATATATTGTCTTTGTTAGCTATGTCCTGCTCCAGGTCAAAGTCCTCCGTGCCAAGAAGTTCAGACTGTTTGTGTCAACAGTGATTATGCAGATGAGGTCTGAGCTGGGACAAGTTTTCCACTTTGCCTACCTTTCCGAATCTCCCCAAATCTGCATGACTCAATGCAGGCCTGAACCAGATTACAAGCGAATGTACAGGCAATATGGGCAATCCATGAATAAGATACATGGGCTAACCTCAATGTATAGAGCTATTTTCAGCCAAATATAGTCATGATTTACTGTGCATCTTTGTTGACAAGAAAAGTGGTATTTTATTTCTTTGACTTTTAACAGGAATCAATTTGTGAGGCCCAATTTACCCTGACTATTCAGTTTTTGTTTCAGAAACAACTAAAATGTCTCCTCCCTTTCTCCATGGCTCAACAGTTTAGAAGTTAGTCCCCTTGTGCTGTTATTAGAGATGTCATTTTGCTTTACGCTGTTTTCTACTGTAATATAATTGTTAGAAAACTTTGATATAAGTAAACATTGAGCTGTGTTCTTGCTCAAAAAATGAACGACCCCTATCATCAGTAGAAAACTTTGTAATGAATTTAAGAATCTTAATTCTAGTAGTGCTCATGAATAATTTTTCAGTATCATTTTTTAAGTATATTTCCCTTGAAATGACATTAAATGAAAGAGGTGAGAGTGGCACTCAAATATAGGTGTATTTTAGAAAAACATCCAAGTAAATAGACTTTTTTTTATCCATAATTGTAAGAGATATAGCATATCATGACAACCACAGCATGAAGCAGAAGCAATAGCAGTACTCTGATTAAAATGTACCACATTATTTTTATGTATGACAGTTCTTTAGTAGCTGTAAGAGGTCTAAATGCCATCTATACTTTAAACTAATTTCAGCAGTGTCAATATATAATGCCAATTTAACTCCAGTCTGAGACAAAAGGTTTGTCTGTGTGAAAGAACTTCCTGTATACTTCACCTCATTTTGGTGGTTTTTTTTTGTGACAATACTATTAAACTGGGTGGAGGGGGAAGTCCCTCCAAAAAAAAGGAAAATAAAACAACCAACATTTTGAAAATATTTACATAAATTAACTTTTATAATAGAAATGGAATTTATCAACAGAAAATGTGCAAGAATCTATGAGAAAGTGAAGTGGAACAAACAACCTAGAGTGTCTGAAAACCATATGTGATGATGTGATATATAAGGACTTCTAATATATATTATAACATAGGAATAGAAGTATACAATATTATCTAAAAATACAAACAAAGGAATACATAAAGTGCACATAATAAAAAAGAAGTACAGGAATTAAAAAATCAGAAAATTAGGCCACAGTTACAAAACATGACCAGCAATTTAGTGATTTGGTATATATGTCTTTCCTTAAAAGCATACCTTTTTTTCAAGGCCATCTGAACACTTAGCATCTAAAAGATCAAGTTCCTGTAGAGCATTACAAGAATTTGAATATTTTAGTAAAATGACAACAAATTCCCATTCTGAAATATACTGAACAGAACAGGAAAGAAAGGCATTTGGGTCCTTAAAATACAATCACAATTATATTCCTGCAAGAACAATAAGACAAAGGCACTAACCTCCCACCACAATTCAGGCCAAAGAGCCAAGGCCAGGGAAGTTGTTACAAGACGATGATAACCTGTGCCAGGCAGGTAGGTAGCAATAAGAAAAAAATAGATATGGTGGACATAACATTGGCTTTGTTGTCGATGAACATTCATAATTTAGGTTTCTAAACTGTCCCTCTGAACTAGAGATTTGTATATGCACATTTTGATCTCAAAAATAATGAAATAATTTGTAATCACACTTTTGAGTATAATGAGAAAAAAGACATAAATATATCAAAATAGAGAAAGCATCAACATGCAACCCCAAAGTAATTAAAACTGGGTGTAGAGTTCCTGATTTTAGAAGCTGCCAAATATAAGGAAATCAGATATGAAAGATTTGGATTTTCTATTACTAAGACCAAATTTCTAGTTCTCATCCTTTTAAAAAAGCTAGCAACTGTGAGTCAAGTCTGATAGGTGATACATATAGAGAGAATTAAAACAAGATGCCTGAATGTACGAACAGCCCAATTTAGTTCAATATGTGTTTTTAAGCCAAGAAAAATTCATCTGAGTGCTCCTGCTTGCATTCTCCTTGTCTGCCATCCAAGATACAACATCAGTAGCACATTTATGTGAATTCAGATTTGGTGATAAACTGTTGCTCTCACTGGGATATGGCTGTTTGCTGCCACATTTCAATGAGAAAAAGTCTATCCTAAACTTGAAGCTCTATGTTAAGGCTGAGGCAAGTGAGAGCACACTGGTAGCCTATGGAGAAGAATGTGATGCGAGAAATAAGGCATTGATTCTTCTTTATGTCATGATTTATTGTTAGGAAAATGAACCTCAAGAGATTTTTACACCTGAGCTGGTTTAGAGTGGACCAATGAGGCCTGGAGGCACCATTAAAAAAGTGAAGGGTGTGCATGGGCAGGAGGAGGAAAGGAGATGGAGAGAAGAGGAAAGTGAGTACTTGGACTAGTGATGCTAATTTAAGCCATATTTAACATCATTCCTAGAGAGAAGAAAGTTAAGGTATGGAAGACATGGGGGAAAAAGCTACCAAATGTTTTGCATTACTTTTCTTCAACCTTCCTGTTGTCTAGCAGTCTCATTTCTGCAAAAAGCTAAGTCCTTTGATTCATAAGACTGACAAGGGGGCAGTTTCAGACACATGGAAACCTTTGATCAACACGTGGGCTGGAAAACCTCATCATCCAGACTCAACTGTTTTTTAATAGTTTGAGAGACTGTAGAATAAGATTTCTAAGACCATTTAAAAAATTTGTCTCGCATGCAATGTAGACGACTGCAAAAGTTGCCCATGGTAAAAGCTCCCTGAAAGCAAGATGAAGGACAAACATTTTTAGCCCAGTTGGCTTCTTCATATACAGCTGCTATTGTCCCGCAGCTGCTGCTGAAAACACAGCTTAAGTTAATACTACGTATATGCGTCAAGCACGAATGCCAACAGAATCCTGAAAATAATTACTTGCTCAAATGCTTGTATCCGAAGGAAAAGAAGGCCCAAGAAGGTAAGAATATACTCACGCACACGAAGAAAACCTCCTTGTTTGAGGAAATTACAGAACTGCACAAAAATTAAACTGAAATTTTCCCAATCAGAGCCTTTCTTGCTCTCTCTTATCCCCCTTTTTAACTAGGTTGCTAAACTTAAAACAGTTCATCTAGGAAAAAAAGGAACCCTCTATGTTGTTAAAAAAAAAAAAGTCTTTTGTTACTTGTTTAATTTTCTTTCTTTCTTTGAATGCCACTGCCAACCTAGAAAGCAATTTGTATTTTTCATATCAAC
Source organism: Callaeas wilsoni (assembly GCA_013398955.1). NCBI lineage: Eukaryota > Metazoa > Chordata > Aves > Passeriformes > Callaeidae > Callaeas > Callaeas wilsoni. The sequence goes on from VWPU01012116.1 coordinate 362,763, forward strand.
AATATTGGTTTTACAAACAAACGTTAAAATCCATAAGGTTTCATGTGATCCACTTAAAGTGATTCTTAGCTTTGTTATACCACTGATAACATGTAATCATAATTGTAAAACAAACAGTTTTAATCGAAAACACTTAACAAAAACATAAGTCATTCTACATATAAGTGAAAAAGCCAAACCTTATATTTGAAAAAAAAATTTCTTTCTGCAACTCTGATTAGAGTCATCATCTCCTGAAATGGTCCTGGCCTGCCAGAAACTGAGGTTGATCAGACACATAAAGAAGCATACAACCCTTGGATGAGACTCAAGGGAAGTCTTTAACTCTCTATAAATGCCCGAGATATAAAAATGTGAATGCAATCAGGGCATACTCTGACCTCAAATAACCTTGGCACTTAAACAAGTCACTGACCTCAACTCACAAACACCTCTGATCTCATAGAAGAATTCAAGCAGAATGTGCATGAATATTGTCACAACCTTGAGTTTCAACGGATTCTTTTTAACCTTGAAATCAGTAGTTTCATAATAAGTCATACGAATAATCTTACTGTCATGTGACTACATAGGGAAGCAAATTATACTGATCTGTGCAAATCGGGTTGTTGATTTGCATCAGTTATACACACCACAAGCAGAAAACAAAGCTAGTATTTTGCTAGCTGCACATCAGTCAGCAGCCACGACTTGCGACAACTTTTAAGAGCTATATTGTCCATAGATTTTAATTCTTTGCCCCCTGCTAGTCGCTTCCATCAGTCTCACACATCCTAAATTAAGAACTGTTTTCTTGCTCTCGAGTTAGCTATTTATTTATAAAAAGATCGGAGAACAAGCAATCAAAGCAGTCTGCTTGGCTGAAGTTGCTGCAGCACAGCTGATATGCCTGAAGTTTAGTGTCACTGTTTTCGTGGAGATCTGTGAAGCAGAGTTAAGCACAAAAGTAATGCCTGTTCTGGCGCGTCGCTTTCACGCCAAGGGAGGTGTGAGGGAAGGTGAAGCGGAGGAGAAACCACCTCCCTCCCTCTCCCGCTCCCTCTCCAGCGCCGCGCGGGCCTCCGGGGGAGCGCCCATGGCCGGCGCCTGGCGGCGGGGCAGCGGGGGCGGCTGAGGGACCCCTCCGGCCGGGCGCTACCAGCGAGGGGCTGCCCCCGCCAGAACGAAGAGGGGAAGCAGCTCCCCGTGAACTTCGCTGATGAGCTCCCGTAGCCCAGCGGAGCGGTCACACACCGGAGCGCGTGGGGGAGCGAGGAAAGGGCCGGGGCCAACAAAGCCAGACCGCCTCCGTGCCTCCATTCCAGCGCGCCTCCCGGCCGCCCCCCGCGGGCTTCCCGCGGCCGCCAAGCGGGAACGAGCCCGGGGCGAGGCGCCCAGAGCCGAGTAAGGGAAGGGGCCCGGCTTCTGCGGGGCAGACGGGCCGCGGAGGGCTGCTGGAGTCCGCCGGGCGGCGGGGGCGGCCGGGCAGTCGGAGGGACGGAGCGGAGATGCCCGTGGCCCTCCTGCCGCCGCCGGGCTGTGCGCGGGCGCCGCAGCCGTAGCCGCAGCCATAGCCGTGCCTGCGGCAGGCGACGGCCATCGCGGGCTCGCCTCCCCCGTGCGCCCCTCCGAGGACGGAGGGGTGGGGGCAGAGGAGGCGGAGGAAGCGGCGGCGGCGCCAGGAACAGGGAGGCGGCGGCACAGCGAGGGAGGGAGCCAGAGCCGAAGCCGGGCCGGGCCCCGCGAAAGCAACAGCAGAGCCAGCTCCTCCTTCTCCTCCTCCTCGGTGAGTGCCGCTCCGCCACCCCCAGAGGTTGCTCCCCGCCGAGCCCGGGTGCCGGCGCAGGCCGGGCCGCGCCGCCGAGGTGCCCGGGAAGAGGCCCGCGTCGGGAGCGGGACACCGCGGCCTCCGCTGGGTGAGCGTCCCCGGGGCAACGGGCGCACCGCGGCCCGGCTCCCCCCGCCCTTCACCGCCGGCCGCGGAGGGCTGGTGCGGGGGAAGGGGAGCCGGCGGATGGGGCCGGTGCGGTTCGCCGCTTGCCCGCCGCCGTCTTCCCGAGCCGCGGCCCCGGCCTCCGCTCCCTTTGTTTGCTAGGTTCCCCGAACCCGCGGCGGTGCCAGGCCCTGCGGAGGCACCGGGGCCGCGGCGCGGCCTGCGAGGCGGGCGGGAAGCAGTGCCGGGCCCGGGCCGGCGAGGCGCTGCCCAGCCCGCGCCGTGACAGGAGGGGGCCCAGGCCAGCCTCTCGCCCCCGCCAGCCGCGGCAGCGGGGCCCGCCGGGCTCCCGTGCGCCTACCCTGGGCCGCTGCCCGAATGCACCCTGCGCCTACGGGTGCCATTATGGGGGGCGGCAGAATTGGGCTGGTTGCCCTTTAGCCCGCCGTGAAACCCGCCTTCAGTTGAGGCTTGTGTGTCCCCGTCTCCGGCGGGGCGGGTGTCCGGGGGTGGCGATTTGGGCAGCCGGTGCCGGGGTTTGTGCAGTGGAGGAGCCCCGGGTTGTTACGAGGTGAGAGTGCGCCAAGGGCTCCCGAAGGGGCGAGAGAGAGAGGCTCCTTTCTGTGACAGGCAGCACTTAAGAACTTGATTTTAACAAAAACATTACCAAATCCGCAAACTTTACTCGCTTTCATTGTTCTTCGAGCTGCTTTTTACACTCTCTTTCCCTAGCGATGCCACTTCTCGTAGAAAACAACTAGCCCATGCTAACCCGTTTGCTTAAGAAAAAAGCCTTTGCAAAACAACGGGGTTTTGAGAGATGGAGAGGATGATGCCTCTGTGATGTGAGGTACTTTGGCTATGTCTTTCTGTCCTCTTTTTATTTTGTCTTCCTATGTTTTCAAAATCATCTTAATTTGGAACACAGTGTTTTTTTCTTGTGGAGTTACTGCATTGAAGAAGTTGGTCACAGAATATGCTTTCGTCAGGGAAACTGACTTCCCCTTAAAAAATTCCTGTGCCCTTTCACTGTGAGGTCCCAACCCCTCTTTACTACAGGCCAGGAATGTTTATGCCGTGTCCATTCTCTTAATACACCTGTAGTTAAAAAATGCCTGCTGCAGGCCTCCTGTCTTGGAGAGTTGCTGTCTGCACAAGTACTCAAGGAATAATGCATCTGCATTTCTGTTTTGAGTGGAAAAAATACAGCTGGTTCTGTTTCTAATTTTTGTTTGTGCTAATAGATACGTCTTTGGATTGTAGAAAATACGGAAGCTTTGGTCCAATTATGAAATAAATTACTTATCTTGGCTGGAAGACTAAACCACTGGAGAATGTGTAGGTATTTTTTGAGTCTTCTGCAGTAAGGCAGTAGTTGTAACTCACAGTTTTATGTGTAAGGCAGGAAAGACAATTTCAATTTTTTTCAAAATGCTTGTTTTTTTGAAGTGTTAAACAGTACTTGGAGTCTTCACCTCCGATATTCCTTGGGTTTGTGGCATTGCACTGTGTTTGGAACTGAGCTTTTACTTGAAACAGGCTCACTTGTTGTATGCTTATCAGGGATGTATTCTATATCTCCCAAGTTTTGAGATTTAAGTAGATTTTTTTTAGAGTTAAAATTTAATGAAATTAAGCCTTAATACTTAAAAGTATAAGTGACAATAGTGTATTGTTATGCAGACATACCTGCATTAGCTGACTCTGGAAAGCTGCAAGGGTACAGAGTAGTTAGGGAGAAGCACTGTGTTCCCAGGGGTTTCATGAGCATCACTTTATTGCACTGCATGTATTGCAGCATCAAAGTGTTTGCATGGATTGAGGGGATGTGATGGATACTTCTAAGCTTCATAAAAACTTGACGTACTGAAATCTAAAGAACAGATGTGTATTAATTTATTCTATGTTATTAACTTCTTTGATCCTAGATTGTGAAGTTGGTCAGTAACCTTGGGTTACTTTTGGAGAGGGATGGTTTGAAGAAATGGTAACTGATCCTTGTTGTTCTGTGAGTAGATTACAACTTCTGACCCTCCTTAGCACAGCGAATTGGTGTATTGAGAGAGTGAACTCTTAACTAAAAGTTGTTCTTACAAAGCAAGTTAATTAATTCTGCTCCTTCTGATGAATTTTTTTATAGTCTTACAGTAATTTCTACATAAACATTTGCAAGACTTCATTTAGCAGTGCTGCTCTGAGTTCACTACATACTTGCTATGCTATTGTTGGCAAAACTGGGGCCATAGTCCAGGGTAATCCCTTACTCAAGTGCCTTTTTTCTCTTGCTTTCCTGCCCTCTTGGGCCTACACAGCACTAGTTTGGTAGTGTTGGGGCAGTACAGTGCAATAACACAAAGTAGATAGGAAGGAGACTGTTCTCTGCTGGTGTGTGCCTCAGTGTTTTGTTGATAGGGCTGTAATGTGTGTTAGCAACAAATTAGAGAGGGTAGCTCAAGCAGTTCTGATGCTCCAGGGAAGAAAATAAGATACATATAGTATAAAAGGGAATGTAATGCAGATGCTAAAATGTCTTGAATATAAATTGGATAGGATGAAAAACAGAATAGAGATCTCTTATGCCATGTAACTGTATATTTTGTACTGTAAAATATTGAACTGAGAGCAAATACAGAACTTCGAGTTTACTTTTTAAAATGTTTTTTATTTTTCGGAAGAGAAATAATTATATCTGTAATGTTCCTTGTCCTTACATTTATTCCAAAATTTTTTTTCATTCTGTTTTGTTGCACACTTAATTTTCTTGAAATAAATATCAGTCTTCAGAAGACAACAGCTGTACTTGATGCAAAGGTCCCAAGTTCTTACCAGGTGAGAACTGTCCAGGTGCTTCCCAATAAATTTGTAGTAGGAGAGAAGGAAGTATCGTTTAAGAAAAACGTCCTTAAAAATTGTTCTTGACAATTTCTGATGTCAAGTTACATACAACAGTATGTTTTTGTAGAAAAGAAGATGATTGTGCTTGTAATGGCATATTTATTGTCCAGGTTTAAAAAGCGGCTTCATACCACTCAAATGTATTTTTGATACAGCAGAATATAAAGATTCATGGTACACAGTACATTCCTTCTTTTATTATTGTTTTTGCTTTTTCCTCTTGAAATAATTGATGTCTGGGTTAAAACACTGTACTATGCAAGTTGGATAAATTTCTGTGTTAAAAATAGTTACATTACTTTTGAAAGAAGCATTTAGAAACTCATGGCTTTAGGGTTTTTTGTTGCAGAAGGTTTTTTCCCACTGTAGTTGAATGATCTTTATTGAAACAAAAACCTATCGCCTACTTCAGCCTCTCTTGGTGAGTAAAACCAAACCGAAAACAAGCTGGCCTATAATTTGCTGGAGTCTACACAGACTGAATTTGAATAGGCAAAATGAAGCAAAATCTGGCTTAGTCTACTTATTGAGAGAATTAAATTTTTCAGATCAAAGCATTAGAAATTTAGCTCTTCAAGTCCTTAAGCTCACTTAAATAAAAGTTGCTCTGGATATTTTCTTTTGCCAGTTTTCATGGTCTTCTGACTCCTGCTTTTGTCATGTACAAGCATGCAAACAATAAGCATCTGGAACTCCAGACTATTTCAGAAGGCTTTGAGATGTATGGCTTTGCAAATCTAACTGCTCTTCATTAGTCTGTAACATGGATTTAAGAAGCTATCTTTACATATTTTTAATTTTTAAAAGATTAATGAAACTATTATCTCTCGTGAAATTTTCTTCTGGAAAATATTAAGATAATATTAAGTTCTGGAAACTATTGGTTCTTTTCTGTCTTCTTAACCATTCACATAACACTTTGTACTCTGAGGAACTGAGTTGGCCTTGTTTATGACAAGGATGTAAGCCACATGTTACCTAAAAAATTCTTTCTTGGTTGCTGCATCACCAAGAAAACTATGCAAGTTAAATGTAAGTGTTTGTTTAGCGTGGATTTGAGTACATTGGCTGACTTGTTCTGCCTCTGACTTTAAACTCCATTGAAGGAATATGAAAAAAATCTCTCTTACAGGTAAAGCCAAGCATAGAATGCTGTATATAGACATTTCTGTCCAGGTGCTGCTCCCCTAACATTGCTTCCTTTTGTGTATATATAGGGCACACAGCATCTCATGCTCTGCCTTCTGTGAAGCATTCTTTTTGTAATCTGCCAAGTGCAATAGGTTGACAGTTTTAAAAAATCTTAGGTTTGTAAAGTGTGTGGGTTTTTGTTATAAACACCAAATAATCTTGCTGTAAACTGCTGTAAAATAGTTTTGGATGAGAGCCATTTTCTCTGGCAGTAAAGGTATAAATAGTAGATGTTAGTAATTTTTTTCACAGTTTAAGTGGTCTTTAGTTAAAAGTCTAAACCATGAAAATGAACCTGTGCATATTGTTAAGTAAATCACACAGATATACAGAATTTTCTTTGCTTCTTAGTGCGATGTATAATCAGCAGCTGTATTTGTGTCATTTAACTTGGATGTATATGATACTGGCTTGTAAGAGGAGTTGTGTAAGGTTTTGACGGTCTGGAGTTCATGTGGTGAATGCAGCTAGCAGATAAAGTGATTAATTTTAGCATTTGAGATTACCAAAGTTATTAAATCTGTCTTTTTCCTCAAGGATATTCTGTATTGCTTCAAACAGTACATAGAATGCTACTCTTGAAAACATCGTTGGAAATGAGATTCCAGTCAGACTTGTTTTTACAGTGTGTGATCTCTTGTTTTTTCTTGAGTAGTTTTATTCTTAATTAATCTTGGCGTTTTCTGGTAAACGTGCTAAAACAGTAGTTTGTAGGAGTCTTGAGTAGGTGATTGTTTTTCCTTCTCTAGAGCAGTCTGCGTTCCTCAAATAGGTTGAGAACATAGTAGGCTACTCCAAATGTTTCTGAAGCATATTTGGTCCCAAGATGTCTCCAATACAGTGGTCAAGCTTGCCTTCTTTTTCTTTTTCCTTCTGCTTTAGGGAATTCTGTCTCTCCTGGCTTTGCCTCAGTAAATGCTGCAGGACTGGGCAGTTACAAGCTGTAATGTTGACTGGTTTTGGCATCAGTAATGGTTTTAATACCCTTGGAATCCCTTTGGTTTGGTAATCAGGTATCAGATTAGGAGTTTTAATAAAATCGGGAAACAGACAAGTGTCAGCAAGGCAAAAGTTTTTGATTACAGAAGGCGTGCCTTCTAGGATGAGCTATGTGGAAGCTGTACTCCAGAAACAGGGTAGGCAGCTTTTCAAATGGAAAAGCTTTTCAGCTTTTCTTCCAGGAGCTGGTGAGAACTGGACGAGTAAGGAATTCTCGTCGGATTCACTAACAGAAGCTGTTTGTGCAGGGATACTGGTTTGGGTGAAATCTGTGCTGGAGGAGTTTTCCAAGCTGGAATTTTGGTCAGCCGGAGGAGACTGATTCTAGAATAGTTGATTTGTGCATTCAGAGGTACGAGTCACTAAGTTATGTGTAACAGCTTAAGTCTCGGTCTGTGTATCGTGGGTGCCTGGTGGCTTTTTTTATTCATTCCCCTCCCTGTTCTCTCTTCAGCGGAAAACAGGCAAAACCAGAGCTGGTCAACGCACACTGAAACATTGACTTTCTTCCTCTTTTTGGCTTTTAAAAGGAAAAGAGCTGCTGGTTAGTAGTAAGTAATGCTGAGAAGGAATAAAATACTAGCCATAGGCCTTTGGTATCGTTTTGTACAAAAAATCCAGTTAGTTGGGAAAATACTTACTGTAATGTAAATATTCTGTGGTCCCTTACTGTAGGGATAAGTGAGAGTCTGTATTCACCAACAGCACTGCTCTGAGCTGTTGTCTAATCCAATGATGATCAGAAAAAGACAGTGAATGGAAGTTGTTATATCAGTACTGACTCAGGTGTCCTGTGTATTACAAAAATAAGTGCTTTTGGAATCGGCAGTGTTTTAAATGTTGTTTGACAGGGGAGAAAAGGAACTAAAGTTCTACATATGAGCACTGAAAAGTATGTATCCTCTCTATTGTCTTTTTTTAAAAATTGGACTAATACTTTTTTTTCCCTTCATTTTATTTATAGTGTGTCTTTAAATTTAGTGTCAGAATGGGAGAAAAAAAAATCAGTGTGCATCTACACGATTCTTTTATTCGTGGTTGAACTTTGAAGCTTAGCTAGCTTTTGCAGCCAGGCTTCGATACTCCTGGCTCTGCAGAAATTTGACCTTGCTCTGGAGATAGCTATCTTAAGGGCTTTGAGTTTGTATAAATCTGATAGAGCACATTACTTCATACAGACAGTGAAAATTTTATCTTTGATCCCGTGTGTGACAATTTATACACCGGTGTGAAGTTGCTCAGTGTAAGGCCCAATTTTTTCATGTGCAAGCTGAATACAGTGTACAGTGAGGATTCCCATTGAGTTAAATGTCTGCTCACAGTTAATTAATCTTTGTTGGGTTAGGACAGAATATTAGCAAAATCAGATAGTTTAGGGCTAAGTGGAAAATTATTTTCTGCTACTGGCAACATTATTTAAAAAAACCCCACAACAACTCCAACCCAAATATCTTCCAATGTGCATCAGGACAAAAGAGTGTCTGTCTGAAAACTGCAATTAATGTATTCTCCATCAGATTCATTGGTTGGGGTAGCGAGCCGTTTCTGTCTGCAGGTGATTAGAGCGTAGGTGTAGGAGAAAAAAAGAACTTCCCGATCTTAATCATGAATAATTAAGAGTCTCTCTCATTTCGACCCAAAATGAGAAAATTTGCATGTAGAGTAAGCTGTGTCAGAACTGGTGTAGTCCTGTAAAAAGGTTTTACTCTAACAAGTCAGGACTTTATGAAAAAGATGGCTAAGCAGCTTTGCCTGTGCAGTCAAAATTCTGCTCCTATTCTGGTCAGTGTGCAAGTTGGGCAGCATTATGGTATGTGCCTTCTTAAAAGCACCCTTGGACTTAAAAGGACTGTGAATTTAGAAATTTATTGTTTCACCTTCTGTTTTAGGGGAAACAAAATGTTAAAGTAATTTTGTGAGATTAGCTGGAGGTAATACTCTCTCTACAGGTGTGTTTACCCTCTGTATTTGACAGTACTTTGAGAACAGCCATGTCTCCTGTTTCCCATGTGTGGATAGACTCTAAACCATAGAGAAAATAATTAATTTACTCTGTTCTTATTGGGCCTCCTGCCAGGGAAATTGGGAAGCGAAATGTTTTAAATAAGCTGTGTTTTGCATTCTCACTTTCTGAAATGCAGAGCTTGGATTACTCTCTGCAGTGGGTCCTAAGAGCTTGGAGGGGCAGCCAGGCCAAACACACAGGGGATCAGGGGGCACATAGTGCTTAGTGCTTGACTGATCTAGGTTCTACTACTGGAGTGTGTTTTCAGGAGAGACTGCTTAATTAGAGCTACTCAGAAAGATTGCCCCTTGGGCACCACCTGATTCAAGATCCCCCAGTCTTTAAACATGGAGAAGGAAGTTCTGTTCCTGCCCCTTCACCGCCTGCCTTCTGGTTTGTTGTGTTGTGCTGGCTTGTCTGTAAAATAAACCTTACTTTCTGTTTCGCTGATTGGATCTCTTTTCCTGGCAATGAAAGACTGATCTTTCTGTAGCTGATACTGTTTGACAATCTCAGTTGAATTGTATCTTGTTAAGTAGTATGGGTGTTCCAGAATAGAGTTGAAGTGCAACTATGTGAGAGTGGCTTCCGTACCCTTGATGTATTAAATGCTCTTTTGCCTTTAAAATGGATTCCCAAGTGCGTGTGAGTGAAGTAGATTGTTGTCACAGTAATTTATTTAGGACCATAGATAATAGATGGATATTGTGTCTAGCATCCATGTGATGAACAAAATGTATCTGCAGTGAAATAAGAAATTAAATACAAAAGTATGTAGCTAAAAATTCCCTTGTCATTTGCACGTACAGGTTTCACAGACTGCGAGCAGTACAGGCTGCATTTCCCAGTGATGTAAAATATAGGATATAACAGCTTGTTAGGTAGAGCCCTCATTCAGAATGTAAGATAGCCACACTAATTTTCCACTTGTGTTCTTTCTGTATGAAGACTACCCTGAACACCAGCCTTTTGGCTGCTCTGTAGTGTGAAAAGATTTCTATTCCTTCTTCTAAAGCTGTTCTGAAGAAGATTAACAGAGCTGAAAATGAATGGTCTAGATAGTGTGCTTTTTCTCATCCTGGTGGACTAAGCATCTGATTTGAAGAGGGAAAACCTGCACCTGACTTTCTATCCCAATTAATCCTGCATCTGAAACTGTTGCTGCACAGTAGGATATCTTAAGAATAAGTGAGAATCTCCTTTCATGGTGTCTAGGACCACTGTCCAAGTAATTAGACTTTGTAGTTTGATTTCCATTTGTGCAAACTCCTTATGTGATCTAGAGGGATACTATGATCATGCTTCCACTTCTCATGATGCCCATAAAAAGAAGTGCTTGCCACTGAATTTTATGTGGCATGATTCCATGTGATGAGAGACAGTTTTAGACATGCAGGTAAAGCGGTTAACCATGAGGTAGCCACTGATACTGTTCTTTTAACACTAAATACTTCTGCTTTATGTACAAAAAATAAGACTAAAGGCTACTGAGGAGCTTTTAATTAAAAGGAAAAAAAAAAAAATCTGAAATTCTGATACTTCCTAGATTAAGCTGCTCCCTATACACAAGAGATTTTCATGAACAGCAAAGGTCCACATGTCTGTGAAAGTTTTACAGAACCTGACTGTTGTAGTATGCCCAAAGTACTTGCAGCTCCTGTAGATTTTTAGAGGGATTGCTTATGCTTAGATACTGAAAAAATAATCCTAACTTGGACAAAAGTCAGATTTCTTATCTCTATTTTTAGGTAAGAGTAGTTGCAGTTCTGACCTTTGCAGTTTGTCAAAATGTACTTTGCTTTCAATTGTATTTTTGGAAAGCAGGCCATCAACCTCAGTGAGATCCGTTGTGTTACAAGCAGAATGGGGTAGGGGTTGTGAGAATGCTTTGTGCCTTGCTAGTGACACCAGTTCAGCCAACTCAGAGCTCGTGTCATACAAAGCTTAAACTCTGGGCCTTGGCCTATTTGTTAGTCTGAATTTGCTCTCTTTGCAGGTTGCACTTTAATCACTTTAATTAATGGTTTAGAACTAACCTTGAAAGGTGTTAAAGGTATTTGGGGTGGTTTTTGGGGTTGTCTTGTTTTGTTTTGCGGGTTTTTTGTTGTTGTTGTTTGTTGTTGGGTTTTTTGGTTCTTTTTTTTGTGGCAAGAAGGGATTTGTTTTGTTACCCTCCTCCATAACTTTAGTGGTTTGCTTTTTTTTTTCTGCATCTTTTTAACATCTTTAACTACATACCACTGATGGATCTTCTGCTCCTCATCCTGCTACCTGATACATCTTGGTATTGTAAAATGGGTTATTCATTTGCTTACTGCTTTGATAAACAAAGCAACTGGCCTGAAAGGACTTTGTAAAATATCTGCTGAATTGTGAAGTTTTAAAGGAAGTCAGGAAGTTGGATCTTGATAGAAAGTTTACTGAAAGGTTTGGTATATCTCAAAAGAATGATGAAGCTCAAGCTCGAGTGTTAAACTTACTCCATTGTCAGCAAACCCCTGAAAGGGACCACAAGCTTTAACTGATCTCTTGCAGCACGAGACAATTTGCTGTTGCAGTCAGCTCCTGGAGCCTCACTCGTTTTGTTCTGCTGCCATCTTAGAGAGGTGCGGGAGATTTCAGATTTAGGTAGGTAGGTGTTTTCTCAAAACCCCAGCAGCTCTCACCCCTTTCCCCCATAACTCCACATTATGTGAATTCAAAATTTAGGTTTCAGAATGAAATTATCTTAGTTTTGCCTGATGGTGCATATTATTCAGCTTATGAATCCATCAAAAAAAGGTGGAAATTAAGCTCTCTGTGTTCTGACTCACAAAGTGTTGAATAGAGCATCTAGTGCCTGTGCACTAACATTTAAGTGTCGGACATAGAGACAGCAAAAATTTCCGTAATGAAACCAGTAATTCTGTCTGGAATTTCGCGTTTAATTGGTGTACTGTAAGTAAATGGTAGGACTATGCATTTTGAAGGATATTGGAGAGCAACATTAATGTAAACATTTTTGTCCCACATGTGAAAGAAGAAAGAGAACTGGTCAGGAAACTCTTCTGGCTTTTCTCAACTTCTGAGTTCTTGGACTTTGAACCATAATGAAATTGTCCACTATGTTTCCTATGTAAATGGTTCAGATAAAGGATATAAAATTACTTTCCTCGGTATGCTGTTCAAGAGGGAAAACACAAAGGATTTTACTTTCTGAGAGAAGTTGTCTGTGATTATTTTAGTGATAATGTTTTAAATTTTCAAGAAAGTAAAATTGTTAGTGGAACTTAGAGATCATTTCAGGAATAAAGACTCCCAAACTTTGAATCAATATGATACATGGAAAATGTTTTTAAGGTTTAATATTTTGTGCTACTTGTGTTTCTTCCTGTAGTGATCTAAAAAGTATCTCCTAAGCCTTTCTCTTTTAAACTGTTAATCAGAATTGAAAAACAGGTCACAGTAACAAACCCTTTTTACTTCTAGTGAAGGTGGGTGGTATCTTTAAGGTCAGAGATAAACATTTTTATGTTACGATGAAGCAGTTTTTGTGAACAGCATCTCTCTGAGAAACAGAGTTGTTTCATGTCACTTTCCTCCTTAGTTTTCAAAATACTTTTGACTTCCAGAGAAAGCTTTTCCTGTATTTGGAAATGCCCTTGGATTTTTGTAGATATAAGAATATACGAAATTTTGCCGTGGCTGCTCTCTCAGCTGGGACACATGCTATTTGCTTATTTGATAAAACTTGGTTGGGCAGCCCTTGAGGGGCTGCAGGGCATGCACAGAAGCCTTGCATGGTTGAGTTTTCTTTCTATAGGAAGTAATGCTAAAACAAACAATAGTCTCTGAAAGTGAGTTTAACTCGGAACTTTTGAGGAGTGACTAGGGAACTTGGTTTCTTGAATAGAAGCCTCTTACTTTATATGAGACATTCTATTGCTGTATTTTATGTATTTGTTGTTATTTCAGGGATTAGAACGACCTTGATTGACTAAATATAATTATTGTTTAAATGTAGCCAATGCCTTTTCATTCCAGGTCCTTCATAGTTCACTGAATATCTATTTCTCTTTTCAATGAATTTTACGGAAAGGGTGCATAACTTTCAAATTATATGTATGTTATATATGCATTGTAGTAACACAATTGGTTATTGCTTTGGAAAAATGTTGCTGTCTTTAGTTAAAAAAAAAGAATTAATGTAATCTATGATAATTTCACAAAATTACTTTTCTTTCACATTGCACATGTGAATGATATCAGTTGTTGGTGTTTGTATTCTGTTAAAATTTTCCACTGTTAGAACTTAAAGATACTGATTTAATGTGCATAAAAAAGGAAAGCCATAGAGGTAGGAGTCTGCAGGTTGAAAACTTATTAAATCTTTGAGTTGAATGGCAACAAATGCCTTCATGTAAGGCAAGTATTACTGACAGTAGTAATTTTTGTATGGTCTGGAGGGGAATGGTGGGACCTTTGTGACATCCATGTAACAAATACATTGTATTTCTCTCTGATAATTTAGTGAAGGAAGTCCCAAAACAGAGGTCAGTCCTTTCTTCTCTTCGATTCTGGGGTTTGTCCTTATTAGCTGCTTCTTCCTCCTCAGCATGCTTGAAAATTTCTCTGCATGTGTGAACTCTGTACAGATGTTGTGGGAGATCTTTCCACTTTTATTTCTCTTTAATCAAGACACTGTGTTCTTTCCCCTCAGACCGTAAATGGGTTCATTTAATCCTTCCATTTATGTAGAGGGTTAACTGTCTCATAAAGAATTGCTGCATCTTAGCTGGAATTGAGAAGATAGTGTTGTCTTCTAAGGAAAGGAGGCTTTTATTCTTATTGAAAATGCCTAGTGGAAGCAGGTGGGGCTGATAGCTGTAAAAACATTGGAGATTCTATCTGGTCGTACAAGTTCAAAGGGTCATTCAGCCTCAGTGAAAAACTATACTGAGGAGGTTAATTTGGAGTCAGCCTCAGTCATGAGATCCAAGGCAGAACGGTACAAGATGGTGTGAGGCTGCAGTGTAGTGCTGTTTGTTCAGGCCTTCTAGAAGAGCTGAAAAATAGGAAAATTAATCTTCCTGCAATTACATGTTCTCCAGTTGCAGAACATGACTGTGCTGCATGTGACAGAAAAAAGGCATCCTCTTTTTCTATATAGTGAATTTTCAAACCAGTCTCTATTTATATTGAAAACTTGTTTCAGGTGCTTTTGTTTCAGCTCATGTATTTGGTAGACAAATCTTTGTCGAATATATTTATCTTTTAGAGTTTAAAAATGTTTCTTTTATTACTACTGGAATATATTAGATAATTAAATTCAAATTATTGCTTGAAGAATTTAATTACTAAGGTTTTTGGCGTATTTTTAATTTTTTTTTTTTTTCCCCATCTGGATATTTTGAAAGGAATTGTGTTACCTGGAGCTAATTTGTGCAGATTTTTTTTTCTGATTTTTTTTTTCTTTAATGCCACTTGGATGTTATTTGTAGGAATAAAGGCAATTACATATGTTTCTGGTTGTCTGTAAGATAAGCATAAATGACGTAAATGTAAGTGGGAAGGTGAGCACTTTGCCATTTGCNTTTTTCTTTAATGCCACTTGGATGTTATTTGTAGGAATAAAGGCAATTACATATGTTTCTGGTTGTCTGTAAGATAAGCATAAATGACGTAAATGTAAGTGGGAAGGTGAGCACTTTGCCATTTGCTGATGAAGATACTTGTTTTACAAACATGGGCTATGAAGCCACCTGTTGGCTAGATAGTGTGGCTAGTGGGGTGTTTAAAGCAAAAGTTAAGTTTAACTTTGTTTTGGGTTTGTTATGTTTTGGGATTTGTTTGGTTTGATTTTGTTTTTTTCCTTGTGAACATGACTTCATAGCTCTCCTGAGATGTTGTTTTCTCATTTTTGCCCCTCTAGAAGAGAATATCCCATATTGCACCTTAAAGAAAGCAAAATTATCAGTCACACTTGCTTGGTGCTGTAGTATGTTAAAACTACTTCCTCCATCTTCATTTTCACATCAGGTGACTAGGACAGGCAGAAGCAAAAAAGATGACTATAACAAATTAACAATTTGTAATTTAGGGAGAATGGCAATATTTAAAATTTGTAGTATAGTGACATACGTAGTGATGCTGTGTAAACCCTTATAAATTTTCAGCAGAAATATTAATCACAGAATATTCTGAGTTGGAAGGGACTCACAAGGGTCATCAAAGTCCAGCTCCTGGCCCTGCGCAGGCCAGACCCAGAATCACACCATAAACCCAAGAGTGTTGTCCAAACTTGTCTTGAACTCTTGTCAGGCTTGGTGCTGTGACCACTGCCCTGGAGAGTCTGTTCCAGTGCCCAGCCCTCTGGGTGAAAAACCTTTTCCTAATATTCCATCTAAACCTCCTCTGACAAGCTTTTTTCCATTCCCTTGGGTCCTGTCACTGGTCACACAGAGAAGAGATCAGTTCCTGCCCCTCCTTTTCCCCTCGCAAGGAAGTTGCCGACTGCAGTGAGGTCTTCCCTCAGTCTTCTCCAGGCTGAGCAGACCAAGTGACCGCAGCCACTCCGTACAGCTTCCTCTCGAGGCCGTTCACCATCCTTGTGACCCTCCTTTGGATGCTCTATAATAGTTTAATATCTTTCATATATTGTGGCGCCCAAAGCTGCCTACAGGACTTGAGGCGAGGCTGCCCCAGTGCAGAGCAGAGCAGAGCAGGACAATCCCCTCCCTTGCCCGGCTGGCGATGCTGTGCCTGATGCACTCCAGGACATGCTTGGCCCTCCTGGCTGCCAGGGCACTGCTGACTCATGTTCAACTTGCCATCGACCAGAACCTCCAGGTCCCTTTCTGTAGGACCTCTCTGCTCCTCCCAGTTTTGTGTCATCTGCAGACTTCCTCAGTATCCCTTTGAGTTCTGTGTCCAAGTAATTTATAAAGATGTTGAAAGAAGCACAGGGCCAAGGACGGAGCCCTGTGGAGCCCCACTAGTGAGAGGTCGCCAGCGTGATGTCACCCCATTCACTATAACTCTTTGTGCCCGACCCCTGAGCCAGTTGCTCACCCAACTCATGCTGCGTTTAGTCAGCTGTGTGCTGCACATTTTGTCCAGAAAGATCCTGTGACAGACAGTACCAAAAACTACTGAAATCCAAAAAGATGACATTGGTTTGCTTCCTTTGATCACCTGGGTGGGTTACCTTGTCATAAAGGGAAATCAGGTTTGACAAACAGGACTTTCCTCTCATGACTCTGTGCTGGCTGCGACCAATGACCGAGTTGTCCTCCAGGTGTTTTTCAATACCTCCCAGAATAATCATCTCTGTAATGGTAACATATGGTATGAGGCTTCTCTTTCTATTACTTTTCCAGTGTTTTCCTCTTTCTCCTCACAGTGTCTTCCCTTTTTTTTTGCTAGTGGTTTTTTTCCCTTGGAAGCAGGAAACAAACATGTAATGTAGCATTATGTGTTAAATGAGCAGTATATTTCTGTGCTGCCCATTTGGTACGTGCCCCTTGTACTGTGGGGTTCATAGGTGACAGAGGTTTGGCCTGAGAAGTTGAATATCTGTTCTGATGGCATAGTAGGAAAAGATCATTCACGATACCTGTTTTATGCCTCCTCATCAAAATATTTGTTTGCAGCAGGCTCTTTTCAGCTGTCTTGGTTCGTGTTGTGGAAGCTGTACACAGTAACAGTGTTTCTGGTGCTTGCTGTAGTAACACCAGCCTGAACTTTGAAAGCAAAACCAAAATCAATATAAGTCAATGTGAAGTGGTAGTATTTAGCTGTTGCATGTCTGCTGTTTTCTTTCCTTTTTTGGGAAGGGCTGGAAAAGTGTTTCTCGCAGTTTGTTAGTTTGTCACTAACATTAAGAGTGGTCAAATTATTGCTGTCCACAAAAAATCACTTTCAGGGAATGGTCTGCTTTATTATTTCTGTCTTTCTGGCATATGCTTTGAATGGATGGATAGCATTTCTAAAATTACGTTTGGAAATGCATCAGGATTCAGAAACCAAACCGTATTCAGAATTGGGTTTTAGTACCTGCATCCATACAATTATGTATGTTATGTTCTTTTCAACACACATTCCAGCATTTAGACATTTATGCATGCTTCTCAATGAAAAGAAGCACAGATATGCTTTTTTTTTTTGGTTTTTACTGTGTTTTTCCTGTTCTTCCTTTCATTTTCACGATATTAATTTCAAACGCTTATGTTGTTCTCAACTACGTAGGCACAGAATCTCTTCCTTGCCATCTTAGACCAAAAATATTTCAAAATTTACAGAATGTGATGTTGGTCCGTATTGTTAAATGAAATGCTGATTTGTAGAGCATTATAGTTTTACTACTTTTTGGACTCCTAACATAACTGTTATGGTTTAAGAGGACTGCATAAATATCTTGAATAAGCATAAATCCTCCTTGTTATCACGCTGAGGCTACCCCGTACCTTACAACGGAGGGGAAACATTCTGGTGTATTTATCTTCTGTCAGGATGGAGTGGAGGATGGACCCTTAGTTGGAAAGGAACTCTCATGCATTATCTCCCAGGAAGTCTAACCTTTGCTTATGAAACTAAACTTAATTTTTGCTGACAGTCTGCTGCAAGGCTGGCTGCTGCATTCTTGTGAAATAGTAAGAAATGAAAACAGAGCCTGACTGAGCATTATTCTCACTCTTCATCTGCTTCTGCACAGCTATGTAAAATCTAAAAGCAAAGGTTTATTTGCAGTCAATGGATGGGATTTCCTGCAGTGAAACACATGAACACGTCAGGTTTCTTTAGTGACTTCTCCCATTTGATTCATCAAAAATGTTCCACTTTTCTCTTTTTCAGTGCCTTGGCATACATAGGACTGCTGGGTTATTTTTGTTTGCTCCGTTTTGCCTTGCTGTTAATCAGGGTCTTAGAGCCAAACTGTGGTTTCATTTTCCTGATATTTTTTCCACATGCTTGAAACAATTTGTTAGCAGCATGCTTTATTATCATATGTTTGCTTAAAAGAAAGTGATGAAAGGTGGTACTTGTGTCTGTCTTTTAGTAAATGTATGAAAAGTACAGTCTGCTTGTTTCCCTCTTTGGGTGTTGATTCTCAGTTTGTGAGAGATCTAGCAGGAATGGCTGAAGTGGTTACTGGCTGTCATCCACCCGGCTTCCCTGGAGTTTCCTCTTCCAACAGCAGCTCTGGTATCATGGTGTTGTGTGTGTTCCTGAGCTGATACCAACTGGTGCTGACTTCAGTTTAACACCCCCACATTAGTGTGCCTATGGTAGCTCGGGAGCAGACATGGATCCCAGCCAGCCGTCCTTGGGTAACAGAAATGTAACCTTGGCTGAGGACTGTTAATATTAGCAACTGGGTTTGGCTATTGTAGTGATGAAATTATTGTAGTTACAAGACTGTATATACACATATAGGCTGTAATAGAGATGCCATTTAACACCCTTAAGTTACTCCCCAGAGGAAAACCACCAATCAGATAGAAATAGTCCATTCTGCAACCAAATATGGGAAAGAACAGGACTTACTGCAAGCACTCATGGATTAAATAGTGTTCAAAGAAACAAAATGGAAAAAAAAATCAAGGAAATCTAAATGTTAAAGGGCATTCTTTCTCAACAGCAGGCCAGGGACAAGCAGTCAAGGTATTTGGACTTTTCCAGTGTCTGCGTTCCTGGTTTTGCATACATTTAATTCCCATAATCTAAGTCACAAAGAAAAATTCTATTGTGTCAAGTTTTCATTATTATTTTACCTCACTTTTCTATGTATTACCAAAAGTGTACCTTTGTTATTCTCTGCTAAAGGTTGGTAGTGATTAGGGTTACTCTATACTGTGTTAGAAGAGTAGTACCCAGGGACCATTTTCTCTTTAAGCTTTGTAAAAGAGGGAAAAAAAATAGGAGACATGATATGACTAAATGACATGACTTACTGTTGGTTAGTTGGTTTGTTTTAAGTTGTAATCTGTATAAAACCTGTTCTATTATATTGCCCTGTAGAGAGGTTGACCATACTTTCTTCAGCTGCTCATATCTTAGGGGGTAGAAATTTAAATTTGTGATGAATAACTCAGTGTTCAGATCTTTGATTAGTTAGCTTAAAAATAGGAGGCTTTAAGTACTCTTGAATTGTTATGTGTGTTGTACTGTCAAACGAGTTTCTCATCTGTTTTTCCCTTGTTCCAATTTCATGTGAAGTTGTACATCTGAGCCTTGCGCTCACTAGAAAAGCAGGTATGGAGGTCAGAAGGGCTTTTATAAAATTTGCAATCGTATTAGGAGAGTGTTCATCCATTAGCAAGCAAGCCACTACTAAAACCATTTACCTTTTTTTTGTTGTTTTCAAGGTGTAAGAGTATGCAGTGGAATTTAGATCACTTCATTTAAAGACTCTTCTTACTGAAAAGGAGTACAGTGTATGAATTTACCTGAAGCTCAGGGAAGGGAAAAACCTCACCATCTTCAGTGTGCTTATGGCATGTAAAGCGAAAAAGCCAAAAGTTGCCATGTAGTGTGTATGTTCTTTTAGAAACTGATAGTGTTTGAAGTATATACTGAATCTCTCTTTACTTAATGAGTATTTTGTGTGTGGTTTTTGTACTCATATAGCCTGAAACTCTTAAGTACATAGCAGGAAATACCTTGAGTCAGTATTTTGTATACTGGTTTGAAGAAAAACTTCAGTGATACAGACTTCAGTATTGAAGTAAAGTTGATGGAAATTGATATGGAGACAAACTTCTTAATAATTCACATTAATAGATTTAGTAACTTTGGAGAAAATGTAGACACTTAGGAATTTCCAAAATATAGCACTTGAAATCTGCATTACCTTAAGATGCTGTTTTTGACATGTTGTTCCAAAGAATGCATGAATATATTTCAGTAAGAATTTGGGGACAGCAGGGGAATGACACCTTATACTTCTGCAAATTAGAATAGGCTTTATGATCTGACTGTAATGAGAACCTAGTGCTTCTCATGCCCAGGAATGCAAAACTTTTCACTTTCGAGGTATTTTTAGTTATTTTCCTAATATAAATAATTATGTTAAAATACAACAAATTGAAATTGTAAATGATGTAAGTCTTACGATGATCCAGTATAGGAATAAAGATTATATATTTCTAAGTGAAAGACAGACTTTTCAGGAATGATGCAGGATGATGTGGGTTAAAAAAAATCAAGTTCGGTGGTCAACTGTTTCACTTTGTGGAAATAAATAAGCAGATTAACATTTATTTTAGAAAAGTTATGTGAAGTAGCATTGACTAACAATCTGAAGTAATTTCTGTGATGATATCTTTATTAAACTTTTTAAGGAGAATTCTTTGTTCAAACATGAGTTGTATTTTACTGTGTGTTTCCAGTATTATGTTTTTTCCAACTCTGAAATTTAATCCTGGTTTATTTCTATTGTAGTGCATTTTGGCAGTATTGTTTATAGTATTTGTCTCAGGAAACGAGTATGTCTAACATAAAAGTGTGAAAAAGATAAATTAAGAAAAGCAGTATAAATATAACCAACCTTTTTTGTCAATGTACTTTTGCAAACACTGCTTCGGGATAGCTATGTAATTCCAATCTACTGAAACCATTTTGTACCATCAAACTGAAACTACTCTGAAATGCTGAAATATTC
The DNA here is from genome assembly GCA_013398955.1 of Callaeas wilsoni. Classification (NCBI taxonomy): domain Eukaryota; kingdom Metazoa; phylum Chordata; class Aves; order Passeriformes; family Callaeidae; genus Callaeas; species Callaeas wilsoni. Next base: position 383,406 of record VWPU01012116.1, read on the forward strand.
AAACCAGAAACTGATATATATTTAAAGCTTCCATAATTTTTCATACATCAGTGCTGGCCACCATAATAATTAATGCACCATTGCATGGCCTGCTCTTCAGGTTTCCAAGAAGCAGCCTGTAAAATGACCTTTTAGCCCTAATTATCTTCACTAATAATTTCACATTTGTATGTGGTTGATAAATGTTGTTCTTCCTCCAAGTGAGGTGTGCAAATTTAGTTTTCATTATTTTTATGTGCACAAAAGGGACCTAATGTTTGCTGGGTAGTAATCTGGTAGTTTTCATCCAGAGGCCTGGCCTGTATTTTGTCAACCTGCATAATATTAAAGATTCTGAGATGCAGAATTTGTGATGAAAGTTCATCAAAGTTTGAATTTCACTCAGCCACATTATTCTGTGCATTAAGATCTCATTCTTTTTCTGGATTTGATTAATCTCTTCTTTTAAGTCTGTGTGTTCCAGGTGTTTCTGCGCACATAGTCACCAGGCTTTGGGAATACATTGGTAGAGTTCAAGTCTGTTTATAGTTGCAAATATCTGCCAGAGGAATTTCTAGAGTTCTCTCTTGTTAGGCTGTCTAATTCACTGTACAGCAGATGGCACTGGAAGAGCACATCAGTGGGAGACTTCAGTCACGCTGTAATTTGTGCAAAATACTAGCGAAGCTGTTGGTGTGCTGAGGGTTGTGAAGAAGTTGCATAATTCATTTTAATGTATTCCAGGAAGGGATGTATGCCTGGGCTCTTCTGCTCCAGCTCTATTAGATGCAGACTGCAAAGAATTCTATACTGGCAAGCATATGAGTTTATCATATATTGAGGGCTGTTTATATAGCGTTTTTAAACACATTGATATGCAATGCAGAATTAGCTGGTACTCTTTAAGTACGTGCAAAGAAAGAGGAGTATTGGGGTCAATTAGGGTATTTGACTTCAGGGTGTATTTGTTTTCTCCTGTCTTGGATAAAATATGTGTAGGAGGTATCATAGAGTGGGTCTCATATGGATGACTTGTTTAGAGACTTGCTCTCATGATGTGAGTGTGTTCAGTTTGTGTTGGAGAGCTTTGACCTGGACTGTCACTAGATTTTTATCATCTTCTCAGGCATGAATGAACTGGGCTTCTGGATAGATGCATGTTGTTTATGTGCTTTACAGTTGATTATCAAACCTTTCTTATATCTTGACATGAATTTTTACAAGGATACAACTAATGAGCCATGCATTTTATAGAACGTAGAATATACTGAGTTGGTTGGAAGGGACCCATCAGGATAATTGAGTCTGGCTCCTGGCTCTGTGCAGGACACCCAGGAATCACACCATGTGCCTGACACCATTGTCCAGACATTTCTTGAACTCTGTCAGGCTTTGTGCTCTGACCACTTCCCTGGAGAGCCTGTTCCAGTACTCGACTACCCTCAGTGTAAAAAACCTTTTCCTGGTATCTAACCTAAATCTACCCTGACTCAGCTTCATGCCGTTTCCTTGAGTCCTGTCACTGGTCATAAGAGTGAAGAGATCGGTATCTGCAGACAGTACCTTCCAAAAGGAGAGGGGAACATTTCTGGAAAAGTGGAAATAGTATCAACTTGTGGATGTCAGAAACAGTTGGAGAACACTGTGGATTTCACAGGTGGAGCTAATGTGACAGTTCCCAGGCTTCTGGTACTACATATACAAAAACACAGTTAAATTTATCAAATGAATCAATGCTCTGATTTTGTTAGTTTAGGAGAAGCATGGAATCCTGAAGTTGTACTTTTCACTCATTTTGTGTGTTAATTTGTTTACATATGATAAAAAGTGTTCTGCAAATTGGAAAGGTAGCAAAATCCAAATTGTTTAGGAATAGAAGGTCAATGACATTTTGAGTCTCCTTTTAATTGACATGTAAGTCTCCCTTTATATGCACTTGTAGGAAAGCAAACACAGTGTTTTAACCTTTGAAAATTCATTCCATAACTTAGAATTTTGTTTAAATTGTGTAACTGGAGTATGGTGTTCTAGGTTTTCATGACTCCTGATACAACAGGTATCAAGTTAAAAGTGGAAAATAACTAGTGAACATATAATAAAATTCTGGTTCTGTTTTTTAAGGTCTTAATATTCATTTATAGCAAGTAATTGATTCTTAGGCTTTTGTCCAGGAAGCAAGTGTTTTGGTCATGTTTGTTCTTTGCTGGTAGAAAGTAAATCACTTTACAGACAAGAGAAACCTTTTAGTTTCTCCCCATTGAAAGAAAGGAAAGTGTTATTTAGTTTGGTAATTAAGAAAATGAAATGGAAAGATCTGAATGTGGTCTAAAGATGGACTTGGGAAATATCGGAGGTTATAACAAGGACACAGAACCAGTCTTTGAAATAGGTTGATGCAGATAGGACTAGGGTACAATCCAAGTAAATCAATCTTTACTGCTTCTGCTTTTTATGGAGCAGTGTCCATCCCTCCAGCAGCAGGGCTTTACTTAAAATTTTTCAAGGTGTTTTGAAGTTCAGAATCCGTAGATGCTTCACATTGCCTTTTAGTTTTCTTTGGATATGATCCTTTAGCCTTTGTGTACTTGAGGACCACAAAAGTTGGGCTGGGCAACAGTAATAGGCAATGGACTGCTTTTTGTTTATAGTGATCATTGTCCTTCCATGCTTTTATGCAGTTTTTGAATGCTTATTTAAGAAAACTGTATTGTTTAGTAGATAAAACTTATGTCAGTCCATTGCACTGTTTTTCTTGGTTTGCTTGTATTGTGATACTGTGGGAGAAAAGTGAGAAGTGCGTATATAAGGGCTGTTTTACTTTCCCCTCAGTCCACCAAGGTTGGAAGATTTCTTGAGAGATTCTTAGACTCCTTCAGCTTGCCATGCTTAGCCTGGAGCCAGGCTTGCTGCTGCAGGTTGTGCTGCTAACATCGCACGTATTTGGAGGTACGTGGAATAACAGCTACTACCAATTGTAGTACCTACTTCTGTGCGAGTAGCAACTTCCCTCTCTTCTCTTTCCCATGCGTTATCCTTCTCTCTACAGACCTGTTTACTTTGGAAGGTGTAGCTAAAATTAAAATGAAACAAACCAAGCCCCCCCCAAAACACACTCTAACCTCAATCAAGAAAAAAAACAATTCGAAAGATCAAATTTGTGGGTACCTGATTCTGCAAGATGCCAGGTGGGAGCAGTTGACTGGAACTCGAGCAGCTGTGTCCACTAGGTCGTGGCAGAAATACTGGAGGAAGAGGCGTTCTAATAGTTTTAGACAATAAGAGCCTGTGACTTGGTCTTCTGTGCCAAAAACAGTTTGGAAATCTTTTCTTTCACAGAAGTTCAGGAGAGGACTTGCTGTAAATGTGTGTTGCTTTGCTCTTAAGGTCCCTCTATCTTTTCACTACAGTTAGTTTTCCTATAAATATGTAACCTTCTAAATATTACTCAACTTTCTTGTGTAGAGAAAGTATAGCCTTATAAGAACATGCTTTTAGGACCAACCACAGTTTAACCTGCATGTAGGAATTCTGTTCAATAGAATGTTATCTGTAGTTTTATCTTCTGTAGTTACTTGTGTGGGGATTTTTTAGGAGCCTTCCGAAAGAGAGAAGTGTTTGTGTGTTTGACAAATATATATAAATGCATTAAGTATATGTGCCTGAGAGTGTGATATAAGACGTGTGTATATTTCAAAAAATACCATGCTGAAAGCAGAATAAAGCTGTGGAAATTTCCAAGGCAGATGTAGGAGTTTCATTTTTTGAGCCTGATTGTTTTGAAGTCAACTCCCTATTTTTACTTTTATTTCATGCCTATTGTTAAAGTACTGCAATTTCTGTTTTGCTTGGAGAGAGGGAAACCCTTATAGATAATTTTTAAAATAATTCTTTTGTGAATTTAATTGTTTTTTATTTGTTTCCAGGAAATGGCTCTTGAAGTTAAATGAGGCTGGATAAAACACATAAATGAAGCAGAAGCTGCTCTTCGTGTGTTAGGGCTATATCACCGCAAGCACTGCTGATCAGCCAGATTTGCTAACTTGTCATAATGAAGAAAATTAGTCTCAAAACAATTCGCAAGTCCTTTAACTTAAATAAAAGTAAAGATGAAAGTGACTTTGTAGTGGTTCAGCAGCCATCATTAAGCGAATTTGGAAAAGATGACTCCTTGTTTGGCAGCTGCTATGGTAAAGATTTGGCTAGCTGTGAAGTCAATAGTGAAGATGAAAAAGGAGGCAAAAATAGATCAAAAAGTGAAAGTTTAATGGGTACGTTAAAAAGGAGGCTTTCAGCAAAACAAAAACAGAAAGGCAAAGGCAGCACACCATCTGTAAGCTCTGCAGATGATGACACATTTTCTTCCTCATCTGCTCCAATAACCTTCAAAGATGTGCGAGCTCAAAGACCTCTGAGATCCACTTCCCTCCGTAATCACCATTACAGCCCAACTCCGTGGCCCCTTCGACCTACAAATTCAGAAGAGACTTGCATCAAAATGGAAGTGAAAGTCAAGGCCTTGGTCCATTCCTCTAATCCAAGCCCAGCACTGAATGGTGTTCGAAAGGACTTCCATGACTTGCAGTCAGAAAATGTGTTCCAGGAACAAAACAATGCGTTAAAAAATACGGAATCTCAGAATGGGGACTTGCATCTTCATATTGATGAACATGTGCCTGTAGTTATTGGATTAATGCCTCAGGACTACATTCAGTATACTGTGCCTTTAGATGAGGGAATGTATCCTTTGGAAGGATCACGTAGTTACTGTCTGGATAGTTCCTCACCCATGGAAGTTTCGACTGTTTCTTCTCAAGTGGGGGGAAATGCTTTCCATGAAGACGAGAGCCAAGTGGATCAGGATGTAGTCGTTGCACCGGATATCTTTGTGGATCAGACGGTGAATGGTTTGTTGATTGGTACCACAGGAGTCATGTTGCAAAGCCCAAGAGTTAACCATAGCGATGTCCCTCCACTCTCACCTTTGCTACCTCCAATGCAGAATAATCAAATCCAAAGGAACTTCAATGGATTAAATGGCACAGATGCCCATGTGGCTGAAAGTATGCGTTGCCATTTGAATTTTGATCCTAACACTGCCCCAGGAGTTGGAAGAGTTTATGACTCTGTACAGAACAGTGGTCCTATGGTTGTGACAAGCCTCACAGAAGAACTGAAAAAACTTGCAAAACAAGGATGGTACTGGGGCCCCATTACACGCTGGGAGGCAGAGGGAAAATTAGCTAATGTGCCTGACGGCTCGTTTCTTGTTCGAGATAGTTCTGATGATCGTTACCTTTTAAGTTTGAGTTTTCGTTCCCATGGAAAAACTCTTCACACTAGAATTGAACACTCAAATGGTAGGTTTAGTTTTTATGAACAGCCAGATGTGGAGGGACATACGTCTATAGTTGACTTAATTGAACATTCAATCAGGGACTCTGAAAATGGAGCTTTCTGCTATTCGAGATCCCGGCTGCCTGGATCTGCAACTTACCCAGTGAGACTGACAAATCCAGTATCCCGGTTTATGCAGGTGCGCTCTTTACAGTACCTGTGTCGTTTTGTAATACGTCAGTACACCAGAATAGACCTGATTCAAAAACTGCCTTTGCCAAACAAAATGAAGGATTATTTACAGGAAAAGCACTACTGAAAGCTTACGGGAATCTTGCATCTTGCACTTTGGGAACAACAACAACAAAAAGAGATTGAATTACAGTTTACAGACTTTCATTATTATCAAAATCTTTTGCTGCCATAAAAATATTTCATTTTTGTGTGTAAAAGAATAGTAATGCATTTGGATTTATGTTTGTTTTGGGGGGTTTTGTGTATTTTGGGAGGCTTTTTTTTCTTGTTTTGTTTTGTTGGAAAGAATGATCTGGAGTTTATTTTTAGAAGTGTGAAATAGCTATCTTTCATCAATGTGCAGATTAATCACAATGTGAATGATCAAATTCTCCTTAATTTCCCCCAAGTCCTTTGCTGCTATCCACTGTGATTTTTATGCATTGAAAGCACATTTCATGTGTATTCAACGATAAGTAAAAGTCAAATGAAACTTGTTGAATGGATTTTTTTTTTTCCTTTAAAACAACCTCTGGAAAAAAATGATACGGATAAAGAACATACTGGTATTCTAAATTACTGATTTTACATCTAAGTTAAAAACTGTTTCCTAGTGTCGTAATTAGACATCTCTATAGAGATATGCCCCAATGTATAGACAGAGCTGTGTGATAAGAACATGGTTATGCAGCATATCTTTGAGAAAAAAAAAAGCCTTCCTCCTAAGCCTTGTACTGTCTGTACACTCTTGTGTTTGAGAAGGTTGGTTCAGCCTTCTTCTCGTCTCAGTGTTTTGTCCTCTAAAAATGGCCTTTAAAAAAAAGTCTATGAAAGTCAATTTATAGTACCTAGGAGGAAATTGTGGTATTGGGGTCTTGTAAAATATTACCTTTTATAATCATACCATCAGTTAATAAATGAACACCTACCAGGTCCCCTCTTTCTCTCCTTTTCCTTTCTGCATACTCTTGCAGAGTAAGGGAGGGAAATTTCCTGGATTTGTAGGAAGACTCTAGGAACTGTTATCATGCGAACACAAATTTATAAGCCATTTTGGGGATGGGGTAAAACTTCTAATAGGATGATTTCTACCATATTTATATTCAAGCTACTTGAAATTTTATCATTTCCATTTTTCTACATTTTTTTTTTTCACTTCAGGAAGTACAGTAATACACTAGTGTCCTTTGGGTCATTTTCCCCTTTTTTGTATATCCTTTGGAGAGGAAGGAACAGGACTGATAACATTTTATATGGAAGATGTTTAAAATGCATCTCTAAAGTGCTATTCTCCTAGCCTTTCAAGTTATTGGGAAGAGATGTTTGGATATACAGTGACCGCAGGAAATGTTTCAGTTTACTGTCATGAAATACGTTTTGACATATGAAATATTGAATCAATTAAGTAAGTGTTTATGATATCTGTCAAAGATTCTGGCATTTGAAAAGCTTACAGTTATTCTAACCTTCTGTAGGGAAAAAAAGACTTTCATTGGGGAGTACAGGTTCTACACTGTAATATTTTCATTATGCAAGGTTAATCCATGGCATTTTCCTGTTCTATTTTAGTCTGGTTTTCTTTTCTTCCATGTTTCTATCACTTGTATGAGTTACTTATTAAAGGGGTCATAGCTGGCTTGGGAGGGAGGCCTGCCTTTGCCTTTCTGAGAGGCATTGCTTTGCCTGCCTCTGCCCTCCTGTTTTGTATTTTAGAATGTCATATTCCCCATCTCTGGTAGAAGTGGCTAATGAGTAAAGATCACTTTAGGAAAAAAGTCCGTCTTCAATGCATCTTTCTTGTTTGGGTCATTTTCTTCTCCTTATTTAATCTAGCATTTCTGTCCCCTAAAATGAGTCTTTAGAAGTGAATACAGTATTGCTGCAAGGTGGTGCAGTAGCACTACATCTTGGGTTGCCTGAATTGATAGACGAAATTTATATTTTTTTAATTTATTTTTTTGACCATAATGTTTAACTAAAAAATAAAAAAAAGAAAATCAAAGGTAGATAAAGACTGCCTTTGCTTTTAAGGGAGGGACAATAAGGATTTCCTCTTTAGTCTGATAAAGTTTTAACCTAAAAAAAGAAAATAATCTAGAGCAGTCTATACATGTAATTTGTTGGCTCTGCCATGGAGATATATGTATGAAAGGGTGAATTCTGTTTTCTTTTTTTTCCTCTACTGACTTCTCCCCCTACCCAGTCATGTCCCATCCCCCCTCCTCTGAATCAGGATCACTAACTTTATTCAAAAAGGCACAATAACCTGTTGTATGGTACAGTGTTCTGATTCTGTCTGTGGGGAGGAAAAAGAAAATCATTTTTATGGATTTCAGATGCATACTTTTGGAAGAAAACCTCTGGCATTTTCTTCACTTTAAAAATTCTTTTCCCATACTAGAGGGCCTATGCATTCTACAGAATCTTTGAAAGATTATGGTATATTAAATATTTTCTTTGCCATTTAATACCACTATTGAATACATTAAACATATGTTTATACTATACCACATGCATTAATTTAGCAGTCATTGCATTGAAACCTAAATATTTGAAGCTATAATATCCTAGTCTTATTGCTGAATTGAAAAACGTGCAAGAATACACATGCTAAAATTCTTGCCCATGCCTTTATAAATTTCAGTTGTTCACTCATAAATGATACTTTTTAAAAAACCCCTCTGTTTCAGCTGTCCAGTTTTTGAATTGCCTTCCTTGCTGTGTTCTTCAACTGTGAACTTAATCAGGTCAAGTTAATTTTGTCATGTCCCCACCCCACCATAAAGCTACCACAAAAGGAACACTTAAAAGTAATTGAGGTGTAGGATGTAAGAACTGTAGAGCACTTTGCTTCCGAATAAAAAATGGTGGTGATAGTTCTACTAAGCTCCAAATACTTTAAATCAGTAGTAAGTAGACACAAATACTTATTTTTACAGGTTTCTTTAATCAGAACCTCACAGTATTTTTTCCTACTGAGGTGACTGGCCAGCTAGGAGAAGGAACCCAGAAAAAATACTTTGAAAACATTAAAGATACTTACATTTTCTTAATTTAAAGATTAATATAAAAGAAACACAGTAACATTAGTTATGAGTCAATTTAGAAATACTCAGAATAACCACAAAATTTGTATTGACTTCTGCTTCATGAAAATTAGAGGAACAGAGTGTCCTTGACAAATAAAAGAAAGATGATGGAGGATATTTTGAGGACCTTTGGAAGTAGATACACTAGGGAAAAAAGCTAACAGACTATGGTCCTTATAGAGTAGAAATATGCCTATTTATTCAGCACAACAGTTTAAGGGTTCAAAAGGTATGCTTTTTATGCAATTGAATTGAGGAAAAATGTTTTTGAAAATGAAACTTTAAAATAAAACTCCTTTTTTGCGTGTCTGAAATGACTGACATTATTGATAACTTTGCTTTACCAATTAGAAGAGTAAAACAACACCTTGTATTTGGAAATAATAAATTTGCACAATTTCCTCTGTGGGGTTATTTTTGTTTTGTTTTGTAAGCCAGTGTTATAAACAACTGAAAGTGATGTGTATTCTTTGATCTGTTTGAAGGATATAGCACTTATCCTGCTGTTGACATAGTGAATGCCATCTTTTTATCAAAATGTAATTCTGTCAGAAGGATCAGAAATGCAATTATTAATTAAACTCTTTGTTCTCAGATGAGCTGACTTTGCATTTTGTTAAAGCCAATTTCTTTCTGTGAATACTGACTGCTGGGCTAAGTAAAATCTGTGCAGTTTTTGTTTTGATGCATTTCATCATTGTGAATATTGGAATTATAAATTTAAAACAGCATACCAGCAATATATGGGCTATGATGAGAAGTATTTCTCTGTTACTGAACTTTCAAATTCTGAGCTAAGCTATAGATGAATTAATGATTGCCAATTTAATTTCTTTAAATCTTTCTATGACTGCAAAGAATAAAAATTACAGACATTCTTTATAAATAAAAAATGGCCTAGGCGGTAGTTCATAATGTGAAAAATATGGCATTGTTGTATCTGGAAAGTGATCTAAATTCTACATAGATAATGAAAAATTCTAAAAGAATTTTTTATGAATACCTGTTGGGTTAAAGAATTTTTATAGTGATGATGGAGTGCCATGAAGTTAATACTTGCAATCCAGATTGCTGTAGTTTACACTTTTCTCTGTTTCAGACCTGGTGTGCACTATTTGTACTAAGCACGCCACAGAGTGAATTATCCAAAGTCCATTGATTTTAATGAGTTTTGGTTTGTAAACAAAATTATAGTAATTTCTTGCACATTTTTGAAAAATAATTGTATAAGGATTTATGTATCTGCTTCTGGATACAGTGTGTAAATAAAAATTTCATTCACAAAAAGATTTGTGGAGTCTTCTATACATTAATGACATTCTAAAACAGAAGAAAATCCTGAGAGACGCTCTAAAATTTGGGTATCTGACTTAAACATTTAAATTTTAATGTTTCCTATTTAAGCTATTCTGTATTTTTTAACCCTTGCTGGTTGACTTTTAAAATATTTCTATATACCAGTTATTTTAATTTCTAGTTTTCAAAACAAAACAAAAAAATTGCCAGGATATAACTAGAATATTATTCTTGAAAGGTTTGCATAAATACAATATTAAGCTAACTTTTTGATCATTTTAGTTGGTTTTTTTTCCGTTAAAAATTTATAGAATTCGTAATGAAAGTGTCCATTTCATCCAGTACCTCAAAGGTAATATATTGTCTCTTGCCTTACAAGCAACCAAATAGTTCTTATGTCGCTCCAAAATAAAAATTTAGGAATTTATCGATCATCATATATTCACTTGATGGTGTCCTAGATTCCCTTTAAAAACAGAGTGAAATTTTAAACCCTGGGAAGTCACACAAATAAAACAGAAGATCGAAGATAAACAGTGTCTATGTTACAAAAGGATATGCACAGCAGTTCAGATGTTTTTCATGTGGTTCGGACTTGGATTCACTACTGAAATTCAAGTGAATACCAGAAGCTCCTTAGGTCTTGGTTATAACCAGGTGTGGCGTTTGTTTGGTTTGGGTTGTTTTTTTTAAGCAAACAAACTAAAAGCCCAGCCTTGGTAGCAAGTAATTAGTGTTCATATTGTCCACAGTGATATGTACTTTTCTGTTTATTCTGTAATTTAAGTCCTCAAACAGTAACCAGGAAGAATTCATAGATTTTGCTGTTTAAGGGAAAAGCACATTCTATTTCCTGCTGCTGTGGCTGGTATTGCTTTATGCTCAGTACATTGTGTGGTTGTTCCCCTGGTATGTGGGAGATCTTGCAGGGGTTTTGTTACTAGGTCTACATGATGTTCTTCTTTATGTTTGTTCTAGTCACTCCAGAAATTTGGTGAAAAATAAACTTACCCTCAAGTATTTCCATGGTAAGTGGTAAAAGGTGAGTAAAAAGTAATTTTTCAGCCACCTGTAAAGTTAGCATGATCCAGATAGAGCTGGATTTTTTATATAATCAAGATGCCTACTACAAATTCAGTCTTCATAGTTGTGGTAGAAGAAAAAGAATGAGACACTGCCTGATGCAGAAATCTTGTGATATGTCTAATAACCCAGCCCTGAGACCAAAGCAGGGCTTGGCAGCTGGGAGCTGAATTAAGTCACCTTCTGCAATTTGCTTGCAGTCTGTCCTTTTTTTTGTTGTTGTTGTTTTTTTTTTCCTATTCCTGTTCAAAGGCTAAGGCTCAGCCAATTTTGGCATCTTTTGCATTACTAGTAGGCACTTTGATTTTTTTTCTGGTAAGGTAGCAACTATTGTTTCCTGTCAATGCCATGTGAAGTAGGAGTAGGATATTGTAGGGAGTGGACACCAGTGGCTATTTGTTAGGCTTTGAGGAATGAGTTAGAAATAGGAGTTGTTCTGCCTCAGGGTAGATTCTTAGTACAACTTCATAGAATAGCTTGAAGTTGGAAGGGACTTAAAAGATTGTCTAGTTCAGCACCCCTGCCATGAGCAGGGGCACCTGCCACTAGACCAGTTTGCTCAGAGCCCCATCCAACCTGGCCTTGAACACTTTCAGGGATGGGACATCTGCAACATCTCTGGACAACCTGTTCCAGTGCCTTGCCACCCTCAAAAGAAAAAAAATCTTCCTAATAGCTAATCCAAACCTACTTTCCTTCAGTTTAAAGCCATTCCTCTTCATCCTTTCACTACACACCCTGGTAAAAAGTCTCCTGCCTTTCTCTTAGGCTCCCTTCAGGTACTGGAAGGCCATAATTAGGTCAGCCTTCTCTTCTCCAGGTTGACTAATCCCAATTCTCTTACACTTTCCTCATAAGAGAGATGCTCCAGCCCTTTGTAAAATAGGTAGGGCATCTCTCATGTGATTATCCTTGTATCTATTAGTTCACATGGCTTTTCAGTTATACACTTTCAACTAAGGAAGAAAGGAAAACATTGCTTGAATTTCCTAAACTGTTACTGGATGCTTCTGTGTTTGACCACACCACATCAACCAAGGGGCTATCTGGGCTGAAGAGATTTTTGGCAGTGTTGCTTCCCAATAAAATACCTCCCTTTTTCTTCTGCCCCAGCTCTCTGCTTCCATCAGGAGACAGCAGCTGTCTTGTTCAGTTTCTGGGATTTTTTGTTTGTCAAATGGTTTTCTGTGTCCACTAATACAAAATCATGTTTCCCCTGAAAAGCATACTTTACTTCCTTCTGGAGCACCTTTCTTCCTTGGCTGTCTGCCCTGTGTCACTCCAAGAAGAAAATAAATCTGTGAATGTTCTAGCCTTCCTCAAACCTGATCTTTTCTGAAGCAAAACTTTCAGGTTTAAACAGTCCTATTTTGAGCTAATGGAAAAGTTACCTGAACTGTTTCAGTCAAGCAGTGTTTTCTGTCAGTCTGATGATGCTGAAATCTCTCAAAGTCTCAGTTTCAAGACTTCATTGTGCAACAAATTCAAAGATACTCTGTAGTTCTCATAAGCATGAAGTTTGGAAATGCAGTGTTCTGAGAAACTCCTGCCTTTCTAGGCTACAGTGAAGGTAGGAAATAACAAAGCACAAGTCTGCGGCAAACTTGTTCCTTTTTGTCACTCATCTGTGACAATCGATCAATTTAAAGTTTTCTAACTTCCCCTTATGTTTTCTTTCTTGTCATGTATCTTTTCAGCTTCAATGGATAAATTCAAATTAAAAAATTATAGAATGATGGAAGTTGTTACTATTACTGTATTTTCAGGGAGAAATTTTTTTCTCTGATTACAGGCTGTTACATAAATTTCAATATTGACATCATTAACATCTTCATACCAGTTAACTGTTAGGATGCGTTCATCAAAGAATCATGCACTCATGTCGGTTAATATAATACTGAAAGTGAAGATAACCTCACTGTCGTCCTTTGGTACTTAATTTACTGTATATCCAAGTTTCTTATGAAGATAATTTATTGCTTAGAATGAAAGCCATAGCCTCTCATAATTAGATCATTACCTTTTCTCCAACAGTGGTATTTAGGAAAAAAAAAATTCCTTACATGTAAAAAAAAATTGGCACTGTCAAATCTTCAAACTAACACTGACCTCAATAAATTTTCAAGTTTAATTACTTTTAAATGGAATTCCAGAACAGTTTTCTATGGATAGCCAAGAAGTAGGATGTTAGCCTGAAAGACTTGTTTCAGAAACAGTAATTGCTGCTGTAACCATTAAAGACTAATTGTCTCAACATCCAGTAATGTATGAATTTAATATTATTCTAATATAATAAAAGAATTTCCAACTGTAATACATACAAGAAAGAACTAAATGTTACTTTCACTGATGTTACTCTACTGTACTGCTGAGATGATCTGGTAGCTTCCTAAGATGAGCTAACGTCATTGTTCAATGGCAAAAACACATCTGTCTCAAGAGAATGAAGCAATCCCTGCCTCAAGCCACCTCAAAATCCCAAATCCTTTATTTTATACATGACCACTGTGTACAACTGTGAATGTAAAAGAATTGTGAAAGAACTACAACAAAATAATAAACTCTTGAGATTTGTTCAAATATACCTGATCTATTTCAGTGGCATTTATTACTTACTTATTATAACTTACAAAAGATCAGTGCTCAAGAGAAGTCCTAGGGTGTAATTGTTTAATATACAAATGGTGATGTCATTTAAAAGAGATTTATTCTGAAAATTGAAGCAATTTTAATGACCCTGAGAAAAGCATACAACACACATAAAAAATTGTTTCAAGTAACTTTTCAGTGACTTAGTTATCCTTCCAAAAATCAGTTTCAATTTTGTTCAACAGAGACTGACTTTTAGATGTCATGCCTCCTAGGTAATACCCAAATTACTTGGTTAGTTTATATAAATTTACTTATATCAGAATTAAACTTGTGGTGGGACCTAAGAGTGTTTTTGTGGAGGTGGAGGTAGAATTTTTTCCAGTGTTGTCAGCTCTGCAGCTTCAGAAAGGTTAAAGATACATTTTGCACAAGTTGAGATAGGGAACTGCTTAGTTTCATAGAGATTAGCTTTTCTTAAGATTTAGATAATGTGTTCAGTCATTGGAAAGTTATTGTCCTTGTAAAACTGTCAATATTTTATAGTATAGAATATGTGATGTACAATGCAATGCAAGGGAACAAAACAGTTATAAAAATAATAGCTTTGAGCTCCTAGAATAAAAATTTGAAGAAAAGTTTTTATAGTTTACTTTTAAAACAGATTTTACTGTTATGTAGTTTTGTTTTCTGTCATAAAATACAGGTTTTAAGGAAATCTACTTGAAGATTAACAATGTTTTAAAAATTATTATTTTCTTTAGAAAAAGGAAGAAGAATTATGCCTTACAATGCTGACACTTCCTCACATTCATACCTATCTACCTACATACCTTAGGGCATACCAGTGTATAGAGACAGCAGTTCTCTTCCACACTGTGACTCAGTTCTGACACTTCTCCTCCCCACACTTCACCTACCCTGATCACTTACAGCTAGATCTCTCCTGTAACTTTAATCACTTGTTTTAGTTCCATTTCCCCCAGCTGCCCTTGCGGCATCTCTGACATGCTCGCTGTGTGGGATATTCCTACTAAAACCTGCAATGTGGCTTAAAGATAACCTCTCTCCCTTCATGTGGCAGAGAGGAGGAAGAACAACACAATATTTGACTGGTGTTGTCCATGCTGTCAGCTGCTCCAGGGTTTGTGCAGCCTTGGGAAGGGGCTTCAGGCAAGGCTGCTGGCTTAAATCCTTGTCTGGTTTCAGCAACATGGTAATGAGTGTTGCTTGACAACCTGAAGAAAGTTATCCTAAACTTAGAACAGACGAACTATGAGCTTCTAGAAGTCTCTGTAGAAAACTTCCACATATATTAATGCTTAAGGCTTTTAGCAGTCTAAGACATGCATTTCAAGGGTTGTCACAACAAGAATAAGAACAATATATAAGAGAAGTGTGCTTCCATTTAGTGCCAATGCTGCTAATCACAATTTACCTGCCCTGAGTTATGACCTGCAACTACTCACGGTCACCACAACCAGCCCACTGTGGATGTAACATGCAGGTTGCTGGCCAAGGACAAAGGAATTATTTTGGGTGACCGATGAACTGTGTGTGAACTGGGATCAATGACTCATTGCCTTTCCCCAAACAAGATCTAAGGGGGGAAAAAAGGAAAGTAGGAGGAAGAAGTTCAAAAGAAAGGAGTATGTGCTTCATACAGCTGGTCTTGAGGTGTGAAGCTCCTTTTCATGGGATTTTCTAGGTGCTAAGAAAGTGTGTGGGCAAGAACATGATAAGTTCATATGTTAGAAATACTCATGTTGTTTTGCTAAATGCAATGATGGCACAGGATGCCTCGGAGGGCATCTGAAGGGCAGATTGTTTATTAAAGGCAAGACTGAATCCCTGTAATTTAGTGTTAATCTTTACCCAAGATGTCTCCAACCCCTCTATTAGTATTTCTTCTCTTTTTTACTTGCTTTTATTTACTTTTACTTCCTGTGCTGGCCATCTTTTCCAGTATTGGGTTCTAACTAGACGAACATAATGCTGAGCTGTGAGGGTCTGTAGTCTGGCTCTACACCTGTGCTTATGATTTTACATTGGGTGAGAAATTGTAAATCTTGAAATACTGTCTAAGAATTCTTGTTTCTATGTTTTGGGGTTAGTAGGAATTTTAAGGATGAATACCTTCTTGATCCTTAACCTAATGTTAAGGAAACATTAAACAGAACAGTAAATAATTTGGCCTTTGCAAGGCAAAAGATTGTCTCCAACTGGAGCACCTAACAGATTTTTCATGAAGCTCTTCTGTACTTTTTTAATGCAAAGCCAGTGTTAAAATTAATTCAAGATCTGCTTCAGATTCATTCTAGCACTGAAAGCTTTGAAAAATATCATATCCGAGAGAGACATTTTATTTGAACCAACATAGAATCTGTGCAGTATAAATATTTCAGCACACAAGAAGAACAAGAGCAAATCGGAAATTATGTTCTTTCTCCTGTGTTTGCCAAAGCAGTGCTTCATAAGCATATTTAACTGCACAGAAAATGATAGAAATCTCTGTGTATCAGTTAGTATCAGAAGAAAATCTGACCTGCTTATCCTTAAAATTGATTTGAAACATAGTGACATATTTATTTAATGTTGTATTTCAATTCTTGCATTGGAGGTTGATTGTTTTAAGTTGCTGAGGTGATGAAATAGCTAGGGGGAAATGAAAAAAAGTGGAGGGGAGGGGAATGAGGAAAATATCTTTCATCCTATTTTTATATGCAAGTGAAAAAGAGAAGAAATACTACTAGAGGGGCTGGAGACATCTTGAGTAAAGATTAACGCTACATTACAGGGATTTAGTCTTTTTTTTTTTCAGTGTGTATGTGGCTGAGTTTGATCATGCTACCCTTGTACATAGTGTTTAAGCTTCATAATTTGGCACCTGTATATATTTCTTATCAAAGGCATTTTGCAGCTTGCTTTCAGAGAGTTTTAGAGATTATATTTTCAAAGACCTATCAGAAAACATCTTTGTGGTTTCGATTCTTACTTTTCTCTTAAAGGTTATGTTGCTGTAGAAGAAAAATAGTGAAGTCTAATTTTTTTGTCCTGAGTAGTCTTGGAAAAGATCAAATGCTCAGCTAATGAATGGATTAGTGCTTTTTCTCATTGCTTTATGAGTCTCAGATATTTCCCAATGGAAATATATAAATAGATTTTGATAACGAATAAAGGGAAGACATATTTTATTCCAAAAGTACTAATGCTGAAGGGCATGTCAAATACTGCAGGGTTTTTTTTTCTCGAGGAGAGAAACTGAAAACCACCAAGGATTTTGACCAAAGATTTTTTTTTTTAAAGTGGTGGGAAGTAATTAAAAGTAGTAAGTGCACAACGAATGATTTCCCAATTCTAAAAGGGTATTAGAAAAATCTGAAGCACTGGGAGGGATAAGAAAATCTGGAGCCTCATGCATATAGAATCATAAATGCCTATGCATCACCTGTTCCATTTCAAGGTCAAGGAAAATGAAAATGTTCCATATTTGGAACTGAGCTAGTCAATAGTACTGCAAGAAGAAAAATCGTGTATCTTTTATATAGTAAAAGAAGGAATTTTTTATTACCTTTTTTTTCTAATCTCAAATTCTAATTTGAGAGGGCGGATATTGTGAAAATGTGGCAATCAACTGAAATTCTTGCCTTTCTCTAGGAATCTGTTGGGACCAGATGCTTATGCTTTTGCTAGAAAGTGATAGTCAGTGTTCCATTTTAAACAGGAATTATTTTGCAGAGCTGTGGAATTACAAAAGAAATTAAGGATGAGCACAAATTTTTTCTCCTCAGAAGACCTTTTACAAGTTTCAAATCTTAGACTTACAAACACATATTAAATAATCATGAGGCAGTTGGCATGCATCTTGGGAAGATGTCAAGAAGTAAAACCCTTCATGTAATATAGAGAGGTGATATATTATTAAAATCTCATCTATCCTTAATAGTAAGATAGTATAGTATTATATCCTCATATATTCTGAATAGTAACGCATGCTTTATTGTGGAACTATATCTGAACACCTTTTGAGCCAAACTGAATCTTGTCCATGCCTCACACAGACCCTACCTGAATTTCTTTTTCAAATCTACTGCTTCTTTTCTTAGGTACACAGTAATATTAATATAGAAAATATTTTATTACCTTATAAAATCGTTTGTCTTGTTATTATGCATCTCACAATTCACTTAAATGCAATTATTTAGGGGCATAAAGCAGGAAAGTTTAAAAATCAGACCAGAAAAAGAGGCTAATTTTCTTTACGTTAGTGAACTACTGTACTGTTTTTCTCTCAGCTTCCAGGAAAGGTTGCAACAAACAGTGGGTCTCTGCTGTCTAGCAGAGGGTTTAATGTAGGTACCAACAGCTACTTATGTCTTTTGTTTTTTAAAAATTGAATACGACACTGCTCATTTCTACAACTTATCCCTCTGAAGTGGTACAAGAAGAGGAAAACTGTTATGAACTTTGCTCCTTCTGAGCAAAAAGATGGTTGTATGGCACAGTCAAGGATCTACCAGGAGAAAGGGGAGAACCTCTTCTTGATAGGACCATAATTTGCCAAAGCTTATCTGTAGAAAAAAAACCAAACCAAACCCAACAACTCTCAAAGTGATGAGGTTTCACATTTTTCTTCCTATTTTGTATGCAGTTACATGTCTGTTTTTAAATCTTGATGCTAATTTTGGCTGAGGTGATACGTATGTGACTTTGCACCAGTTGTTTAATTTCTCTGAGCCTCAGTAACCTTGGCAGAACAACCAGACAAGAACGTAAGACCACTGGATAAAACAGATGGAAAAGGAAAATAAATTTTACACAAAGCACTGTGTTTTGAGATATTTGAGGGGAGAATGTGAAGCAAGCAATGGGCTGGATGAGACTCCAAAGAGATCACCTAAACTGTCCAGGTAAGTCAGTCTACTCAAAGGAATAATCCCACTGAGTTTTTGATCTAAAATGCAATCTGTCCATCCATTTTTGTGCATTTATGGTTGTGCACATTCATGTCTGTGTGGGAGAGGATGCTGGAGAAGTTCAGACAGGTCAAAAGAGCATTTAAGACCTTGTGATTACAACTGTGAATTACTCTCATGCCATCGTAAGCAACATGCTAACATGCAGACAAATGTTTACTTTGCGTGGAAATTTCTGTCATCACCTATGTGCATGAATAGCTTGAAAGCATTAAAAAAATAGCTTGGAAGTAAAATAAAGTACATTTCTGCATTACATGTACCTTGCGGGAGTTTCTTTGTTTTGGTTTTTTTTTTCGGGGGGGCGGGTGGGTTGTTTTTTGGTTTGTTTGTTTGTTTTTTGTTTGTTTGATGGTTTTGGTGTTTTTGTTTTTGTTTATTTGGTTTTTTCCTAAGCTGCAAAGGATCTCTCTTGTGTTAAGTAGACTCAGGGCAAGAAAGTGCATCTGGAGAAGGAAGACAGGTAGCTTACTACTAACGATAAAGTTTTGGCTAAATGATATGAAATGCATATTGCTTAAAAGATGACTCCTAGAACTCTGGAAACTAGTAAATTTTTCTGGTTTTCCTTGTAAACTAAATTACTGAATAAGTATCTTCTGGGCCTGTGTTTCTTATTATGACTTACAGAAAAAACGTATTAATGAATTAATGACTGGCGACTGAGGCATAGTCTTCTTTTTTTGCATTCTATAAACACAATTAAGACAAATTTAAACCAAAACCACAGACAGGTAGTTCCACTTGATATTTCTGGCTAGAAAATCAGGAACAACTCATATAATGACAAAGGTTCTCTGACAAACTACAAATTGCTTTAGCAAGCCAGTGTAAGCTGACAAACATTGATGGGGCACTGCAGAGTTCAGACGCTGTTATTAGTCAGGATTTTGGGGGCAATTACATTTTTGTGGGTGTCAATAATAGCTCATCTCTATGTTCTATTCAAGGGAGAAATTTGTTCAGCCACAGCCATCAAACTGTAATGGATATACTTCTAGGAAATTATCCAAGCCAGATGTTTGTGTCAGCTTAACAGAAATGCTGACTTGTCAGACAGTATGAGAAACTGCTTGTGTCTGTGTAGTGAGGGGTTTTTTTAAAAATAATATTCCAATGCTAATAGCTATTGACTTGTTCTAGGGAAACTGAATTTGCTAAGAACTTTAAATATCGAATTACTCTTTTCTTCATATTGCTGGGCTTACTTGTCTCTTAGGTTCTGTCAAGGTTCTGTGATTTCTCTAAGTACATTGATAATTATTGCAGTGATGTTGTGGAGGTGAAAAGAACAGCAATAAACAACGCACTCACCTGTGTATTTTAAAGTATGACATTTATATCTATCATTTTAGCTTTTCTAGATTGCTGAACAGAAAAAATTAAAAGTGGTAAAACCCCAAAAAAGTATGAGACAGTCTTGTCCCTAATTAGAAGTTTCAAACTTCTGATGGTACAGTCAGTAAAGGAGAAATAGTTTAGAAATTTGTAGCTAAATTCTTTACTTCGCCATGTCGTTAAATGTTGCATGTTCTTGGAAAGCAATAAAGAGAGAATTCATATTCTGTTTGCATTGAAATCAGAAGCATGTTGCCTTCAGAGGTGTTAGAATATCACCAAGAATTTTTTCAAATTTCACAGTACAATCTATTTCATTTTTGAATGTAATTTAGCAGCTGGAATATGTCTGCAAAGAGGCAGACAGGTACTTGGAAAGATGATCAGATCACTATTGATCAGTAGATACATGGAATCATTCTTTGAATTTGACACTAAACTATTAATACATGAGGTTCTCCAATAGATGTCAGTAATTTATGTGTCTGTGGAGTGCTCTATACAGCCGTGGTAGTGTACCAAGAGAAATCTCTGTTCAACAGCATGTCATTGCTTTATTTATATACCTAGATGTTTATTTTATTAAAGAAACACAATCAAAAAATACAGCTCTGTCTTCTGGTTCTTTGATGAAAGTGTCAAAAGGATTCTTTCAATCCTAAGAGAAGTTACACACCAGTGGGCCTTCTTTGTGAAGCCGTTTGACAGTCGGCCAAGTGCTGATTCCACAGGTTAGGATGTTAAAGATAATATATTCTAAAAGCAAAACCTTTCCCTCAACCTTGGCTGCTCTTTGGAGGAAGTTAGGGACAGACTTAAAATAAATTTTAAAAGCATGCTAACCATTAACACCTGCTGGTTGAGCAGTCTGGGTTTTCTACTGACGCTTGGATTTGGTGTAGCTAATATCCAAGGGGTATCTCTGAATTCCCAAAAAGAAGGTTAAGCAGGTTTCTCCAGTGAGGCAAAGGTGCTGTGGGGTGTGCATCTCCTTCATTCACTCTGGGTGAAAGAGGTGATCCAAAGCCTTGAGGCTGGTCAGTATGGAAGGTAATTGTCAGGAGAAGGAGGATAACCATCATTTCACTATAATAAGGAATTTATCAGATAATGACTCTAATTTTATTAATACTGTTAAAATGTTAGCAATTTTTAAATCTTGATGTAATAAGCTTTTCCAAATATTGTAGATCCTGACAGCGGTGTACAATTACCAGTCAGTAGAAAGGGCAAAACAAAAGTATCCATTTAAATATATTAGGGAAGATCACAGGATCATAGAATAGTTCGGTTTGGGTTGGAAGGCACCTTTAAAGACCATCTAGTCCAACTCCTCTGCAGTAAGCAGGAACATCTTCAACTAGATCAGGTTTCTCAGAGCCTTATCCAGCCTGACCTTGAATGTTTCCAAGGATGAGAAATTCTCTCTTGGAAACCTGCTCCAGTGTTTCACCAGTCTCACTGTAAAAAAAAAACAAAAAAAAAAACAAATTAAAAATTTCATTATATATAATCTAAACTGACATTCCTTCCATTTAAAACCATTACCCCTTGTGCTATCACAAGAGGCCCTGCTAAAAAGTTTGTCTTTCTGATACTCCCCCTTCTGATATTGGAAGGTGCTGTAAGGTCTTCTCAAAGCCTTCTGTTCTCCAGGCTGAACAACCCCAGCTCTCTCAGCCTGTCTTCACAGCAGAGGTGCTCTCTTAAATTTTGTGGACTCCTCTGAAGCCACTGCAACAGGTTCATGTCTTTGTTGTGCTGACAGCTCCACGATAGATGTTTTTACTAGCATGATCAGATTTTGTTGATATATACTCAGTAGATTGCCATTTGTTATGTTTCCTTGTGACAATGTGATAGCACTACCTTCCCCATTTGAGTTATTCATTTTGTAGCTTTCAAATGAGCAGTGTCAGGCATGCTTGCTTCTTTATATTAGCTGAGTCGTGAGTTTTCAGAGGGATTAATATATACTCCTTCAGCTTTCACGCCTTTGTGCTGTCCCGAGACTCATAAAGCAAGAGGGATTGATAGGTTCAGCATTTTACTCATGTAACATGGAGAAATCATTTAGAAAAGTGATTCATGGTGTTGCAGTGATATGGTTCATAAAGGATAATGCCTTTCTACTTAGAATTCATATTCTATTACATAGGAAAGGCTTTGGCATTTGAAAGAAAAGTCAGCTGTGGTATCATCAATTTATAACAGGCTATTTGAATGTGAAATAGAGGGAAACACCCCATCAAACATTTTATTCCTGAGAATGTTAGCTTGCCTGATGGTTAATTAGTCATGGAGGTTGCCATTTGACAATTAGCCATAGATTTGTGATTGTGATGAAGAATGGTTGGAAGAGAAAATGAGAGACAGTAACCTATACAGCATTTCTGTATGTGTAGAAGAGGTAATTTATTCAAGGACAAGCCTTTAATTCTTCTGTCTTTGACATATTAAGATGACACAAAATGGGAAGGTTGAGACAGGCTTACCTAGCTTATTCCCACTTCAATATTCAGCAGCAATAACGAAATTAGAATATATTTTCTTGTTGTCAGCTGACCTGATACTTTTCAATACACAGTAGAATGAGAGCTATTATAGTGGTCCCCAGATATTTGAGTCTATTCCCATTCCCCTTTCATCTTCCACATTTTTTATTACTAGTTCCAATTTCAATCACAGCTCAGTTCTTTGCTCTCAGTTTAAAACCAGATCCTAACTATCAGCTTGGCTGTTTGTTGATTTTGGGAGCTGCTCTGCCTGTGGCCACTGCTCCTTGCCTGGCGATCACAGGAAGCAAGCAAGAACCTGCTGATGCAGCAATAACACAACTAGTGCTCTCTGGGGAAAATTTCTTCTTTTGGAAGTACACAAACTTAACTGGAAAAACATAGTTTTGGTATTGCACTGGCATAGGCTGTGGAAGGAAGAGAAGTATCATCAGGCAGGAAGTTAGTTGAAATGACAGCAAAGAGGGATTTGTTGATTTTCTAAATGAAATATATCAGTTCTTCATACCCTGTGCACAGAAGCAGAATAACAGGCTTAGGAGACACACCTAAATCATTGTAAAGGGTAATTGGGACCAGTCCCTGCATTAAGTGGCTGAACAGGACAACATCTCTCTTGCTACATACAAGGAAAAATCAGAATAAATCTTCCTTTATATCAAAGAGAAGATTAATCCAGCCTTTTTTGTCCTTCTTGCCTTAATTATTAACTTCTCTGAATGCTGGCAGAGTGAAGAAGGTGAAGGGACTATTAAAACTATTTATTGGCATCATATGGAAAAGGTTTGTCAAAGACACAGCATAAACTGTGTATTCTTAAATTGTCCTTATAAATTTTGGGGAAAAAATGTGACTATATGCAAATATCAAAATCTGGGAGACACAAACAGAAAGTAATAATTTTGGCACAGTGTTTTAAGGAGGGGTATGAAGTTAGGACAGTAGCTGTTTGACTTGATGAGGTTTAAATCAGGAAAGGGGCACAGAAGGTTTTGGTAATGCTTATATTTGCTCAACAGAATTGATTCTCACTTAAGAAATGTAATTTTTACTCTTTGGATCACTTTTCCCAGATGTTTTCACAAGTGGGCCTTTAGCTAACCCTAAATTTATGTGGTTTGCTCTCTTTCTCTGAAGTTCTTAATGAAAACATCAAATTAAATAGAACCTTAATAATGACCTTCATAGCCTGCAGTGATTGTGTACATAAAATCTTGAAATCCAGGCTACTTCATAATTATTCATTATAATTCATAACTGCATTTGTCAGAGACTGTGGTTAGTGTTTCTTAGGGGCCTTATATAGGCTTCGTTCACAGGTAATATGGAAAGGTAAGAAAAGTGCAAAACTAGAGGAAAAGTAGTTACTATGAATTATTTTAGCTTTGTTTGCTGCTACTACTTTTTTTCCTAAGCAAAGAAGATAAATTCCAAGAACGAAGAGTATTTAATTTCCATCTCTTTCGAGTATTGCTTCCATAGCTGCATTTTCTACTCTTTCTTCCTTTTACCTCTTCTTACCTGTCCCTTCAACCAGTGGCAAGTGCTGTCATAAACCTGTCTCCTGTTATTGGTGATGTGAGAAGAACAGCAGATGTCTTTATGTGGCAGAAGTCTTGTAGCTATAGCAAACCACTTTATCTTTTTTATAAAAAGCATATCCTTTTTATGCTTTATCTTTGTGTTAGTAACTGAAGCAGTATTCAGTACTCTGAAAAACGACTTTATTTCTTTCAGTTACTTTCAGAGCTGCCTCAAACCTGTGGTATCCAGATCTTGGGGTCACTCAGGCCTTGTCTCTGCTACTAGGGGCATGATTTATACCACAGCTATGAACTTCCTTAGAAATAATCAGAGCTGTGAAATGAACTAAATGTGTTAGAATTTGCAGCATTGAGATCAAGTTTATAATTTCCTTTTTGGATGAAAATGTTGTTGCTCAGTCTGGATCCCTGGGATGCAAGGGTCAGGGGAGATGAAGGCTCTGGGAGATGAAGGCAGTTCTCTGCCACTCTCGTGCCTGTGAGCTTGAAAACCAAATCTCCTTTGAGAACCAATTGTAATTAACACTCAGTTTTCTGGGTAATGGAGGATTTTGGTGCCCAAGAGAAAAGCACAGATAATACAAACCTATGTAAATGAAGTCTAGAAATACGGGATCTGTGCAAAGCCCATGCATCCCACTGCCATGTACATAAAATATTGCTGCTTTCAGTCCTGAGACGATTTGTGTTAAATTTAACCTGAATCACTGAGAATGTCTGCTTCCCGAGATATAAACATGGGCAGGTTTCCATTGCAGCAAGATGGGTCTGAGAGACATTCTATGATTTTTCAAACATGTGATATGATGGCATTACTGAATGCCAGTAAAAATCCTGTAAGCGTCCAGAGTCCTCAAATCCCATATGGAAGAGGAAGAGGACACATCTGAGGAAACCAAATAGGTAGAAGTAGCCTTATATCTTCTGAATTAAAGAGAAAATAATGAAATTTCATTGTAAGCATGGACTCATAACTGAAAGTAGGATCTTGTCTGGAAGGCTGAAGGAAGTTAAACCACTTGAAAGCTCCAGACCCATGCTTTAGGACAATTTTTGAGTCTTAAACTTATAAGCAAAATGTCCATGCATGAAAATTAACAACTAAGTGCTCAGCAAAATTCAAATGAAACCTCCTAATCTTTCATTCAAAAATGATGCTGAACGGTGCTATACTTCCAGGTGTCCTCCCAGCAAAGAATTCATTTTCAAGTGCCTTCTTTTTGATCCCATTGTGTTATGGATTACTGAGCCTAAATCTTGAATTACAAAATAAATCACCTATTAATTACTTCTGTGAAGCATGTTACACACAGTTCCTATTAAATCATGGAGCCTTAAGACAAGACATACTTATGCATCTGGTGAGAAGGCCTAGAGATAATTGTTTTCAGTAATAGCCATTTTTCTGAAGTCATGAGCAATTGGTAGAAAAACCTGGAGTTTATTTTTTTAAATTGAAAAATATATCTAAGGTACAAACACAGCTAACTTTTTTGTGTGTACTTAGCTAAAGGTTATTTTATTAAAAAGATATTTTTATCCTCTGTTTTTTCCCTCTCCTGCAATTATTCTTTGGAAACCTTATTTATAGAAGGAAATATACAGTTCAGAAAATGATATGCCTAACACCCCATCAGTGGAATTTCACAATGGTGGCCCAGATGGATATTGCCATACTAGTCCTTTTATATTTATATGGAGACCTCAAATTCAACCTATCCCTTTTAACTTGTATTTTACTCTTATATCTTTTAAAGATTAGCCTCTCTGAAAAATTAGCTGTTATATTTTTCAGCATATGTCTTAATATAATCTTTGCTGACATAAATTTGCATAAAGGATGTTACCTCAGCAGAGGGGCAAAAAACAGATGGTACAAGAGTTCTGGCTGTATTTTCAGGAATTTTGAATCTGGCATGTAGTTTTATCTGAAAAACAGTGTGGCAGAGGGGAAGAAATTCAGAACATAAAAATATTTTATGTGATTCTTCTCCAAATGAAATTTTTCACTGTCTTATTTTGAATCTTAATTTGATATTATTTTGAAAATAGGGTGAATAGCACATTCCATAAAATGTTTAGGAAAGTATTATTTTTTCCATCATGCTGAAGTAATGAGGATGAACAGGTGCTTTGAATTGATGTTAAATGAAATGGAGTCATCAACAGTATTCGTTATTGATGAATAATGATTACTCTCACTGTACAAGTAATTGGTATTTTCAGAAAGCTTCTGGCTAAGTTTGGTAATCAAGAGCAGAATTCAGAGACAGTGGTAGCTTCCTTTGTTACTTCTTCTTTTGATGTCTTTGGATGATCCCTCCAGAACTGAGTTTTGTTTTGAGGGTTACTAACACAGAAGAATTATAACTGATGTAGCTATTTCTCTCATATTTACTGTATGTTGTCATGGATCTTTATGAGTACTTCATTGCTCTATGCCTTTACAGGGTCTACCTTGGTTATAATGGTCTTTATATTAGTTGCTCTATCTACTAATTTAGTGTCGTAGAGCTTACAAAACTGTTATAATAGATAACCTATCTCTCTTTTAATATTCATAAACAGAGTATGTTTTCTGTGGTTCTTCACAAATTATTTTGAATACTTGATATTTAAAACACATCCTGTCTCATTTCAGCAATCGGTTCTCTATTTTTGAGGTGAAAAAGAAAGTTTTAGAATCTTCTAGGATTCATGGGCTCATTTATCTATACGGTTCACTGCTACACCTATTCTCATACTTCTATTTATAATGCAATAAAGTCAGTCATTGTCACTGAAAATGCAGTGATAGAGTAGTAATGGATCACTAATTCCGTAGCTTTCATGCCATTTATGTGTAACTAAGCAGTGCAGAGAGTCGGGGTGGAGTAGAACCTGGCACATATTCAGGAAAATGCATTTCCTTTTTCAAAGTGAAGTGTTGGATGGCTTCACTCGTACTGTAGCTGAGAGGACCCGCCTAGCTGATGGGAGCACTGCAAGCCATGCACCACCAGGGGAAGAGCTGGGGTGTGGAGGAAGTTGGTTTGGAGATTTGTCAATGCCTCGATCTAAATACCCTATGAAATAATTGATGCGGTACTTGACTAAGAAACAATGGTAACCCTTTACATTTTCCACCAAATATCTCAAACCCCTTGCAAATACCATTAGACTCAAGTGTTCACTAATAAGAATAAATAGCATTTAATAAAAGTGGAACATGCAGTGAAAGAAGTAATCCTATTTTCTGTTATTAAGTCACTTTCTGGATTTCTCACTAAAGTTGTGCTAGCATTTTTGCATAGATTTTAATCAAGTAAATGGCTCAAGAGAGCCCTGGTTAATATTATACAGGAAGTCTACTGTAAAACTGGGAACAGAACCCAGATTAGAGGTCATCATGCTTTTGACTAGCAGGGAGATGATAAGAGCTTGCAGAAAGCTTCACTGCTTCAGCTGTGACTAGTTTTGTAGAATGAATAGTGTGGCATCATATGAATGATTAGTGTGGGTCTAAACATTCTCGGATGATTCATTCCCACACACAGCTGGGGAATTGGACTGTCCAGCAGCTCCTGCCCTGGGACAGCCTGCGCCAATGCAATCATATGCGTTCAGCAGACACAGGCAGGGGAAGAGCCATAATTGCCCCTTTTTTCATTTAGGCATGTCATTCTGGTCTCGATGGGACAAAGTCTGTCTGACAGCTGCTTACTGGTCATGTCCTTTGGGGGTCAGTTCTGAGGCTGATTCTGTGTAATATGGTCTTAATGAACTGAATGATGAGGCAGAGAAGATATTTGCTGTGCTCTCAGCAGATAATAGTGGGCAGGGCTGCTCTTAAGAAGGATCTTTGTGGGCTGGAAAAATGCAGGTACTGTGAGAAGCCAAACACGACCAGGTACAGTCCTGCATGTGGGACTGAATAACACTGTGCACTGATACAGTGTGCGGATGACTAGCTGGAACCCAGCTTTGGAGGAAAGGCCCTGGGAATCATGGTGAACAACAAACTGACCATCAGCCAGCAGTGTGTCTTTATACTGAAGAAGGCCGATTGCACCCTGGGCTGTATTACCATGACTGTAGCCAGCAAACAAAGGGAAGTGTCTCTTCCTCCCTGAAGAGTGTTTGTGAAATCAATTCTGAAGTACTGCATCCCATTTTGGACTCACTAGTGAGATGCTCAGGGGTCTGGAGCACAAGATGTATGAGGAAAAGCTGAGAGGATTGGGCTTGAAAAACTCCAGTTTTTAGCTGAAAGCTGTGAGAAGAAAACATTGGGATACAATATTGTTATTGCTGTCCGGAGCTGCCTAGTCTGAGACTGTACAGAACAAGGAGTGAGAGTCCTCTTGGAGACATGTGGTTTTGAGATGAGAGATGTGAGTTGGTAGGTGAGAATTTTCTTCTAGATGTGATGATTGTCAGATATAATTCTATGTAAGAAATAGAGATATTTGTTTTTAATCTTGAGGGTGGTCAGACACTGGAACGTGTTGCCCAAAGCATCTTTGGAAGTTCTGTTATTTCAGAGATTGATCCAGCTAGACAAGAACATGAGCGACCTACTTGAAATGGACCTTTTTAGAGCAAGAAGTTGAAGTAGATGACTTTGAGAGGTCCCTTCCAGCCTGAATGATTCTGTGAATCTTTGATGTCATGAAAACCACAAGTTTTGCCACAGTATGTTAGAAGCTGCTTATCCCGTAAGTTATTGGTTTGAACCTTCAAAATGAGAGTTATATGGTAACTGAGCAATTATGGCCATAGAGTACAGCTTTATTTTCTGTAAGGCAGTCAGACCTTCTGTGGTTATTTTAAATTGCAGTCCATTGGAAAAAAAAAATTGAAAAAACAAATTATTGATTATACTGTAGAGCTGACTGATGGCAGATGACACCAATCCCATTTACTTTTCTCTCTCCTTGATGTCATTTGGACTATATCAGTTTTCATTACAGGAGTTCCTATTTTTACAGTTATGACGACTTTCCTGCAAGGTTTCTCATGCCCGTTTGATTCTGTCCTCTTGAACTGATGAAATGACCTCAATGCCCCAAAGCACATCATTCTTCTGTTCACATCAGTGGATTTTCTTCCTGTCTCCACCCATTCATGGTTTTGTGGCTGTCTTCTATAAATGGCTGGCTTTGTGGTACTCACTCCAGGATGCTGCAGCTTCCCAGCTTCATTTGTCATTTGCATTCAAGATACATAAAGCAGGCTACACTTCAAATCTTACAGTTTAACACTTGTACCTGCCACTTCCTAGTTCTCCGATTGTGAATCACATATATTGAAAATAAATCATTGCACTTTTGGGTTTCTTCATTGTTTCAAAAATGTTTGATCTGTGTTATCACAGCAGACACAGCTCTGCCTTTACGAGACAGGAAGCAAGAAATATTAAACAAATGAGAGGGACAAAAGTAGCAGCTCCACTGAGGCAGCAGGGCACTTTGCAGCAGAAACTACAAGATGGACTAACAGGCTCAGTATATTCATCAAATAGCTGATAGGTTTATGCCCAACTCCCCAGTGCATGAGAGATGTGTCTGTAAGAACTGGCGCAATACGTTCATGGATATCTAAGTCCAAACAGAACACTCATCTGTGAAAACATGTTCCAGCTGTGCTCATGCCATAGAGAATGAGAGGCTGAAAGCAACCAGTGGGAAAGTAAAATCTTTTGAATGTTTTGCCATTTATTTCTGACTTCCCTGTAGCTGGCAAAAAATAAAATTTCTTCTTGAGCTATATTTACTATTGTCACAGTAAAATAAAACCAGGCTGAGGTTTAGTTATGTGTTCTTGGACTACTGCTGTGGGTTTGTCTAGGCTGGAAGAACAGTGTTTTACACTGTGGTTGGTAAATGGTGCATTGATGTGTAACAACATGGTAGCTTGGGGGTCGATAACCTTAGGATTGGCTAGAAGAAAATAGTACTAAAGCTAGTCATACTTAGTGCGGTGACACACTTTTTAAGTACAACCTATATTTTCACACAATAAATAGTAAATGAAAGTAGAAAACCTGCAAATCTGTTCAGTGTGGAAATACGGCACCAGGACTGCGTATAGGATTAGGAGAAGGGTGTGTCCTTTCTTTGTTCTATTATGCAAACCAGACAATACATTCGGTAATTCAATCTAATCAGACTTTCACAATCAGGTGCTGGCATAGAAATATAGCAAATATTTCCTGAATCCTTAGCCAGCCACATTTACAGCAATTGGGAAAAAATATGACGTGGTAACCCCTTCATTGCCTGTGTCCATCACATGAGAAACAGCAGTCCTATGGACTCACTTTGATCTGATACGCCGTAGCTACTTACCATGGCAGAAGAGAAATTGCTGCTTATATTTTTACTTCCGTCAAAGTTTCTCCACAGCCTCCCAGGAGCAGGTCTGTTCCCACGCTGCAGCGTGGTGAGATTCACCCCAGGTCACCATCAGAGTCCTTCGAGTGTTCCTTTTTAAGGTTCGTTGATAATGAATCTTCCTCTGGGAGCCATGAGGATGTTTACTAGGCATTTGCAGGTACCTGATCTGTCTTTTATCAGCTGCAAATCAGTCTTCTAAATTACAAGCAAATCAAGGCTTTTAGCAAATGTATTCAAAAATTAACTGAAGATTCATGTGAGTTTTCTACAACTGCTAGAAATATCATCCAATAATGTAACATCACAGCTTTGCAGAGCAGGCTGTTAAAATGCCATGGCATGGGCAGAGACAAACTAATTAATAAATGAACAAAACCACTTGCATTGTAGAAAGTTCTACTAATGTTAAAAATACTGTCAAAATGTAACTGTGAAATGTAACAGCGTTGATTGAGTCACTTTGTGAGTGATTAAGGACAACATTCAGGAACACAAAGAAGATTCATGATTCAGTGAATGACAGACATTACAGTATCTGTGCAAGGAATGATCAGAACAGAAAAATGGTCCCTGTGCCAGAGCCTTTAAACATAGAGGTCAAAAATTTTCATGATTGTTACATGAAAAAATCCATTTCAGAAATGAAGTTCTGGATGCAGCTATGTATGCATGCCATCTTAAAATGGATTCTGCTTCCTAGGAAGGCCTTTACTACCCTCAAATCACTCAGAGATGTAAATTTACTACCATTCCCTAGTACTGCTTTTCTATTCCTGAGAGATTCCCAGTCCCAGCTGCTTCCCTCAACACTTCTTTGATGACTGGAGCCAGTTAAAAGGGAAAAAACAATATTCATGACCCTCTACAAGTAAAAAGATCTCAGGTTTCTGACATTAAATCTAAAATTCTTGCAGGAAAGAGTGTGTGGGTGTGCAGCCTGGAGATTAAATGAAATAATTCTTGCCAGCTTCTGTTGAGCAAATTAAAGTAATAAATACATTTAATTAAATGAATATGTTCAAGGATATTAACTGCTTACAGAAACTGTATTGAAAAAAAGCAGGTTAAATTCATTATTGGAAATACTTCTATATTTTCTTGTTACTCTCTGTGAAAAGCTAGCAACAATAAGGACCAGAAAAAGACTTACAATGGTAATTCCAGTCCTTGATGCTGGGAAAAGTTCTCCATTAACTTCAAGAGCATTTAATCAGAGAGCAATTTATGCCTTTTTCATCCTCAGTTGCAATTTTTCTTAATTTTCAGTTTCAACATGTCTCTTTCTGGGTGAACATCTCGTCTGTTTTCACCAGTTCAGCCATGGTAGTTAAGCTGTGGGAGCCCTTGCTGCTTAGATGCAGCCTGAGCTGGTGGTGGAGGACTTGGTTTCACACTTGAGAACAGACTTTATGTAACTGTGCCTCGCTGCCTCTGGCAGGGTAGAGCCACGAGGAATAAAACTGTTCACATATTGCAAGTGGTTTTTATTCTCTTAAATCTCCAGATGTGATGGTGTAATAAGATACCTGAATTCGGGGTAGATTTAGCAATTTGGAGGAGGATGAAAGTTGCATTGGAATAGGTATAATTTAGGTGTAGTATCCTGGAGGTGTCAGGCAGTCAAGGCAAAAGTTCTTTGATTCAAAAATCGAAGAGCTCTCCTTACAAGACCATCATGTGTGAACAGTAGTTCAAGCGAAAGAGGCTACCTTCTAGGTAAGATGTACCGATCTTGTTGTGGAATCCTGTGTTTTTTGCAAGGTCTGGCAGCTATTACTGGTACAAGTTTTCCCATTGTTTCTTTTTCTCTCCATTTCTGTTATAGTCTTTAGGTTTCGCACATGTGATCTTTCCCTCTTTTATTCTTTTTCATCCTTTCTTTTGAAAATCTAAAATGCTCCCAAATTATTTAATTAGGTTCACATTAATAATTTCAATTGCAAACTTCTTACAATATGTCTTAATTTTTTTTTGTTCTGGCAGAAAGTCAAGGATTGTGCTCCCCAGTCATTAAGACTAACTACCAAACCTGGTTCTAATCAGAAGGATCTAAAAGTACTTCTGAGACTGGGGCTACACAGACATTTTGACTCCTTGTTTTTATGAGAATGAATTAAATTTCAGAGTCTGAAGGAGTCTGTAGTGCACAGGCATGGCTGGGGAAATGTGCATGAACCTAAATGTGGCTGCTTATACCACACTGCTCACAACTCAGGTCCCAGTCAAGATTGTCTTGGGCTGGTTTTGTTGTTTGGGTTTTTTTGGGTATGAGGGTGGGGTGGGTGCATTTCTGTTTAGTTATCTGGGTTTTTTTTAATAAAATTTCTCTCTCGGGTTTACTGACTTAGTTTTCTCAAGGTATCTTTCTCTTATTTTTCTCTAAGGCAGCTATGGGTGACTCATGTGGGCTGGATCAGGATGACCCTATGGTTTGTAAGTATTTTCAGGGATCTGGCTGCACCTGTGGCAGAGTTTATTGGTGGAGATCCAGCAGATAATTGCTGGCCAGATTTTAGTTTAGAAAGCAGAGTGAAATTAATGATTCTTGCTGCTATCACCCTGCTTTAGAGATAAAAGGTTTTAACAAACTGGATGAAGTCCATACAATTTTTTGCTTAGCATGGCCAGAACTGTGTATGTTACTAACCAGGTAAGGACAATTATCCTCGTTGCTGTGTCACTCACATATCACTCATGCATGTACCCAGCCCTAGAAAAAATAATCAGATAAATACATATAGATATGCATCCTGGAAACAAAATTATGTAACTTACTATTTAATTTAATACAACTGTACAATAAATTGTTTGCATCTAGAATAAAAGATTTCTGGTTTGTTTTACTTTTAATTGAATTACAGAAATAATATCACTTATGCTTTTGTTTTATCCTACAAACTTAAAAAATTCAAAGAATGAACAGAATATTGAATAAATTGAGACCTACCTGTTTAAGATTGAACTGAGGTGTAAGTGGGAAAAACTGGTAGGCTAAGGCAAGCAGCCTAAAGAGATGGTGCATTGTATCTTTCCTTAGCAGGCTTATGTACATATTGACAAACAGAAATGTGATAAAGGGATCTGCTTGGAATCCCACTTGTTTATGATATGGGGCAAAAGAAATGGTGGTTACAGTCAGGCCTATTACATATGGAGAGTTTGCTCTCTTTTAGTTTTGCAGTTGTCCCCTTCACCTTCTCAAGAGTGCTACAGAAGTGCACAAAGCATACATCTTATCCATGGAAATGTATTGGAATGAGAAAAAAGGGTGTTTCGAATTTCTGGATTTCCTCATGTGTGGATGTATACAACTACATTATTTGTTGATGCTCAGTATATATTTTCACTATTCCTAATGCAGATTATACTGAGGAGGTGCCAGCATTATTAATGTTGATGTTACCAGTACTACTCAACATGGCATTGCAAACCCTGAATGCTTTTGCTTCTGTGCAGCATCCCCTTCTTCCCTTTTCTTCACCATCAATTGCTGCTGGAGCAGCAGCTTGGAAGAGGGAATTGTGTTTGCCCTCTCCTTGGTTATCCCACTCCTATGCCTTCCTAAGAAAACCCTTGAATAGAGTGGAGCAGAACTACAGCACATGTGGGGCTATTGGAAGCCTGCAAATCCCGTTGTGGGACTGGGCAATAGAAAGCACTGTGACAGGGTGAGACATCCCAAAAACCTTAAACAGTAAGGGAGACAATTTGTAGCTCTTTTAATTCCTGGCTAAACAGGGCAGAATGGGAAAGGCAGGTTGGAAGAGGAGAGGAAGAAAAGTGAAACACGTTTTCACAAACATCAGCTGTGAAAAGATATGTAAGTTATCATTACAATTTTCTGTTATCAGTATTATGAGAAATATGTGTGGTTTTGCCCATCAATACATCTTAGTTACAGACTGTGCTTAGTTTTGATGCACACAGTGTACATATATTCTGTATCCTTCTGCATTTAAGAAATATCAGATTTCATTACTAGTTCCCAGCTAGCTCGCTGCCACCAAAGTTTTGTGACTTTGTTTCAAGAAGACTGAAATGATGACTGAGTTGTGAATAGCAACTTCCCAGCCACTGCTGGTCTCTCTGGGTTCAGTTCAATCAGTTCAAGTCACTTTAGACAAGAAAACCAGTATGATACAAATCTATGTGAATATGACATGCATATAAGAATATGACACAAACACCAGAATGTAATGGTAGCTTTAGAAACGCAGAATATTATAGACACAGCTTTAGAGCCCTAAGTTCTCTTTCCATTGGAAGTTACAAACCTACAGAAGGCTGCTCCAATCTAACTTGAGTGCGTTTCATTCTTAAAAGCAACTGTCAAGGAACTCCCGACAGGGACTTTAGTTCCACAAGACTTGTGGAACTGGACTCTTTTTTCATACAGTGAATTGGCCACATATTCTTGCAAGCCTGTGCCTGTACCCCTCAGGATCTGACCTATAGACTATAAATGTCACATCCAAACTTTATTGCAGCAGGGAAGAGAAACTACTTCAATATTTTAAAAGGCTTCTTAGTGAATTCCATCTGCTGCTAGCAAATCACGACAAAAATGGCCAGAACAGCCAAACTAGTCTGCTTCCACACACACAGATATTCAGATCATACATATTCATATAACTCTCATGCCAATTATTAGTAAATCCTACCTATCTCTCTCTCCTTTCCCCAGGAAAGCATTGCTTTTGTTCCAGCAGGTGGTGTGCCAAGTGGAACAGAGTGGATGACAAAGTGGTAAATCCTAAACCACTATAGTGCTGTCTTTACCTGTCTCTGAAGGGGCTTGTATACGATCAGAATTTTGGCCAGCTGGTGGTTCTTGTGTAGCTTTGAAGCAGCTTTGTCTTGTTAATCTCATTTTTGCTTCTTTCTCTTCTCCAGCACCAGGCGAGAGAGGTAATCCACAGCTCAGCTGTGGGCCGTGCTTTCACAGTACTGTGTGGTGCTCATTCAATTTCAATGGACAGTTTCCATGTTTGCTAGGTGAAAGCACTAGTTTACAGTTAGAAGTTTATTTTTCTCTCGACTTTTTAAAAGCCATGTAAATTGGCCAAATCATGAGGACTTGCTAATTCCAATGTCAAGTCAGTGGCTCCAAAGACTATAAACTCCAAGTGCAAACAGCATTGTAGCAGCAAAGATAAGTGACTCTAATACTTTAAGATAATTAGGACATAGATGATTTTTTTTTTTTGAATGCGAAGTAAAAGATTTTAATGGTAAAACCAGGAAAAAAACCATCTTGGCCTCTTTCACAAGAAATAGTGTTTTGAAATATTTATCTTTTTCTGAACTGCACACTGATGTACAAGCTATAAAACCCCACTGGTGATTAGACAGGAATTATTTAGATACTTGATAGTCATTTTACAATTTGATTCTTGTGGATGAGTTTTCATGTTAACAGTAAAACAATATCTTAACTTCGTCTCCTTCAGTTACATCAGTTTAGGTTTTGACCTAATTTTAGTATTAAAGAGCTTCCAAAACTAAAATAGCTGGGAGAAATAAAGCTCTATTTCCATTTCCCCCCTCCTAACTCTTTCCGCATTTTTCTCCCTCCTCTGTACATCCTACTCACCAAGAGCCTAGAACTAATAAAAGACCTTATTTTTTCAGTTGGCGACATAAATGTAAATGTGAATTTATGAGAAACAGTGCTAAATGCATTACAGTATATCAGCACTTAAAAAACTTCTGGGCCATTATTTACATGGCATCCTTGTTCTCCTAAATGTAAATGTATAGAATATTTCAATTTTTTTTTTTTATTCAGGATGTCCCTGACCAAATTTGACCAAACATGTCTGGCCTGTTGTGTTTTGGGACGAAATTCTAATCTAAACCTGAAGTTTTCGCAGAGAAAATGGGATGAGGACACGGGCGTCAGGCAGAACGGTTCTGTTGGTTTGCCATCAGCTCCCCCTCGCGGTGAAATTTATTATTGTCTCGTCAGAACCCGTTTGACAGGTTTGCTCACGCGGGTTAGAAGATCCAAATTCTGGTAATGCCTTATAACATCTACAGTCTGTGGAAAAAAAATATTTAAAGGTCCTCCCTGCTAAATTTTAAAATTTAATTTTGGCTTGAAAAAGACATGGGGAGGGACAACTCTCCATTTCTTGAATCAAGAGTGCTTGTAGCAGAATTAAAATATAAAGATGGGAAGTTTAAAACAGTTTTTCATTCTCAGACATGAAGCCCTTATTATTATTTTTACTTCCTGGCATTGAAGCTGAGAGTTACATACATAAAAAGGGGTTAAACTGAAAATCTGTGTTGAATGTGATCTTTTTCAGAAGTATGTTGAGATTGTGCTGCTGTTCATTTATGTTTCACTTCATTTAAATTTTAGAAAAATTAAACATTATGTCTAACAAAACTGATAATTAAATCTCATTAGACACCACATAAAAGCACTTAAAAAGCAGACATGCTTGATTCAAGAGGCTGAATTCCACCATTTTTCACTGATATTCAGGCTTCTCTGCTGAACTCAGTTACTTTTAATCAGAATAGATTTGTATATTGAAAGCAGACAGTACATGCCTAAAGCTGCAATGTAATTTAGGCAGTCTAAAATCATAACCAGTTAGTATGAATCTCCGTTTTTTTACTCTGCCGAAATGAAGATGTCAAAAATAAGATAATTCTGTTAATTAGGGGAAATGAAAATGGAGGTACAACACTTAAGTTTCTATTGCTACCGTGTATGTCAAGTTATGGTTCAGAAGGGGGTATACAACCAACCATTCCTCTTTTTCTCTCCACTAAAAGACCTGTGGTTATGTGTATCCGCTTTGGTGGCCACCCGAGTACCTGTGTTCCCTGACACATCCAATTTTCATGTATGTGATGGCTTTGTAGACTTCCCACAGAGAATTAGGGGCATATATGGGTAAAAACTACTCATTTCAGTGTCCTTTGAAGTCTTATATCTGACATATGGTAAATCTCAAAAGAGCAGTCAAATGTCAGCAAGGGTGTACCCTGCAGTCTTATTATAGTCTCAAAGTTCTGCATTTCTCACCTCATTCCATGTGTTTTCCTTCTCTACTTACTATAAGAAAACTATTTTAAACATTGCCAAAGTGATGGGCAGAGTTGAAATTGTGTGTATAAGAGGTTCCAGACTAGCGTAGAGGAGACTAAATTTGCAAATGCCGTTTCTGGTTCTGTGTTTGGGATTCTGAACAGCTCCTGTTTCTTTCCTCTTTTCTGACATCGCCTCTGGGAGTGAAATCTTCAAATTTTGTCAGCTTCAGTACTGTGAGGCACACTTAAACATTTCCTGACAATTTGCAGTTGAGCAAATGCCAACCCCTTCTACTAACTTCTATTTCTGGGTTAAGATGGATTGACAACCTTATTTGGTGCTGTGGTCATTTATTTGAATATCTTTTAAGGATATTTTTATTTCCCTTTTTATTAGTAATAGATCAAAATCTACCACTCCTAAAGTAGTCGAGAAGGCATTTCAGAGCATGTATAACCAGTGTCAAAATGAAGGCAGATGTCACTAAAGAGTTAATGAAGAAAAGGAATGACATGGGGAGGAGGAATTTGTATGACATCTTTTGACAAGTATCTCATCTGTTGGTTGATTCATACTATGCCACCTACCTTTAAGACACTAAAAGATTGGCTTATCTCATATTTCTTTTACTTTGCACAGCACAAGCCACGCTCAGTTTGTCATTTTTAGCATTCAGCCCCCTTTTACTCGCTCAGCAGTCCCAATCCCTGTATTAGGAATGTTAGATGCTACGTCCATAAACCCTCTTAGTTTAGTCTGGTATTGTGGTCCATGAATCAGTCTATCCCCTTTTTTTGTATGTGATGATATAATTTCCTTTCCATGTCTTCCTGTCTTTCATAAGTTTAATGCTTGCTGGGTGAAGAAGTATTTTACTTGTTTTCAGTAAGCTTTCTATGAGTATTTCAACAAGCACTACCGAGTTCTCTAATTGCAGGATTTTGTGAATAACAGTTTTGTCTTCAGAACTTCCGTTGCTTTCATGATTTCTTAAAACCTCTTTAGCCCTGTAGTGAAGACTCACAGCCTTTCCCATCTCTTCTCATAAGGCAGCTCTCAAGCCCCTTGATTGTCTAGCTGCCCTTCTCTGCATATTTTCTAGTTCCATCTCCTTCCTCAGATGCAGAAACCAGAACTAGGCATAGCAGACCCAATGTGGACATGGCCAAAATTTCTTAAAATGGCACAGTGATGTCCTGCTCTGAACACCTTTCTGTTGATGTCCAATATTTTATTGTCTTTTTTAGGCTATTGCTGTACAATTACAATTTTAGAGAACTGCAAAAGATGAATCTAAAATCCTCCTAAATTTCAACTGAGTTTTTATGAATGCAGAATGGTATATGCAAGATTTAGGGTAGTCTTTCCTTACTTCACCTTTTTCTGTTAATTCATCTGTCACCTTTTTACCCACTTAAAAATTTGTCAAGAATTTTTGGCATTCTGTGCCAATGACTTGGCTTTGGGCCACCTTGAAGAGTGGAATTGGCTTCAGGCTTGCAGATTTCACAGTACAGCGGTTTCTTCAGATCATTGATAAAGAAGCTGAATGAAGCTGTAACCAGCATAATTTCCTGGGGAACTTGACAGCTGACTCTTCTTGATCCTGAAAAATGTTCATTGAATCTTGTGTTTTGATTCATATTATGCTGTGTAATATTTTTCCCCCTCCAGTCTTGTGGCAACTGTTTTTTAAATAATAGTAATCTTTTAAAAAATCTCTTAGTAGGAGTCCACTTGATTTCTTTTATCCACATGTCTACTTGATACACTCAGGGAACTCCAGAAGGCCAAGAAGCCAGTGTTTCCCTGCAATAAGTCCAAGCTGCCTGCACTGTTCCACTTGGAACATCGACTGGCCCTGTTGCAGTGGTTTCACCTTGGCTGGGTGCCAGGTGCCCTCTAAGCTGCTCTGTCACTCCCCATCCCAGTGGGACGGGGGAGAGAATAAGATGGAAAACAACCAGTGTGTTGAGACAAGGCAGTTTAGTAAAGCGAAAGAAAGAGACAAGCAAAAGTTTGTGCACGCATAAGCAAAGGGAAAAGTTCATCTTTACCTCCCACCAGCGAGCGGCGTTTGGACACTTCCCAGGAAGCAGGGCCTCAGCACGCATAGTGGTTGCTCTGGAAGGCAAACATTGAAGACTAACAAATGCACCCCCATTCCTCCTCCCTCCCTTGGCTTTTATATTTGAGCTGACATCACATGGCATGGAATGTCCCTTTGGTTAATTTGGGTCAGCTGGCCTGGCTGTGTGCCCTCCCAGGATCTTGCCCACTCCCAGGCCCTTGGTGAGAGGACGGAAGGTTAGAGGGGCAGTGCTACTCAGCAGTAGCCAAAACACTGGTGTGTTATCAACACCCTTCCAGCCACCAATGCAAAGCGCAGCACTGTGAGGGCTGCTAAGGGAAAAATTAACTACTTCCTTCAAATCCAATATACCTCTATTCTTCTTTTCTCCTGCAGTTTTTTTGTTTGGGATGTGTCCACTGACATGTTGAACTCACATGGGTCTTCAATGTCTCTGATGAGCTACCCATTGACACACCTCAGCTGGCCTGATGTGTTTATGCTAATGCTTCCACCCTTTGCTGTTTTCCATTGTTTTATTCATTCCCAGACAGTTTTGTGGTTGCCATTCAGGAGCAGTTATGGATATGGCCTGTAGGCCACATTTCCCCTTCATCCCGCTCTAACACTACCTGCATAGCTCTGGCTCCTGCAAAGTGGCTGGCCACTTCTCTTCCACTCAGTTTGGGTATGCAGTGAATGAGGGGCCTCTGCAATGCTGCTTTCCACAGCCTCTGTCCCCTTTGGAGTCTGCAGGAAGTGTCAGTGCAGCGGGTGCACTTTTGGTTATTATGTGAGTCTGTCATGGGGTGGTGTTTTGGTGGCTGTGTTTTGTCTGGGGATTTGTTTCATGGTTCTTCTTCCTTTAAGACAATGAATAGTTTATTCTACCAGTGCTGAGTGTACTTTTCTTCCCAGAAGAATTCACTGGGCCATCAGGGCAGTCCAGTTGCTCTGTGTAGGGGTGGTGGTACAATGACTGCTTTCACCCTTCTCTGGATACCTGGTGTGGTATTGACATCAGGGAACCAACATAAACCACTTGAACTGTCCCTGGTATTTCAGATTCTGTCTGAACTCCCTCATGGGTAGTAACTATCAATTTGTCATGGGAAATGGGATCCGATGTGCTGGGCAGTGCACCCAGACTGTGT
Source organism: Callaeas wilsoni (assembly GCA_013398955.1). Classification (NCBI taxonomy): domain Eukaryota; kingdom Metazoa; phylum Chordata; class Aves; order Passeriformes; family Callaeidae; genus Callaeas; species Callaeas wilsoni. The sequence continues at coordinate 424,034 of VWPU01012116.1, forward strand.
GATCAATATGGGAACTGTTATCCCAGAGAGACAATTTCCCACAGCTAGTTTACTGTTTACCAGTTCAGAGCTCGAGGAATTATGTACCAATCTTCACTTAATATAGCTGTCCATGGCGTACTCCCTTCTTAATCTTCCAAAAAATGAAGGAGAAATGCTTTTTGCTCAGGAATAGAGAACCCTTGACAGTGTGACTTTGACAGGTGCTGCTAGAGAAGAGTGGGCCAAGTTGGGAGAAGCAGCACATGAAAACACTAAGACAGAAGGGCATCCCGAAATATGTCAGTTATCATTCTTGATTACTTTTGATTGACAGTGACTAAAAGAAGCTCATAGCTTTGAGCAAGAAAACACTATAGTGATGTCTACCATATTTCGGAAGACAGGCTATTGTAATTTTCTGAGGTGTGGGAGGAGGAAATTAAAATGTTGTTGCTTTCTGTATCTAACACCAATTTCTCTTTTAAATTGAAGTTACCTACAAGATTCTAAATTTTGTCTAGCTGTGTAGAAGCATCTGATGCTCAGGAAGAAGAAGAATCAAAAAGCTGTAAAATAGGGCAGAAGAGAAAAAATGCAAGCCTAAAGTTAAAATTAAAAAAAAAAAAAAAGAAGACGCTGTTCCTGGATTCCTTTTCCAAAATATCTGAAACCAGGAAAATGAAAATTGCTAAATAGCAAATATAATTGCTAAATAGCAATAAAATAGCAAAAGTCAGCTAGTGGTATGGTGAAGGAATATATCTCACATCTGGGTGTTTTCTGGTGTTTGACTCTTTGCCATAGCCAGGTGACAGCTAGACTTCTCAGCTGGTCATTCTCAGGCAACGGTGAAAAAGGAAACAAGATCTGCATTACTGCCCATCACAGTTACCTTAATTTTCCCATGCTGTACTGCTTAGCTGGACTACTTCAGGTGCTTCTATGCAAAGAATAATTGTTGCCATCCTAGAACAGAACTGGATTTTTAATTTGGATTTTGTTTTGATGCAACTATGGAGAGCTACTGTCACCAGATTGTCCTGTGTAAAAACAAATCTCTCCATCTGGTTGCCAAACAGGAAATAAAGCAAAACAAACCCCAAACACTGGTTTAGATTAGTTTGCTTTGAACTGGATTCAAAATTGCTTTATCTCACTGAAAAAAATCTTGTATTTATTTCATGCAAAATATTCCATGCTAATCTAAGAATTTTATTTTGCTGGCTTCATGTCCAAGGAATTGGCTTACTTCAGCATTATGTCAGATAAAATTCAGAGAGGTAAAAATACAGAGCATTAAACCCCTTGCTTGCATAGTTGTCAAATGGCAGAGGTTTTAAAGCTTCTCTCTGTAAAAAGCACCAAAGAAGAACCAATAGCTACTCTTTTCTCTAATTTTACTTACATATTCTTATCCATGGAATTTCTCGAATTAATTACAAAATGTCTACTATATTAGCCCATCAAATTTGTTTGCTTTCTAAATTACTTAAAATTATACCAGTTCTACATTAAGAGTAATAGGTTTACCCTTTTATTGCAACTGAAATAATGGTGGCTTTCTAAAAATATCTGATTTTAAGCCAGTTCTAGGTCTATACATTGATGTCAAGCATGTTATTACATTTCTTCCCCATTTCTCAATTAAGAAAATCTTTCTCCTAACAAAGAAATGATAGAATAATGCAGTCAATTTTATGCTTTCTAATTAAGTGGACCTCTCAAGGGTCTAATTTCCTGCAAAATTAAAAACTGCATTTGTGTGAATACAGTGAAAGAATGTCAACAGCAGGAACTGAAAACATTTTATTTCAGAGTACTTCATAACATGGACATTTCTACATTTCCCTGTAATGTAGTTTAAGACTCTCTAGTGGAGATGAGATTCAGCTGAGGTTCCCCTGTGTAAGGAATGATTCAGATGCTGCATCTTTCAGCCAGAAGATTATTCCCTCCAGCCTTAAATGAAACCCTCAAAAATGTATTCAAATTAAATTATTTTTTGAATTTTCAAATAACTCTGAAATAACCACAGCTTCATTTTTTAACAAGTGTTGTTTCTTTCCCTGAACCCAATTAAAACACATGTTGAAGTCATGGCTTCAGGCATGAAGAACTTTAAAAAAACCCTCCTCTGGGTGATGCCAGCACAATCTTGTCCTCTGTACCAGGATTATTTGCCTTGCTCCAGAGACACCGTGCTAGCTGCACTAACTCACAAACTCTGTAGGACTTGCAACTGGTAGATGCAACTTTCAACTACAGTGAACTCTAAAGACTCAACACTCTCATCTTTTCCTGTAACACAAAGTAGTTTCAAAGGCCCTTTGTCACAAGGAAGCCTGGGGATCACGGTAAATAGAGGCTGGGGAGGAGCCACATGGTTCCGTGGCAAGGGAACCACCAGTCACTTTTAGTCTAAGCAAACTCAGTTGCTTTAGGTTCTCAAGTCAAACTTTCATAAAACTTTCCAGACTTGCTCTTATCATAAAGTAAAAAAGCAATCAAGAGCAGTGTTTGTATCAGTAGCAGTATTTCATCAGAAGAGCGCCACTGGTAATGCGATGGAGAGAGGCATGCACAGAGTGTCTTTTGGCAAGTGATGATTGCAGTCTGTTAAAATCCTTGTCGAATATTTTAAAATAATGCCATTACCGCAGGCAAATTCAAATTAAGTACTTTACTTGGAAATACAGGAAATTGAGCTGGTAAACCAATGGGTTTTAGTTCTGTCGTGAAAGTGCTCCAACCTCAAATATTGAATTTAAATCAATATAACCTTAACCTGCAGAAAGAAAAAACTGTAAGGAACAAGCACTGTGCAAACTTTGAAAGTAGGACAGGAACTAAATGTAGAATTCAGCATGATATGATGTTTCTTAAAGGTAAAATTGTGGTCATGCTGAGATGTATGATTGACAGTGGAAAATATCTTTGGACTACTCAAAGATCAATTTTAATTGGCATTTAGGTCAGATGTAGGAAAGAAACTTTTTGTAACCAAAAATTTATGCCTGAGACTAACTCAAAATAACGATCAAAATCACAGGATTCTAAGGCCTAAGGTGACCTTAAAAAGTCTTATAATCCATTTGACTACTCCTAGGCAGGATTAACTATAGCTAACCCACTTATGATATGTCTAACCTGTTCTTGGACCTTCAGTGTCAGAAAACTAAGTTTGCCATCACTAACTACTTTCCAAACATTATTATTTTTAACTTAAAAAGCTATGACATTCTTTTCTTTCCTTACGTGAAACTGAAATGTACTTGTTCTGTCCTTTCCAGATATGGAGAAGAATTCTTCTCATTTCTTTGCAGTTACTTTATCAAGAATTCAAGAGCTAGCTTACTTCCCTTTCCCTCAACAAATCTGAATAATTTCAATTTATTACCTTTGTTTTCTTATAAGAAATGCTTTCCAGACCATGCTGTTAGATTTTTACAGCAGTATCGTACTGTAAACTGAACCCAGTAGCTCAGGAGTAGTTTGTTTATTTATGAATAAAACAGAAACTTTACTACCTGTGTATTATATATATTTTTTTGTTGTTCTTGTTAAGAGATTGGTATTGGTTATACTTAGATAAACTGCTTGAGAAAATCACCCATTACTCTGGGTTCTTGTTTTCCTAGATATGGTCTCTGCTGTACCTTGCTACAGCTCTTGTCTGGTTTGTATATGAAGCTGTTGTGCTACATTCGAGCCAGGCAACCTACAGGAATTGGGAATGCTGAGAGTCTCTCAGCTGGGATGACACAGGTTTTGTAACTAATTCCTTCTTCTTACAGGACTCTCAACCAGGATTTTCAGACACACCCACTGTCCACAGTCCCTTCTCCTTCATGAGCACTCTAAAAATCAAGACACAAAGTGAGTGAAACATGAATCGTTAGACACAGGTCTCTAGAATGGTCTTTCAGAACCTGCAGAGTTGCTGAGCATAACTTCCATTGAAAGGTTCTCTAAAACCTCAAAACTATGACTACCAGTCATTGCTAGAGCAAAACAAATAACAGTTTTTATTTTTCTCTTTTCCAGTTAGTGACAATATCTTCCTTATGAAACTGAGGTATTCAGGGGTGACATCATGACTTAGAAATGGATAAACTGTCTCAAAGCTTCTGAATTTGTGACCACCCCATCTATTGTTTACCTGCTCCCCTCCCAGGTGAGTCCTGACTTTAGACCAGCTGATAGAGGGAGGGTCTTTTTATACTAATATGGGCAAATATGCATTGAAAGAAGAAAGATCTATCAAAGAGGTAATACTCTTCAAAGATTTCTGGAGTCCTTGAAAGAATAACCTTGCTGTAATGCCTCTGAGAAGGACACGTTATAAACCTGTGCAAAGCAGCAAAACATTGTCCTTGCTCAAATCTCTTGTAACAACTTTATTGATGACTGAAAAAAAAACTGCCAGCAGGTCAGACTCCCATCTGCTGTGATTTGTGACTGTCATGCTGGCCAAGACTGTCTCACTGTTGTTCCCTAATCTCTCCATATTGATCTGCTCTGTCTTATATGTAGATGTCAGTCTCTGTGGGACAGAAATTAAGTTTTTATACTATATTTTTGCTTAGGATGTCCCGTGAAGAAGATCAATAGGTACTACGGTAATATGAATTATAGAAATCCTCTTGCTGTTTTCTGTAGTTCTGCTGTGTAGCCAATGTCTTGACAAATTGATCCCATCAGAAATGCTTTCAGGATGAGAGATTCATTCAGTTATATTGCATATGATCTTCCACAGTTATCTTGTCTGCATCTACTGCAATTTGTTTCAATTAAACAAGGCAGCTTATTACCAAGACCCTGAGCAGCTCAGTTTAATGCTGAATTTAGCCTTGTTTCATTTGAAGGAGGCACCAGGAAATTTCAAGAGGACCTTTCCATTCCAAGTTATGTAATGGTCTACACTTGTCTTTTTGCTTTTAAAATAAATTTTCATTTTTATTCCAACAAACTATAGTTAGTGAGTTGCTATATTTTCATTTTCTGGGCAAAGAGGCTGCACTGGTGTTTGGATGGGTTGCTTCACTATTTTGTTTCTTTTCTGCTCAAGGGAGTGTCACAGTGGTGTAATCTTATGGTTTCAAGGATATAAGGCTCCCTAATGCCAGATCCTCAGATTCTTTCATGGCTGACTCAGGCCTTCACTCTTTTTAGAAAAATGAACTGCAGTTTGTGTGTATGAATTTTTCAGCTATCACATTAAAACTCGAATGCCTTGACTGTTGGGACACTACACCCTTTTTTCACTCCATCCTACTGCATGGCTTTTTGTATACAGAAAGTTAAGTCATAGTTAAGTCTCAGAACTGGTCCAGCAATATATGCTTCTCAAAACATGTAGGAAAAATAAAACCCTCCCTTGAAAGGATAAATTTGGTAGCATGTTTTAGTAAGTGGGATAAGTAAAAAAAGCTAGTATGTTATTGGAAGCTTTAGAAGAAAGGTAAGAAGCAACAGTGACTGACCTTAAAAGAATCAAATTTTTAACAATCATTTATCAGATAAAATGTCAGAAAAGATTAAAATAAGGAACTTTGATTCTTCTGCATAGGATTTTTAGACTCTTAAAGTCCAAGCTTATTCTGTCTGTCAGGAGTAAAATTAATGCAGGACTTTCTGAGGACTTTTGCTGTTATCCTTTGGTTTATAAAAGAAAAGTGAAAAAGGAATATTCTGCTTGCTCCAATAGTGATCTTAAGATATTCCTACAATGCTTTGGCTCAAGCTGCTTTGCAGCTGCTGCACAAATTTGACTTGGCATGACTATTAATGACTTGACCTTCATCCCAAGTTTACTTTGTGCTCGCAAGAGCAGTGGGTAGTGATGAGGAATATGATTTCATTCCTAGTGGCAATTAGGTTGCTTGGTAGCCATAGTGCTACTTACAAGGGGGAAGTCTTGTCTAACCATCAGTAAACTTTGCTCAGAGCCTTTATGGACTGTCATTCTTGCTCCGTCTGTGGTCCTTCTTGTGTTCTCAGCAAGAGCTTTAAGTGCTCCAAACTACCACTGGACCAAAGAACGCCTATCATTTGTACCAGTAAATAGCAAATCTAACATGCTCCTTGTGAAAATTAAGGTTAGTTTTATGTAGATAAAAAAAGACTGTCTATATGGCAGGATGTAGAACAGTGACATAGTCACCTCATGGGAGCATAATTATCCTTTAAAAGGATGTGTGTATTCTACCAAATCCCTTAGGATTAACTGCTGATAAAGAAGAAATGAAAAATAAAACAAAACAGAATAAACAGACTAGTGTTTTAGAATTGCTTGGTAATTTCTAATTCTCAAAACAGTAAAAAGATCTCTCAAAGTGAGAAAATGTCACCCTGTGTTTCTGCACACCAGAAGGAAAGACACAGGAAGAGGCAGAGCATCTCAGCTGAGTTACTATAAAAAATTCTGTGGCTGACATTTTGATTTTTTTGTATAATGTAATGTTAAAAAAACCTCATTCCTAGTGTCTGTTACTTACAGGTGATCAGCTTGCCCTGCTAGCAGCTGGACAAATGCAATCAGTTTCTGCGAGGGACATTTATGTATATTGGACTTTAGTCCAGCTGGACACCCTCTTTCAACCTGTGTCTTACCAATGTGTGGCATTTCTGCATGATGTTTTGAAATTTCAATTCCTTCAAGGTGCAGAACTTAGTGGTTAAATATTTAATTTTTCTCTTTGCTTTAAAATATGTGTATGCACACACACCTCTGTATTTATAATTGATATGACTATACCAGCATCTGTGTATGTGTATATATATATATCTATATATGTAGATACATAGGTACATTTGTATTTATTTGTACACTTACCATGCAGACACACATGTACAGATAAAGGCTTTAGAGATTAATGGGTTTTTTTGTCCAGTTTTTATTCTATTGTAGAGATCTATCTCGTTTTGAAAATTCTTCCATGATATTGCTCTGCTTTGAAAGGAACAGTATGTGACCACATTTCAGAGCTTACAGAAAATGAACTTTGAAATACAAAGTCAGAAGAGGTGGATGGAATTTTAATCTGCTCTGTAAGAACATAAGGATGTTTCAGCTGAGAAAAATAATTTGATTTTCCTGTGCTGATGCCTGTCTTTCAAACAAGAGGGTTTTAATGATTTCTTTTTGCTTTATGTAAGCTTGGTCCATGGTTAAAATTTACAGTTCTTCTGCTGTATCTAATATATGCGCCAGTTCTTTGCTGGATCTGGAGCACTGTGTGAAGGTACTCAGGATAACTTTCTCTGTCCTCCAGTCTTCTGACTTAGAATTTCTTACTTAACCTTTCTGTTAGCTGGTTTCAAATCACTTCCTTATTTTGAAGATGACTGTGATTATTCTTTAATTTTGAATAGCTCTCTCTTGTCTTGAAATTAACCCCTCTAATTCAGTCTCCCTTTTATAGAGATTTAGTGTTTACATTTCCACTTTGTCTGAATGCCACAGTGGTAGAAATACAACTACAGTTTATATAACTGAAAATATCATCCTGTGGGCATTGGGGAACATCTAATGCAGATAATGCACTGTATAACTGCAGATGAGCTAGTGTAATTATTTTTTTAGCATAGAAGGAAAGGCTTGGTTTAGATGAATTTCATTTCCTTAACTTAGATTTTTCAAGGAGAGGTCTCAAATCTGAGAACAAATGTGATAAATGACGGAAAATGCCTGTTTCTCGTCTTAACAACTTTGGAATTATCTAACTCCTACTGAATAAGACACCAGGTATGTACCTGTGTTGTGATGGCTTCCAGTAGGTGCCTGTCAGGCAGTGGGTGAGTTCATTCCCAGTGCAGCCCTGTCCTGACTGGGGCCTCCAGTTGTGCCAGCCCTGCAGGTGCTACTGCTCCTCCATGCAGAGGCACATCTGCCAGTGGCTCCTCTGGAGCCACAGAGGCTTCCTTCCATCAGGGTTAAGCTTTTGCAGAGAACGTTTTATTTATTGTTCCGATGGAAGCGCTTAGTGAGAGAGAAGGTAGGGAAATGCTCTGAGGAGTGAAGTACAGATGCTTGGACAAGGGAGGATGTGGTGGAGGCCACGTTGGGGCTGGAACCTGAAATGTGCCAGATATTCTTGATAGTGCCATCTTGGTAGAATTTTCTTTCTGTCTTAACAAAATATTATCCTCATTATTGATAAATGATTTCTAGTAATCTGTTAGCCAATTTGTATGCTTGAGAGAGAATGTGGGCCCCTCTTCCCACCAAAAAAACCCCATGTCCTGAAACCAAACATGCCCCCCTCCTCCCCCACTCCAAAAGAAAAAGCCTACAGATTTGAGCAACATATGCATAAAGAGGGAAAGGAGACCACTCCATTTTCTATGGTAAACTTTTCTGACAAGTACATTTTTTGTGTTTGCTGTTTCTAAAGCTTTTCCTGATATTTTACTGCATGTTTGAATTACAAGACCAAATGAAACATAGAAGTCATCCTCTCAGAAGGTTTCCTAGATCAGCTCTGTCCTTAATTAAGCATGTATGTACCACATGCCATGGTTGAGATCCAGAGCATGATATTCTAGACCTTGAAAGGTCTCTCCCTCCACCTCTGATACTTCCTAAGACCAAAAATTCCTTCAGTTTTCCCTTAATATTTGCACCTTTACCTGCCTGTCAACAGTTTTCAGGCATGTTTTCTGCTGAAAGAGTGCAAAGGGTAGTGAGAAAAAAAAAAAATCTAAAGTAACAGCTGAAATCTATCATAAATATAGTTACAATGTTATATCTGTATATCAAATATTGCTGCATGTAGAGCATACATCTGCCTCAACACATTGGAAAACTGGTTCTGAGACCATGGTAGCCAGAGTTGTGGCTTATGTGCCTATCCCTAGTAACTGAACATGTTTACAATGTTCATTTCAAATACAGAACATTAGCAAGAGGTTGGTCATGACTGTTTCTCATACCAAGATATTACAATAGAATAATTTAACCTGTGAAAAAAAAAAAGAAAAATAAAATACAACGTTTAAAGCCAATCTGCCAAAAAATTTCATAAGAAGAAAAAAAATGGTTCCATTTTTTTTTTCCCTTTCACTGCTAAAAAACTAAAGTCATATCTGGCTTTTTTTCCAGTGAAATGGAAGTTTGTGTTTTTAAAACAGTTAGGTACCACAGCAACTTGATCTGAACTTCTTGTCTCTTGTTAATGATTTAGTGAATTCCAGTATATGAGCTCTGTAGAGTTGTTCTAATGAACATCTATTTTTCTATGGAATGGCAGAGAATTTACTTAAATTAATTGGGAAATTTTTGCTTGCTGCTATTAAATAAAATTTACTTTAATGAATAGAGACTTAGTTGTCTGCAGTGAGTAAACAATGTAAGTATTTTTCTGTATTGCATAATGTTTTCCCCTCTTAAAAAGAATAAAATTTTGAAAATGGAAAATACCAAGAAAATAGGACTTTTTTTTTTCTCATAAACATAAGCTTCTAGGACTTTTAGGATGTAATTAGACTATAAAGATCACTTGACCCCTGATATTTTTCAGTGACAGTTTTTCTTGGAATCAGAATGTGAAAGATCTAATTTTAATGAGTATTTATTTGTAAAAGTCTGCACACACACAAAAAATCTCCAACTGTCACAACAGCCAGTAATTGGCAGAGAAATGCTTTGATAAAAATGGGAAGACATCCCTGCTGGTTCAAGACAGGTGGACATCAACTTGAATCCAATTTACATCTTAAAATGCACAATAGAAAGGATTTGCATTACACTGCCTAGATGAAAGGGAACTCTTAGTCTGAGAGCCTCATTTGCTTTCCCCTCTTCCTTTTCTTTTCTTGCCCAAACACTCAAACTCTCTGTAGAGAAGTTTTAATGAAGATAGCTTGTTCAGCTCCTGTTTGAGGCAGCTATTTACTCGACTAAGGCTCAAATCTGAACTCATGCTGGGCTAAAAAAGAAAGCCCAAACTGATAATTGGGCAAACCTGAAATTGGATAACCTGCTTTAACCTCTGCTTGAATCAAATGAGCCTATCTTCCATATTGAGTTATTTTTACTTGATTGCCTGGTCAAGGTCCCTTGCAACACTTAACTGGGCTCTAGCAAGAGACCTGCAGTGGAATGTGTCTGCTCTGAAAGGTGCAAGAAATGGCTCCTGATGGACACCTTTGAAATATCTGAGTGATTCTAGCTGCATGTTTAGGTGTATGATCCGTATTTAAATTGTTACTTCAGATACAAACTTTTACTCTGTCCTAAAGTTTTCTGAGTGAGAGTCCAACACTATATAAAGTGAGGGAAAAGTAGGTTTATTCTTTTCCAAAATGGATGCTGAACAAAGGCAGGTAGGGAGTAGGTGCGTAGCCTGAATTTTTGTTCCCATGCAGTTCTTCCCCATTTGTTTGTCTCAGCACTGACGGAAAATAAAAGCTTGCTTACAGAAGTTTATAATATTTTGTGTGTATATCTTCAGGTACAAATTCCAATCTTGCAATCAGCAGTGTGAAGTCTGTAAGGACTACCCCAAATTTATATGCGCACCTCACAGTGACATTTCACAATTTGTTAAATATTTGATTCTGAGTTGGCATTCCTTTTTTTAAATAATCTTTCCATTACAGATAAGACTCTCTGTCTCTTTGAAAAGACAAAGCAATAGATCACCAATGTAAATATGGTCCATTGTTTTCAAATGTAACTCTCTTTCTTCCATGAAGCATGCAATTTTCTATTTTATGGAGTTCTTTTAAAGTGTGTCTAATAATCTGTATTACTGCATGTTTTATCTGTTTCTAATTTTGAGGAACTTTTATCTAACTTCAACATGCATATGAAATGGAGAATTGAAAGGAATGGAGCTACTGAGTACTTTGCGGTGAAATATTCAGCCACTGAGGTATCTGACTGGCATTGGCTCTGTTAGACATGGGAGAAGCTTCTGAAGATTCTCACAGAAGACACCTCTTATAGTCCCTCCTAGTCCAAAATTTTGCCATGCAAACCCACTGCACTGGCCTTGTACTTGATGAGTTCAGTTGCCCTTCCCATATGTTCTTTCACTGTGTTTGCATAATTATTTGTGTGAACACAAGTGGGGAAAAGTTAAAAACTAGGAAAAGCAAAATTATATTGTGTTGTTAATGCTTTATATTTTGTTTAGTCCTTACCTTAAAATTTACCTATGAGTGTTAGACTAACAGGCTGTGCCTTTCTGTATTGGCTAGAAGTGTAGACCACTAAGAAAAGGAACTGAAAACATTTTCTGGTACATTTGTTGTGCCTCTGCATGGTAATATGTCCATGTCTGCAGCATTCTCTGCTCTGGAATATAATCTTTAGTTTCTTTTGGAGTCTGAAGTGAAAAGAGGAGGGAAAAAACAAAAGGCTTACTGCTGTCATTTCTGATGTTATAAGGTTACAGGCTACAACCTTGGGAGATTTTACACTAAATTTGATTTTTATTGTTTCGCAAACTGGTACCTGTTTTCTGACAGTCAATAAAACTGCAGGTGATACTGCTCTTATAATAGATGTGAATGGACTATTACTGCTTGCTATAGCAGTTTAACTTCAGGGCAAGCTTATAAGGCTTCTTTTAGAAAAAACACACAATCTTTTTTTAGCCACAGGACTATTTCCTTATTTTCATCAAGTTCTCTGGTAATATTGGTGTATACCCACCTGAGCAGGTCTGAAATAAGCAGAAAGTTCTCTGCTTCTGAAGTTCAAAAGAAACTGAAAATTGAAAATCAGTATTGGTGGGCTAAAATGAAAGTGGTTTTAACACAGTATATAAATAGATAATCCCAAGATTTAAAATCATTTATCAAGATAAATATTTTGTGAGTATTATACAGCAGCAGCAATGTAGAAATCAACTTAATCTCTTGGTGCTTTCTTTTAAGCCACATTTTCTAGTTCTGAAAATCTGAAATACTGGTATGTGGTATTTATACTTTGAATCACAGCACCACTGAGGTTGGAAGGGAGTTTTGGGCATGGTCTAGCCAAATGTTCCTGCTAAAAGCAGGGTGACCTAGAGCTAATTGCTAAGGGCTGTGTCTGGTTGTATTTTGAATACCTCCAAGCATGGAGACTACACAACTTCTCTGACCAACCTGTGTTCCAAAACAGTCAGGGTGAAAAAGACTTTTTTTTTACATTTAAATGGAATTTCCTCTCTGAATTGGTGTCCATTGGCATTTTTCCTGTCACTGAGCATCACCAAGAAGAGTCTGACTTCTTCTTCCCTTCCATCATGAGTGTATATATATATATATATATATGTGGATAAGAATGATGGAGACTTAGTCATTTTTGTGGCCCTTTACTGAGCTCTCTCGAGTATGTCCATGCCTCTTCTGTACTGAGGAGCCCAATATTTGATCCAACATTCCCGATGTGGGCTCATCAGTGCCTTCCCTGATCTGTGGGAAAGGTTTTTCCTAACAGACCTGACATAATTTCTAGCCTTCTTTGCTGAGAGGAGGCATTGTTCCCTCATGGCCAGCTCGTGCTCAAGAAGGAGCCAGTACCAGTTCTCTGCAAAGCTTCTTTGCAGCTGGTCAGCTCCCAGCTATCCTGTGAATGAGGCTATTCCTACTCAAGTGCAGGATTTGGTGTTTGTTGAATGTCATGAATTTCCTGTCATCCCATTTCGACACCTTGTTGAGGTCTCTCTGAACGGCAAGATGACTCTGATGTATCAGCCACTCCTCTTGGTTTTATATCATCTGTGGTGTTCCATCAACCAAGTCATTAATGAAGCAATTGCACAGTATTGTCCCGGCAGCAATCCTTGGAGCATGCAACTAGTAAGTACCCCCAGCTGGATTTTGTGTTTCTGATCCCAATTTAGAACGCTCAAAAGCTCAGAGAGTTTTTAATCTCTCTCATTGCCCAGTATCTAATCTCTACTTCCTGTCAGACTTGTTAGTCCTAATGCAGTTCTTCATGGTTATTACTGAGGCTACACTCTGCCCCATTGTTTAGATGGTTGATTGAACAGGACTGGAGCCAGTATTGACCCCTGAAGTACACTGGCAATTACTGTCCTCCAACTAGAGTTTGTGTTACGGGTCACCAGCCACCCCCTCTCTGGGCCTGTCCATTCCGTTAGTTTTCCATCCGTCCCTGTCGGTCTGTCCGGTGAATACCTCATCAGTTTCTCTCTGAGAACCTCATGGGAGACAGTGTCAAAAGCCTTTCAGAAGTCAAAGTACTCAGTATTCTCTACTCTCTCCTCATTTGCAAAGCCAGTCATTTCACTGTGGAAGGTGATCAGTAGATTGGTCAAGCATCACTTTCCAATGATGGTACCATAAAAACTACTCTTGAGGAGCTTCTTGTTCATGTGGCTTATAGTATTACTTGCTTCATCACCTTCCAAGGCTCAGGGTTCTCTGGGTCTGATTTACTGTCCTTCTTGAAGATAGGAGTGTCATTTTCTTTCTTCCTGTCCTCAGGCACCTCTGCAGTCACAGTGATTGTTCAAAGACCACCAAGTGGTCTTGCAATGACAACTTTGCCATGTCCTCTGTCAGGGTTCTGTGATCTTCAAGCAATATAAAACCAAAGTCTATCCTCTGAAGTCTTGGAAAATTTTTTGGTACCTAATTCTATAGAATAATATGAGTTTAATGCATTAGTATACCAGTGACAAAGTAATTCACTCTACTCTTTTAGTTTAAGAAAGTTAAAATACAGATGTACTAAATGGTCAGCATATGTATGAAGCTCTCTATAAACACAAATGCTTTGCCTGGTTTAAGGATAGGCAAGAGTAAAGAAAATAGCTATTAATATTTACTTAATGGTGTTGCTATTTCAAGTATTTTAGTAATTTTAATTAGTCTTCCTATATCTTGTTAATATTTTTTAGAGTTCTGATCATTAATAGTTGCCCTGTAGATGTCTTCTTTTTTTTTTTCTCAAGTATTGATCTGTACTTATTTTTGAAATGCAGGTTTATAAAATGGAATGCTTACTGGTAGAATGAGAATCATTAGAGAGGCGAAATGAAGAAAAAATAAGAAAAGATGAAAGACATGAAGTGTGTGAAAAATCAGATTTTGGAGCTTGAGATCAGAAAGCTCAGTAAAGCATGTAAATACCAGTAAATGTCAGCTGGCACTGACTTATATTTGTGAATCTCAAATAATGAGCTCATCATAACAAAAGTTTAACACCTCTCTGGTGGCTTGGTCTTCACCTGCAGCTTTCTGAGGTTTTACCTCTTTTATCCTTCCTTTAATTTTTCTTTTTTTTGTAGACTTTTTGTTCATCATATTGGGATATTATGATATCTTAACTCTGGCTCTGAAACTGCAGCTACAGCACTACTCTGCCTGCAAGCTGCCCTGGTTTGTATCCCCCTGTAGCACATTTTGCCCTCTCTGATAATTATAGAGGAAAGGCAGCTCTCTAGTCCCTCCACCCTTGATGCCTCATTTCTTTATCCAACTCAGTAACTTCTCGTGGTGTTGATCTGGCAGTCACCTCTTGAAAATTCTCTTTATTCTTTTTCTGCTGCTATGTACTTGCCATGTTTTAATAGAACAGGCCCTCTGGCTGGGGAAAAGTTGCCAGTTAAACTTGTGAGACTGATCCACAGTTTTATTATTATTTCTTTCAGAAGCTTTTCAGTGTCTTTGATGTTACCCATGCATTTGCATTAAAAGCTGTGAGTGATTTATTTTAATAAAATCCAATTACCCTCTTTAGTTCCTTGTGAAAAATTAAAGGCTATTTCCAGTTTAATTGTGAATATAAGCACATAGAAGGAAACACACCAGTTACTAATGGAAATGTGGCATTAATAGTGCCAGCAGCAGCAATGAGGGTTAACGAATAACTAATGCTGTGCAGACTTCATTTCAGTAACTTGTGCAGAACTATTTGGTTCCAAGGAGGAAAAACAGCTGTTTTCAAGGAGCTATGGTAGGATAATGCTAGAATATCATGTTTCTCACAGAATTCAGTATCCCCACATGGTTCTTGAGCTGTATACACATGTGAAAAGAAATGACATTTCCAGGAGGTGGCTTCTTCTGCTTTCCAGGGTGATTTTTTTGAGCCTGCTCTCTTACAACTTTGGTTTTTCTGTAGTTTCACAAGGAAAAAAAAAGGGAGCTTCAGTCTCCTGAACTGTTAAATCATCATGGTCTCAGCTGTGTATTATCAAAGCAAGCTTCCTCTCTTCCAGCAAATCCTTGATTTTCCTGTACTGCTAACAGCAGGAGGCTATGCTTCCACAAATATCAGCTTTTCTTTATCCAAAATATAGGACTGGTTTCTTGGTACTGCTGTCGTCTTCCTATTGGTATAAAGAGAAAGGAAAGGGTGACTATGTTAAATTTGGGCTGGTGTGGACTTGAATTACGTTATAAAATTAATTGCACCAGCCTGTCCAGGTTGGTGTGTTATCTATGAATTATAGTAAACTAGTTGGCTTTATTGCCAAAAAAGAGACTGGTTATAAGCAGCAGTGAGATTACACCAGTTTTGTTTGGGACACTTTGAAGCTGAGATAATTTAGTCATTGTCACATATCGCACCTGAGACCCATTTGTGTTCCCATTGGAGCACAGCAGCTGTAAGCTGAGAAGCCCATCCGGCCTGAAGTACAAATGTATGTGTAACATCAATCTGTTGTCTCAGTGGTATAGATGACAATCCTGCCCTCTCTTCACACCCCTGCTGTTTAGTTTTTGTAAAAAAATCTGGCAGTGATCCTCAGCACTTCTCCACTGCCTCCTTTCTCCTGATGCCAACACAAGACCTGTTAACTAATTTGTGCAATAAGTCTCTCTTCTTATTTCAAGATATCAGTAAAGCCTTGAAATGGAAAAAGATACTTAATGATTATCACTCAGGAAGTATACTAATGATGGGCCCGGGAATGGCCTTCAGCATGATAGGAAATAAGAGGTGTAAGGAAAGAGACCTTAATTAAATATTTACAGGAAACCTTACCCACAAGACCTATTTTAACAATTTTGATTGACTGATTTCTAATCTGTTAAAATGATCAATGATAAAAGAAAAAGCCCCAAATACAATGCAGTAGAATGCATCAAATCCCCAAAAATACTGACTTTCATTTCATATCTGGGTAAAATGACACACTTCTTCATCAGATTCATAATGGGATTGGTCCACATTTTTGTCTGTCCATATTACTGTAAATAGAATCATAGCATGGTTAGGTTGGAAGAGATCTTTAAAGCTCATCCAGTCCAACCCCCCTGCAATAAGCAGGGACACTTCAACCAGATCAAGATAATTACAGCTCTGCCCAACCTGACCTTGAACCTGACATCACCTGTCTCATTGCCTAATTAAAAGCTGAGGTTACTGTTCAACATCTACCCTGTATTGCATCAGCTAAATTAACCTTTCTACCTTATTTTCTTCTCTCTTCTTAATCATACTATTGGTGCTTCCTGTATTCATAAAGTTCTGATTGTTTTTACATCAGTATCTCTACAGAAATTTTTATACGTTAAATACAGATGGTGATATGCAAAATGTTATTGAAGTTTCCTCCTTTCTTCCATTCGAATTACAAAAACTTTCTACAGAGTTAACCTGAGATGGATAAAGCTTAATATCAGTTTAGTGAAAGGATTCTGTAGAAAAGATTCCATGAAATATTAAACATTTCATAAAGTCTTTATTAAACAGTCTTTATTGAACAATGTCAAGAAATTCATTGATAATTTGACTGGTGGTACTTGTCAATCCTGCTTGTTTTGTATGTGGTGAAAATAATTCAATGTGTGTCAGAAACAGTCAGCTTTGCTGTAATCTGTATTAATCTTCTCAAATAGTAGGCCTTTCCAGGGTCAGCAAGACTTCAAAATGGCATAAAATATCAGTGAGGAAATATTGACGGAAAATTAATTTTCAAAATTCTAGATAGGTTTATTGGCCTTTTTCTTCCCCCTTACCTAAACTTTATTGTTGCAACTATTATTGAAAAATAGCATGCTTGCAAACCTTGCAGTCTTGTTCTGTTAACCACAACACAGAAAATCTGCAGAAATGCTGTAGGGGAGCAACTGAGTTTTGGATGCTGCTGTGAGCCTTGACATTCGCACTAGTATTCCCACAATCTGCTTGGGAATGATTGCTCTGTTCCCAGGGGGATTTCCAACTTCTACAGCCTTGGCTGAAGTAGAGTATGTCAGCAGAGCTTTAAAAGTTACTGTTATTAGAAAATAAAACAGTTACCTATTGGTAGGTGGGCTTAAGCAGAACTTTTCACAATATGCATATGTTTATGGCATAAAGACTGGCTATGATCCAGCTTTATATTTGCCCTAAAGCATTTATCATTTCTATTGAGGCCTGTGGCAATGATTGTTTTGAAGGTACAGAACCCAAATGTATTTTGGAAATGTGTAGATAAAACTCTCTTAGCTTCTATGCACAAGAGTAATTTAAACTCCAAAACTGAGGAGTAGGAGTTTGGACATAAGCATAAGCATATAATAATGAATATACTTTCTATGAGAGAAAACATTCATATTAATAAGAAAAATAAAATAACAATGCATTGATCTATTAAGCTTATGTTCTTGAAAAGTAGACAGTCAGTATCGTTGTAATGCATTTTAAACTGTATTTCGAGGTACCTACAAAATCAGCATTTAACAACATATCATCACCTGCGATACAGTATGATGAACGATTTAAGTATAAACCCAATTAACTGTCAGTATCTTATGAAAAGTTTCTAACCAATTCACATATTTTCAAACCTGGGGATGAAAAAAAAAAGATTTCTCAAATCAGAATCTGTATATCTTAGAAGTGAATTTAGGTGTAAGGGTCCATTTACCACTGTTCAGATGGGGTGGTGAGCATTTCAGCTACTCCAGCTGTCTTATAACACTTCTTTACTCTTAGGAGTACATACTTTTTGTGGTGCCAAGATACAGTATTTCCTATAAGAAATTTAGAGAGTAATGTGAAAATCATGGTTTTATTAAATTAATTGAATTATTTATGGCAAAGCAGTAAAAGAACAGACAGTTAACATATTTTAGTGCCAGAGCAAGTAGATAAAGGAGACACTTTAATTGAACAAAATAGAGGTAAATATGCCTTCTGCAGGAAAAGAGATTACATAGGTCTCAGACATCAGACACACAACAGTTTCAGTAGTTTAGAAAAGACATTGCTAACTTTGTTGAATTGATTTCTCAAAAAATGTTAATTAGTCATTATAGGTAAAAGTTAGTGGAAAAATCCTTGCTAATTTGATCGTTAAATATAACACTTTGTTGATGCGGAAATTTAATATATTCTTCAGTTTTCCCATATTCTGGGCTACAAAGAATTGAATTTTGCCTGTATTAAGGCATGAGATGGAAGCAAGGTTGAAGCTGGCATTTGTATTTCAGTGTTTTGCTTGTTAGGAAAAGGCCTTCATTTAACCCAATCTGAAAATGAACCAAATATTTTCAAAATTATTTGGAAAGAGTTACTGTTTTTAAGAAGGAAAAAAAATGGATATGAGGTTGAGAAATATCTATTTTCCCTCCACCTGAAAATGATACAAATAGTCATATTTCCTTTAGTAAAGATACGACCTTGTGATAAAGGTACTGTGCACTTTGGAGTTCTGCTTCAGTAGTGCCTAAGCAGTGGTGCCAGCCTCAGACCACGTATAAGCGGGACCAGATGGAAGTGCTAAGCAATGTCCCTTCCATCTGTTCTGCAGGACAGACAGTGTGCTGCTGGGCTTCAGGTGTACTCTCTTTCTTCATGGTGTCATCTCTTTTTGTACAACAGGGGCCTGAGCTCTCAGAAAATTTTTTTGCATTGTAGGTTCTTTATGTTGTGTAGTGAAGGTGACCTATTTTCCAGCACTTTAAACAGCATTTTCTTCTCTCACTTCATTGTGAATGCTTCTCACTGTACACCAATAATGATTTCAGTCCTCTGTGAGAGGTTTAAAACTTCAGACTCGGTGCTAAGTGTGAGTATTTTTATTTGCCTCATCACAGTTTTTCCTCACAGAGGCAAGTTGCTGCAATGTCTGAGAAGACAATGAATCCATAAAAAGTATCTGGTATTCTTTCAGTGAAGTAAAAATATCATAATACAAAATGAATGATCAAAATTAGGAAATGGGTGAATCATGGAGAAAACTTGTGAATAAAAAAATTAATGAATTAACATTTGGAAGAATTAGCTTATTAATAAGAATGCTGTTTCATATATTGAAGCCAAATAAACACCAAGTACCACAGTGAATATTTGTCTTGCATACGTCATCAGTCTGTTGAAAATAACAAATACACACTTCAGA
The DNA here is from genome assembly GCA_013398955.1 of Callaeas wilsoni. Lineage (NCBI taxonomy): Eukaryota > Metazoa > Chordata > Aves > Passeriformes > Callaeidae > Callaeas > Callaeas wilsoni. The sequence continues at coordinate 443,317 of VWPU01012116.1, forward strand.
ATTAGTAGAATAGTGAGTCTTGCAGGAATGGCAAGAAATAACTAGTGGGATTATGCTCAATGAACACTAAAATTTGCTTCCTATCATCAGCTGGGTGAAACTAGCTCAGTCGGGGGTGTCGTAGTCATTGCTTTGATTGCAGATGAAGAACTGACTTTTGACTTTAGTGGTTAAAATACGGTCAGTACAGCAGCAATATGCTCTGAAATTTCAGATGAAATGTATTATGGCAAATGCCATTAACTGTAGTGCTTAAAATGACTTTAAGCACCATTTCCTATGTGCTATTATATGCTGCTACAAGTGTGACAGGCAATGACCCACCTTTGCATGCACCTGTGATCGATTTCTTTGTAACCCTGTTCTGTACAACTGTGCTCACTTGTGATTTTCTACTTCCTGAAGGATGTTCAGATGGATGTCTGAATCATCACTGTGAATGTTCGAATCAGCAGCAAATGAGATGTAATTTAAATAGTGGTGGTATGGAACACTAGGCATCGAAAGAAGTCACAGTCGTAAGCAACTTCAGCATCACACCTAAAATACCTAAGCAAGCTGTGAAGGAAAAAGGGTGTTATATTATTTTCTCACCAGGTTGCTTCTGAAGATGCTGAAATGAGCTGCTCTTCTACAGGAAGGAAGAATATTTATTTTCTGGAAAAAGAGAGTACATAGTGAAAGCATTTAATCACTGCATTGACTTGAAATTTATTTGAAGATACAACGACATTTGAATCAAACTACTACCTGATCCAACATTTAAACCAAGATACTTCCCTTAACTGAAGTGATGAAAGCATTTTTCACCCATTATCATGAGAAAAGGCTTATCAAAACAGTTGTCAGAACTAAGAGGTCTGTCTTATGAATGTGTACTCAGGCTGTGATCCAGTGGAAAAGTATGCTGCAATGTGCCAAAAGTACAAGGACTTTACTATCAGCAATAGCATTTCTGCAACTTCTGATTGACACATCTCTAAAATCTAACAGCAAATAGTCCTGTAAGTTACGTAGAAACAATTTTGTGTCAAATGATCCAGTCTATTAATTTTTATTTTCCCTTACACATTTTTAGTAATTTCTAAGAATATAGTATAGCACCCATCTGGATCTCCTATGTGGAAACTCACTGGACTAAATTATACTTATGAGGACCTTGGAAGTCATGTTGACTTCAGAACTGGTACAACAATTTTCCAGAAAAATGTAATTTTCACAGCTGTGGAAGGAAGCAGAAAGCAAATGGTACTATTTGCTGTATTTCTGTTTGGAAAGTCACAGATGATCTCTGGGAATTTATTCAGTGCATCTATACTAACAGCAAGTACCAACTGCAATAGGCCAGAAATATAAGCCTTTTACACAATTAGCCCGGTAAGAAACAGTAGGAAAAAGAGAATTTTAAAAGAAAATAACTACCTGCCTTGAAATGAGTGGTTTTGAATTGACCATAATAATTTTTTTGTCTCATACCATAATTCTCTTTTATCTGTTCTCCTTTTTAAAAAAAAAATAATTCTAGCAGACAAGCAATCCCTTTGAACAAACTTTTCTGAAGTGTCACTCCATGTATAAGGGATGGAGAAGAAAGCCCTTGAGCTTTGACTGCATGGTAACAGATGCACCAAACTCCATGCAGGAGTGAAATCATGCTGGGATCATCACTGGAACTCAGGTATAACTAGCAAGGCATAATCTGTTATGTTTATTTTACATTGTCTGTTCTGTTTGCATATGCTAAAGATGTCTAGAGGCACGGTACTCTTGACACGCCCATGACAAAGTGATAACAGATTTGGCTTATTGATGGGAAGCCTCCCAAGCCTGAAGATGCACCATCTGTCCCTCGCCCTCCACACTCTGTGCATTCTCAGGCTACCTTTGTTTTGTTACTTTTAAACTCTTCTAAGTTTAGATAATTCAACACTTTGGCTAGATTTCTGTTAGATTTTGGGAACAATGAGAAAAAACAGAAGCAGCAGATGACACATTTTACTTCTGACTGCTTAGTGCAATGGCAGAGGTTTCTGTGAAAATCTGATTACTCCAACCATGCTCTCAGTTCTCAACAGCATTAAAACAATCATTTTCTCTTATTTCTAGATATCCTGGGCCATTCTATTCATGTTTCTGTGTTTAGAGAGTCGTTATTTTATTAATGCCAGAAAAGTTTGGTTTTGCCAACAATCTAATACAGAGCATAATTGTATACTTCAGCCCACAGAAATCACACTTGCATTAAACAACATATTTATTGTACAGAGTTCTAATAAGCAATTTTTTTCTAATGTGAAAAAAACCCACTGACAAACCTCTCTATTTTTTATGTATCTTAACTCTTTTATGTGATAGGTGAAATATGACCTATCTCCTTTGAAAAGACAGTATTTAGAAAAGGAACAGGATTCCACCTTGTGCATTAGACCTGTGGAAATGCACTATATCCCTGTGCTACTGTGCTGATACAGAATATAATCAAATATAATCAGATGTGAGGATATTTTCTCTTCAAGTATGCTGAATATTTTGGATTTTCCACCTCCCTTGAAATATTGCTGGGTTATTTCACTCTTCTTCCAGATGACTTTTCAGATCTGAGTTTTTGTTCAGACATGAGAGCTAGCCTGTGCAAAGTAGTCCATTCTGCAGGAGTTGAGCCAGTATTGGGAATAAAAAATGATTTAGTCAGAGCAAGATTTTTAAGCACATATTATATTGCAAATAAATGCACTTAAAGATGTATAAAAAAGCATGAAACCTTCCTGTTTCTTTGTTTACTTTTGTCCCCAAAAAGCAAAAAAGTAATTGCCTGTCAGATTTTGTACTTGTTCGACATCAGATTGAAAAAAATTCCGAAGTGTTCTTTGACTCTGTTTTGTTGTAATATAAAGCAGAAATAAACAAAAATAATTATCTTATCAATGTGGTAAGTTTAAATACAAATTGGGCCCAAGCCAGAGCATACAAGAACTCGTATGGGTTCAGTGACTTGCAGCACAGGATGTGAGTTTTCATATGGGAGTGAAGGCAAGAAGCAGGGACTGCAACTCCATAAAGTGTCTTATCAAGAATCTTTTGAGATTTTCCACACTGTCTCAGAACTCAGTCACTTGTGTACATTTTCAGTAAGAAAATTGCAATTAATATGGACATCTTATTTTCTGGCAGTCTATTGACTAGCAATGAGAAGCAGACTGAAATATCCTTCTAGAGTGGTCTCCTTTCTTTGTTAGAAAACCTATCACGACGGTGAATACCAGTTCTGAAAAAGTGAATGAAAAGGAAGGGATTTTTTTTATGTTCTATGAACATATATGTAGGATACGCATTGTACAGACAGCATGTCTAGTGGTTAGAGGAATACTGAGATGCCTTTGATAGTTTTTCCTGCTCTCAACAAATTTCTGGTGACCTATTGGTTTGTATCTGATTTCTTCATGACTTCCTGGATTGCTTTCAATTTCTCTTTGAGAATACTCAGTTCTTAAGCAAGCCAACATCTATAGTTAGCCAGTCTGTGTAGCTGATGAAATCTGTCTGGAGAGATAAACTTGTATTTTCTATTTCCTCTGACATTTTCAAGAATTTACAAGAGAAGAGGACATTCATGCCTCATTACCTGCTGTGGCAATCAACGTTGATGCTCATAAACGAAAACTTCATAATTTTACTTACAAGCTAAATACTTATAAGCTAAGAGATTGGTATCTTTGTCATGCTGTGTTATGTTTAACATTTTTTGGTCATTTGGTGCATAAACTCACCATACGCAGCTGCAGAAGTCTTCAGAGAAAACCGCAACAGGAATGTCCTCTTCAAGCATCTTCCTAGAGAAAGCAGTAGTGTGAGGGAAAATCACACAGTAAACATTACAAATACTTCCTCACGATAAATTTAACAGGACTGGACCTGTATTTGCACTCAGCTTAATTATGACCATTTTTTAAAGATGCCAGGAGATGTATAAATGAGCAAGAATGGTACAATGTGTACCAAAATTATAAGTCACATTTAGAGAACTAGAATTCTCATTTTTGCATTTAAATAAACCTAAATATATGGTCTAGAAAGTGAAGTATATAAAGTGATTTCAGGTTGCTTCTTCAGTTTTGGGAATTATGATATACTGGGCTTCACAAGTTTGTTAATTCATATAATATATTACTTTTTACTTTTACCTTTAAAAATATATGTCATACTAAAAAAAAAAGGTTGTAAAATATTTGTAGAATCTGGCATGTATATTATAAAAAGATAAATGTATTATCCAGATTGATTGTTTGGAAGCATTTTCTCTTGCAGTTTAGCAATTATAACTGGGACGTTTCCTCTTCATCCTCTAACAGCAGAGTAAATACCAAGTTTCATAAATTTGTCCTTATTGTAAGCCTTCAGGTATACTATTGCTCTAAATTACTCAAAGATTGATACAACATGACACTATGTAAAATTTGTAGGTTTTTGAGGATACTGCACTGGTTTATATGTGTAATAAATGTTACAACAAAGTGAGGAATGATGGAGAAATTTACTTTTTCAAACAGGCATTTTATCTGTTCTATAAAACTTTAATATTGAAAACAACTACGAATTGTGTCTGATTTTGGTGTTACTGGTATTCCACTTCACACAGCCTCTAGGAAGATTGCATGGTGCTCTGCATGAAGCAGCAGTCTTCAGATCAATGCAGTTTGATAAGTTCTGGTCATCTCCGTGGGTGTAGCAATGGACAAATCTCGCAGGTTTCTCCTGACTTACACATAGAAATTGCTTGTTTTAATGGAGAAGAGCCCGACAGGGGTGCCTGAATTCTGCTGGCACTGGTGGGTTTCACCATTGCCGTAAGGTGGCAAATTCTGCCTGTGGTAACAGAAAGCAGGGCTTTTCAAGAGACCACGCATAACTGGGATGTCCTGTATGGCTCTAGTTCCTTTTTCTGTACTGCTTTGTGCTAGTAATTAAGGGAAAAGTGTGCATAGTAAAAGCAGAGATAGCTGGAGAAACAGAGAGTGTGGACCAGCAAAACATGCAGAAAAAGGGACTCAGTGGAGCTTTCTCAGGCAGTCTGCTCAGTAGTTTTTTTTGTTATTATTATTTGTGTTTGTTTGGTTGGTATTTTTCTTTAAAATCCTGTGCACCCAATGAAGGATGAATTAAGGTGGTATTCTTTGCTTGTTTGCTTGTTTGTTTCTTTTGGCAGAGAGATCTGACTCCCTTTGAAAACTCGAGTATATTTTCCATTTGTTTGCTGTTTTGCTCATGTCTGCATCAAGGCAGACAGACAGTGTGGTTATTGGAGCTCGATCCCTTCAGAGTTCATTACTGATGCCACCGAACAAGTTAGATCTAAATACAGCTGGACCAGAAATAGGCTGCTCTCACCAGAGTAAAAGGAAGAGGATGGGTGGTGTGAGAATATTGAAAACTGGAGTGGTCTTGTCGTTTTTGCTTGATCTTGTTTAAAGAAGTCCCTAACTGAGGCTGATTTCAAGAGGCGCCTGCACAGATGAGGATGCGATGTGTCCTGAGTACACCCTCTCCTTCCCAGCCAGGGGGTCTGCAGGTGTCCTGTAAGTAGATTCTTACCAGGATTTGATTTAAATGGCTATATTAGTTTGAAATAAATATCTCTTTTGTGTGTTTATGCATTTTTAAGTTGTGGCAATGTCTCATTAATTCAAGTAATTATGCAGAGCTGTGACTGAATCTGCTTTCTCTGTTGCACAGCAAATTAAGGCCAAAGAAGAGCTTCTGAGGAGCCACATAACCCAAGCAATTCCCTGAGCAGCTACGTGGCTGCAGCCTTCAGACAATTTGCCCTTGCCTTGCCTATACCTTCCTGAAAGTAGTCTTGCCTTGCTGATTAAATCAGAGCATGAAGCTTTTTCCTGATAATTTTCCCTATAATAGCATGTCCCATGTGTTATTTTTTAGTAAAAATCCTTCTCTTGTCATAAGAAACAAGAACCCTGAAAATGCTTCTGTCGTCTACTGTGGCTGTTAATCAGATTTACCAAGAAGACTGATTATTAGGACATAATAAAGCAGTATCTCGGCAGGGTTTGGATAATCTGCCAGTTTGTGTTTTGTACTAACATGTCATTAAATAAACAATTAGGTTTAATGGCTTTGGTGCTTTATTCTTGTATTAATGCTTCTTTAAGGCTGGGAAAAACAGAGGTTTGAAAATTGCCGACTCCTGTGGCTCATCACTGTCAGCATCATTTTCCCTTCCCGCTGGCGAGCGCGGGAGAGCAGCGCGCCATCCCTTGCAGTTCCAGGGAACGGTCACAAGAGGGCGCTGCGCGCTGACAGTAACTCCTGGCTGCCCCGGTCCCAGAGCTCCGGGAGCGCGCGGCTCGCTCGGGAACGGCTTCCAATGATGTCAGACCGGGCACTATTAGCTCTGCCAAGATCGTGTATGGCAAGATATATTGGATTCGAACAGGGGAAAGAGTGAAAAAGCCCATCCACTGAGTAATCAGAAAAATACGTTCTATCTAGCGCCAACAAATATTAACAAAATTAAAAATTATTAAGCGGCATGCTCTATTGCAAATATGTCTTAAGGGCATGCGTTTTTTATTCATAGGATAGTCTAATACACACCATGAACTTGCAGCCGTATACTTCTGTGGTGCTGATGAGCATCTAAAAGCTGTGATTTTCTCCTTGCATGTTCCACTGCTTTCCCCAATGCCCCCAAAATCCAGACTTCCTAATCGGTTTTAAAAATGAAATCTCTTGGATGTTCCTGTGGACCTGCTAAAGTGTTTTCTAATCTTACCTGGTAGAGGTGGGAATATGTTCTTTTTTACTCACACAAATTTTCTTGCCTGTTGCCAAGAAAAATGTGAGTTCAGAGGGCTTGGCAGCAGACAGATTGCCTGGGGAGTGTAAAAGCTCCACATTTACTAGGAGAGGTTCACAGACAGCACAGATCAGGAATGAAATATTACCAGGTAAACTAATTCACAATTTATCATCTTTAGCCCACGGGACTCCCTCTGAAGCCATCCTTACATGTTTTGTAGAATGAGTCCTCCAAATGTGTACTGAGGAGGAAGAGATGCAGTTCAGTGTAACTGAAGGGTGTGCCCAGTGTCATCCTGCAGCTGCAAGCTTTTAGTTAGACAAGCTGCCTTTCTGGTGATTTATATAGCTTAAAATTAAGTAAATAATTTAAATAATTTTTAAAAAGTACTTTATCTCACTGGTCATTACAGTTCTTGAAATGCAGCGCTTCATAGGTATGGTTAACAAAGGGATATGGATAAATAAAGGATCCTCCATCATTAGTTGGATGCTATAATAATGAATTGACATCCTGTTAATTAAAAAAAAAAAGCAAAAAATCTTTCAGATGCATGAAATTTTAAATGCAGAACATTTCTAGAAGTTAAATCACTGAACAGTAGGCAATCTTCATGTATTTATTCTTTCATAAATGCAACTTTATTTTGCCCTCGAAAGTCATAAAATGGCATTCCTAATATCCACAGATGTCTATTTATTAGTAATAGCTAGAAAAAAGAAAACCTGAATGGTGAAAAATACTTTTATACTATTTATAAATTATATTATTCTAATTTATGGAATTGCTGTTTGCCTTCATATGGCATTTTTCCACTGTCACTCAAAATCCAGTTAGTTTATGTTTTCCTCCTTCATTAATTTTCTTGTCTTTCTTCTCATGCATACAATAGAGGCTACTTAGGTCTTTAGGTAAAGGTTCTGTAAAAGACCTTGGGTTTGTTGTGCTGGTTTGGATATCTTATGAAACACAGTCCATCTTAACAGATTTCACAGAAAAACAGAATTACAGAAGTGTCTGAGGTGGGAAGAGAGTGTCCTCGTCCAACCCCCCTGCTCAAGCTGTGTTGCCTAGAGCTGGTTGTGCAAGACCGTGTCCAGATGGCTTGTGAATATCTCCAAGGTGGGAGTCTCCAGCATCCCCCTGGGCAGTGTGAGCCAGTGCTCTGTCACCCTCACAGTGAAAAAGCATTCTCTGGTGCTCAAAGGGAGCCTCGTGTGTTTCAGTCCTGCCACCGGGCACCACTGAAGAAGATGAGCCTGTCTTCGTCCTCTTTACACCCTCCTTTCAGGTATTTGTACACATTGGTCAGGTCCCCCTGAGCCTTCTCTTCTTCAGTCTGAACAGCTCTAGCTCTTCCAGCATTTCATCGCAGAAGAGGTGATTTAGCACAGATGCTTCCAGGAATTCTGCTATGCCAATGTCTCTGCAGCTACTGCTTCTTGATCCAGGGGATCGTGGCAAAAAACAGAAAAAGTGCTTTCAAAAAAATAAGTAAAATCTGCGTTTAAAAAAAAATCTTGACTAAATATATGAGCTTCATTCCGTAGAGTCTGGCTGAACAGGAAGAAAATCCATTCATTATTTTATTCTTGATCCCCTGCTAGACCAAGGTAAATGTCATACAAGGTATTGACATTTCAATTTATATTAGACTATGAACTAGTTCAGAGAAAAGATAGAAAAAAACCACACTGAACTGTGTCAGAATACAGTCTGCAACTGAATCCTTTGTATATATATTTTACAAATATCTGCCAGACTGTGAATTTTTAATATATAGTGAGTAAAGTGCAAAACAACAGTTCATGTGCAACAATAAACTAAGGACTTCAACTAATTACTTTTGAGATTAGACATGCAAAGCAGTCATGAGGATGAAAGTTGTATCTGCTAACACATTAAATCTGTCACAGATAAATCAGGAAATAGTATCGCATTGTCGTGGGTGGAGAGGGAGCCTCAAAGTTTATTAGAGAAGCCCTCCTAACTGAGTCACGAGGTGCAGGAAGGACCCTCTTGCTCTCTAAACTCATCAGAGAGGAGCCTGGGTGTGGCTGGATCCAATCCTAGGCCCAGACTTTGTCAGTGCCTTAAATCTAAGGAATTATATAGGTGTGATTGAAACTTTGTTCAACTTTGTCCTGTAGGATTAAGGAAGAAAAAGCAGATATATTTATATAAAATGAATCATTTACTATGATAAATGATTAGACAAAAAGATCTAAATCAGAATTACTTACTACACAGTATAGAAGCTAAAACTACTAGTATAGCATAGTACAGTATAGTGGACTATATCAAAGCAGCTATATAAAAGCTAGCAAGGAATAAAGAGTTATTAAGTAGAGATCGATGTTACTTACCCGTACCAATGACCTTGGGCAAATCTCTTTTGCTCAGCCTTGAGGGGCACCCCCACCCAAGGGAGGAATCTCTAAGATACTTCAAGGGGTATTTTAGAGGAACCTGCTGTTTGAAAGTGGGACTGGACTTTCAGAGTTTAAAATGATTGGCTGTCAGTCATATGTCTCAGGCCAGCTGTGCCAGCTCAGCATTTTTAGATAAGGGTAATTTACCATGTCTGCCACATCTTCCCCTTGATATCAGAGTGTTTAGCTCTGGGGTTGATGAGTCAGACTTGTTTTAACATAATTCAATACCAAAAGCAGCGTGACAGCCCCTCTCAGTTCTCCACTGGTAGCTTTGCAAATGGGGCACTGTTCCAGTTATTTTGCCACATTCCAGACAGAGCATCCTGCTACACACATGACTGGCATGAAAACTGGAATTACAAATGTAATTGTAATTGCACAATAGGTTGCTGCATCCTACTGTCTATCCAGGCATAAGTAATGTCTAATGTAATTTAAAGGTACTGCACTATTTTTGAGCTTCATTGTTATGTTGCTGGTATTACATTTTCTGGACATACCTTTCCGCAGGACATAAAGACCTAGTCTGGAAGGACTGTACAAAAACATACAGTTTCTCCAAACTCAATTTCTTTTCAGGATTGCCAGTGATACGAAATTTTGTATTGCTTCTAATAAGTTTTTTTCTGGACAAGAGTTTATATACATATATATGCTAGACTTCACATTCTGCACCATTTTTGAGAAGTTTGCACGTATTTACTCTTTTTATCCATTGCTCTGCTTTATTGAGTAATATCAAGGATGAGGCTAACAAGCAACAATAATAAAAATTAGAAAAATAAAATTATTTTGTAATTAAAACCTGTTAAAAAATTCTGGTTAGAGGATAGAGTGGCACAAATTTCATATGGCATCGAAATGCAGGTTCATTATTGCTACTGATTTTGGTGTATTTATACAGGTTTAAGTGAGTAGGCATAGACTTAACACATTGATAAGCCAGGATCTTTGTGAAGAAGCCTTTTTTTTTCCTCTATAGACAAAGACTAGAGACTTTTTTCCACAATATATGTGTGCAGGTGCAGTCCACATTAACACCTCAGCTCATTTGGTCTGTGCAGTTGGCTGGTACAGTTGTTCCTCTCTCCTTGGGGATATATAACTATAAAGCACAATGTCAGCTTTTGTTTTAAACAAGAATCTCTAATCCTCTTCTTTGTGAGAAATAATCTTTAACCAGTATAATGTTGTAAGCCTGGTTACTAAGGGTGAGCCTCTAGCTCTAATGTGTCATTCTCTGAAGTTCAAGGCTTAGTTGTTCTCCCTGGGACTCTTCAGAGCCCTTTTTGGGACACTGTCAAACTTCCACAGCATCTATTGATGTTGGAAAGGAACATCAATTAAATACACAGTTAAAGGGAGTTTACAGCATCTGGCAATAAACCCACAGAAATCTTCTTGTTTGCTATCAGATTGATTTTTATTTGATTTTAAGCTTTACTGCAACCTATTCATGACTTGATATCCTCTCTATATCTTATACTAGCAATTTTTATGTCTTTATTTCTCCCACTGCAAACTGAGTGTAAAGTTCCATCTTGTATCCTGGACAAGATGCTGAACAATCACTGTCACAGTAGCTCAAGTAAAGTAATTTTACTTTGTACCTGGGACAGGCTAAGAAATCATGAGCCACGCCTTTGGCTTTCATTTACTGACCTTAAAAAATAAATAAAAATTTTTTCCACTTCTATGGACAAAACAGATAGAACTATTTGAGATCCATTGCATGAAATTAAGTGGCTCAGATCAAGGAAAATTCCTGACTTGACCACATTCCTGTATGATGAAAGATGAGGGACATTTTCAAAAGACCATACTGACACTTATTCCAGAAGGGGGACATAGCCCTATGAATAGTCTTGAACAATTGTATGCGCAAAGATGATGAAAGTGAAAAATTTCAAGCAGCTCAGACTGCATGTGACAAGTGTGATCTGTTTGTTAAAAAACAGGAAAGCCAGACTAACACAGACACTGATAGCTTTACTGTAAGGTCCTTACTTGGAAAGACATACTCAATGTAATATAACAGAATTGGTAAAAATATTTTGGAGCAAAATTTTGCTGTGAGGTAATTGCTATGTGCACCCAAAAAATGTGTGTCTGTGTTTCCAGACACATCCCCAAAAGTCAATGCAATTAATATAACAGACATCACTTATATTGCTAGTTTATGAGTCATCATATTCATACTTGCATTAAGTCTTTTCTTTTACACAGCTATTATTCTACTTATCTACTTTTCTCCCTTCTGTCCTTCCGAGATCACCTTCTCTTGAAATACTTTATTGTTTTCATTGGCCCACTTGCTTTCCTTTCCTATTTTTAGTGTATTTTTAGGTTCTTTTAATGCTTTCTGTTCAAAATATATCACACAGTGCTTTTAATCTAACAGAGAACTACTCAGAAACCTGATGAAATGCTTGCTGATGCTTAGGATATGGCACACAAATACTACCAAAGTCCATTTAGTTCTGCAAGACTGTACTTAACAAATTCCCTTTTGTGAATTCTTTTTGAGACATTCAAATGTGTGAAGGTACAGTGGTCATTAGGGACAAGGGCCAGGCTAAGGTGACGCAGAAGAACACCATTCATATTTTTTGACAAATCAAAAAGAAATTGGTTAGCTCTGACTGTCCTTCATTCTCTTCTGTTTCTCTCCTTCAAGAGTCAAACTGAAATTTGAAGCTGGGAAATGGCATCTGGTATTTGGTTAACCACACAATATTACCAGAAAATCGTCCTTTCTTAAAGCAAACAAATCTAAGTTACAGAAACCAGTTCTGCCATGAATAAATGGCAAACATAAAAGGGCTTTGCAGATAATGTGGATCTCGATTGTTTATCCTTTCTAGTTGATCTTAGAAACACAGAGCAATGCTAGATAGGTTTTCGTTGCATGTAAATTGCCACGGAATTTTTGAGTTACAGAAATTAAGGTGATATCAACACAGTCCTTATGTGCATATGGTCAGTGCAGATGTGGTAAACAAGAAAACATTAGCAAGACAACCCTTCTGATGGCAGAAGATGGATGATGATATTGACAGCCATTTAAATAGTTGTAAAATGTGCCTATCAAACAGAATTGTTCCAGCCCTGGGACCAGTTTACCTGCAAAAGGGGGCAAGTAAATCACATGAGACAGATTCCATTGACTTTGAGGAAAAGGAAAGACAAGCCTTTTTTATTGCTATTGATGTTTGCTCTTATTGACTAAGTGTTTGCCACGGACTCAAGTACCACCAGACACATAAATACAAGGAGAACCTTGTGTGTGTCCTTTATCTGACTGGGGGAAACAATTTGCAATTTACATCCAAGGGATCTGCAGTTTTCCTCCAGCACGCAGAACAGTTTGAGAAGAGTGTGCTGAAAATTGGTTCAAATAATCCTCCTGTCCTACAAAGTCCTTGCTGAGTTCAAAGAGAATGTTTTCCTTTATAGTGCAGAAAAACACATTTGACACTCTATCACTGTGATTTCACTGCCTGAATTATCTGTGAACTTTGCTAAGTCACAGCCTGGCTTAGTTTGCTAATGCTACATTTTGTGAAGATGCTAGGGCATAGGGTCACCTTAAAAAAGACTGATGCAGGAATTCCCTTCCTCATATAGTTTTGTGGGAAAAAACAGTTCTAATAAATGTGTGCAACAGAAAAAGAAAATGAAAAAATTGTAACAGCCTGGATGATTAAGAGGAGGAATATTTCTGAATTACCAAGATACAAGTGAAAATCCATTAAAGTAATATAACTCTACTCTCAGCTGTCACATCCCGCTCTGGGAACCACAGAGGAGCTCATGTTTCCAGAAGGGATAACAGACTTCAGCTGTTACATCTAACAAGGTTACTAATTTAGCTCTGGAGGTAGAAATCTGTAATTTGTTACCAGGGGTTTCCTGTCCAGACCTCTCAGGAGGGTCCTTACAGTGAGACCAGCTGGGGATTAAGTAATATCAAACAGAGAATACAGGCTTTTGGCCAGGACCTCAGTTGAAGTTCTGGGAATAGAAAGTGTGTTCTTGAAATTAATAGCCATCCTAATGAATCATTGTTTTACATAGGCCTCAACTTATTTCAAAAGAGTTTTACAAGAATAAAATCTTCCTATGCTATCTGTAATAAAGCAGTTATCACATATTGCGTGCTATACTGATATAAATGGGAATTCATATATAATTTACATAGAAAGCTAAATTTTGGACTTCTTTGTGATTTATTCATCATCAAAACTTAAGTACTTAGAGGAAATTAAAACTGAAAAGACATTCTATTTTCCTCTGCTGATGAAATATTGTACATTTTATGATGGAATACAGTGAACCACTACAAAGCATAACAAAAGTCTAAATTTGTTAGCCCTGTTAGGCAGAAAATACGCATCTTCTGAGTAACTAAACATTAAGTATAACATAACCTCAGCTACAACAGTGCAATAAATGTGAATAAATGGCTTTTTTTTATTATTATTTTTTGAATTTGCACTGTTGGTCACAGATTACCGTGAGAAAAAGAACATGCAGGTTTAGAGCTAGGTGAGTTATCTGGGCTAAAGCAGTTTTCTCTTCACAGGGACAGCTGGCAAGCATCACTTTGTGCTTAAAAAGGGAATGGGTAAATTTCAGAGGGAAAGTGATGTTGTTGCTACAAGGATTACAAAGACAAACTTTAAAATATGGATCTGTATTTACTCCTGCAAGGTGACACTCCATTGACTTCACTTGATACTTGCTTTACTGAGAATTGGTCCAATAGATTTTAATGCAGACAGTGTAACAGAGAAAAAAATTGCTTTCTGCACAGCTGACGGTGTAATGTTGTTTTAAACAGGATGAATTGAAACACTTTCTTTCCCTCCCTCCCTCTCTTTCACTTCAAATGTTTGAATGACAATGGTGTTTTCTGCACTTAATCAGTTCATAGATGCAAGTGGCTATTCTAAAGTCACTTTTATTTTTGTCAAGCTGTTTGGTTGCATATTGCTGGTGGTAGAACTTTCTAATCACAGCATTCCATTGTAAAGAAAATCTATAAGAGGCAGAAATAAGAGATGGCTCGAGTCACCTTGTAGCTAGTGTTTGTTCCAAATAGAACAGTGTCTGAGGCATTTGTCATTAGAACTAGAAGAGTTCTATGGCCCTAAAAGCAAAGGTCAGAGACTATATATACTTCTGTACAGTACATAATCATCATTTACAATTGCACCAGAAATGGTGTGAAATGGCAGTCAGATTTTGTTGGTTTTGTCTTAACCTCTTCTCATTTAATAAAGTCTATGTACCAATACAAAGGCTGCAATGAAACTTTAAGATTTCTCTGTCAGGTGTTGGGTCACTACACTCTTTTGAAAAGGTTTGCACTGCTCCTCCTTGGGGCAGAAAAATAAAAACGTCAAATATTAAAAATCCTAAGTTGTTAGACTGAGTTTTTGTGAGCCTCCAGGATGTCAATGTTTCATATTTAGCACACAGTTCCTGAAGAAATATCTGTTAAATGTTCAATGGATAAAGTCAAAGAGGAGTAGAGACCGATTGAGCAGATGAGTTAGAGGAGCCTGGGGTTTGGCATATCAGTGCTGCCATTCTGTGAGCTGCTTAAGCTAATGATGTTTATGGAGGTAATTCTGGGCTTGACTCAGCATTTGCTGAAGACGGTAGAGGCCCTTCTGTCTACTTTAGTGGCATTTCAAATAGGTTCATAATTGAGTAGGGGACAAAGCCAGATGGGGAGAAATGGCATTCCCTAGATGTCTTCATTGATTATATATCTATATGTATATGTATATAGAAATATTTTTAAAAATTTAAAAAACCTGTCTTTTTTGATCCCCAAGAGAATATACTTTATTCTTCTCCTAGCTTTTTTTGGTGTATAGGATTTACATTAATCCTAGCAGCAGCAGCAGCAAGACTTACTCACTGAAACCTACATCAGAGCCATGAGGATTCGTGGCTCTTTATACTTGACAATTCATAAAGGTGTTACTCAGATCAGTCCATTCTCACATATGTTAATTAAAAGATTGAATATTTATGTAGAAGTTATACTTTCTGAGAGTTATTTTCTTGATAACATGACTGTCTTTCATAGACTCAAAAAATGGCCTTGGAAGGGACCTTAGAGATCACTGAATTCCAATCCCCCCTGCCTTGCACATGAACCCCTTCCACAAGAGCAGGTTGCTCAGAGCCCCATCCAACCTGGCCTGGAATACTTCCAGAGATGGGAAGTTCACATTTTTTTTGGGAAACCTGTTCCAGTTCCCTCTGTAAGAGCAGTGAGGCACCTTGAGAAGACTTGTAACTCTACTGTACATGTTGCTTGGCAATTGAAAAACTTGACATAAATATTAGCATTTTAGACTCTAGCCAACACTTGAATTTTACAACCTCGCTTGTCACACCAGCAGAGCCATGGGCTGAAATTAGCATAACCTTGAATACTTCAGCTGGGCTTGTAGCAGAGATTTACAAATACCATTTCAGCAAGCAGTGGCCAGAATCCCATCAAGAATTTGCTGAAAAACCCAAAAAGCTAAAATCTAACTTTCCATGGTAACTCAGAAGACACATAGTAAGATGACCTAAAATCTCCCTTGAGAAGTGTGTTGAAAGGAAAAATTTTGTCATTTGGTAAGAATGGATACAACTCAAACAAATATTTTATAGGAAAAAACAAACTAATTAGGAATTTTGCAGCAAAACAGCCACAGCACGTGGCAGACCCCTGCTACTGAACTGCATGATGTTTTGCAACATAGAGCATCCCTCTAATTGTGATGATTTATTTTTGTTCAAGAGCAGTTAAAACTCATTGTTATGCTGTCTGCTTAGCACTGCCCTTGCCTGGAGACCACTACGGCTTAAACCTCAAATATGTTACACAAGAAATTGTAAATAGTGGCATGAAACTTTCGAAGAATTAGTTGGAATGTAAAAGAAGCATTATAATTTAGAAGTGTAAATTGTAAATATAAGCGCAGGTAACCTCTGTAACAGAAAACTGCAAGGGAAAATAGAATCTATGGGATCAATTTGTTGCCCCTTCATAAAATAATCATGAAACCCTGAAAATCACATCCATTTAAAAATATTTGGAAAGATATATATTCCCTGAATACCTCATTCTCCCTTTTTGTGACAGAAGATATTTTTTTCCTGTGGAGCAAAAACCCTCCTCCCTCCTCTTCCCAAAGCCACCTCAGAGAATAAATATAGAAAAACCTTCTGATAAGTCCTACAAAGCCTCACAAGCTTTCCCTCTGCCTTGACTTTGCACAGGGGTCAGCTAGTTTTGCCTTACTTGGATATCAGATCAATTAGTGCATGCAGATTTGTTGATGGTCTATCAAATTTCTCATCACTGCAACAGCTTCCCAATCAAAAAGATTACACAGAGGACATCTTTTAAAAATGTAGTTATAATGTAACCTGGAATTTCAGCTCATATGGAGTGAGAAGGGATGGCTAGATGTTTATTCATGAGGGATGGTGCCAACACAGGTTGTGTAAAATGACAGATCTGCTTTTGGGTGTTGTGGGTAGCTTTTATGTGTGAGGCATTTTAGGACTAATCAAACTGTACTTGATTCTCAAGCACCCTCAGGAGTACTAATGGAACTGGAGGGTAACACTGTGGCGTTTGTGAGAGTCATCCTGCACCAAAAGGAAAGGAGTTTTCCAGGTGGGGAGGTTCCCACTATGGCTGTTACCTCAGCCTGGGGGTACGACACAGTGCAGCTGAAGGAAACAGGTTGATCCTTGGTGCTGTCCTGATTCTTGAAGTGGCTTCAGAAAAAAACCAGTCACCTCTACTCCTTGGTGTCTTGTTAGTTTGTGGCTTGGATTTGAGGACAGATGAGTTTGTGACACATGTGGAAAAGTTAACTTGAGACTGTGATGCCATAAAATTTCCTACGAAGCTATAGTTTTCTATTGTAGCAAGACAGTTGTAATGGGATATATCTGTTAGATATAAACTGTGATATCTTACATATAAAGAGTGATTCAAAATTATCCTGTGGATGTCAGAAACATAATAAAATACAAATATATTTTACCAGAGATATTGCAAACTACAGAAGTGAGCACTTTGTAGTTTTACTTTGATTAACACAAAAATCAGCCTCAGTAACACTGACGTAGGAAATAATCCTGGGACACAGGTATGAGAGATCAAAGTCTGCTTAAATATGACATTAAAGTCATATAGTCATGTAGGAGGGAAAACAAAGATAGAAGATATCAAAACAAGAAATTTAATCTATACAAGAGGAGCCAGAAGCAGTGGTAAGAAGCACATACACAAAAGTAATTATATTTCTAAGTAAGCACATGCTTGAGAGATTGAAAATAGTACTCAAAAATAAAGAGAGAAGAATATAAAACAAATATTAATGAACCAAGGGAAAAAACATAAATAATCTGTGGTCAAAGTGAATCTTAGAAAAGTTTTAAACATCAGATAAGATGAGGGCTGTTGAGATTAGGCAGTGTAACGTGGAAGCAAAGGTGAGACTGAGGCAAATATTTCACAGGAAATTAGTAATGCAGTTATTCATTTTTTAATTATGTGAGATACAAGAAATGTGAGACAACTAATATTTAACAAATGACCAGCATTATTTATTCATAGAGGACAGAGCCAATGGAAGAGGAGAAAACATTAATTAATTTTTCACGTCGGGATTCCCAGCAGACGTGTAGAACAGATGCTGAAGGTAAACAAATCTCTTACACTGCAACCGGGCTTTACCATAGACACTTGTAGTCGTAGAAGAGGAGTAATGTAAAAACTCCTGTAGAAATTATACAAACTCAGTTTCCAGACCATAAACCTATAATTCTATTTTCTTCTGAAAAGTAAGTATTATTTTATTAGTATTTCTTTTGTAATAGTTTAATGTACAAACTTCTGAACAGACACTTTGGTCTTTGTCCAAATACTTAATATCTCAGGCCTCACAATGTCTTTCTGGACCAGTGTTTCTGAATCTTTCTGGAATGAAATTTGATTCTGCCATACCTTTTCCACAACTGCTTCCACCAGGTGTAATTTCCTGATTTATTCTCCAATCTCAGTTTATTCTTTCCTCCTGGAATTCTGCTGCTTTCATCTTTCTTATCTTCATCCAGAAGCAAAAGCACAAAGGGGTTAAATAAAATCCACAAAAAATTTGCACCAGACACAGCTATATATTACACCTCACCTGTAATCTACTCTAAAGCATCCTTTACCAACCTGTGTAGTGACTTGGCTTGACACTTTATTCAATAAGATGATATCATTGACTGATTAAACTGAAACAGAATAAAATTGTGAAAAACACAACTCTAGGCCCATATACTTATCACTGTCTGGTCCAGAACTGAAAGTGAGAAAAAGATTGGAAAAAAAATTTAGAGTTTTTTCAGAAGCTTTTCAGAGTTTCAGTAGCTTCTGAAAATTAAAACCAAAAATCTCAATATTTAAATCATTAACGGGGTGCAAGTTACCCGTCTGCACACAGCAGTAGCTGGTGGAGTTGCTGGAAGCTTTGGATCAAGTCCCAGGTTTAATATGTCAAAGGTAGAATAGTTTTCTTCTCTAGGAATCAGCTTTTCAGAACACAGGCAATTCCCACTATTGAAGTCTTTTGGATGTTGTTGCAGAGGATACAGACAAGCGATGTGTTAGATTTTTCACTTGCAGACTGTTTCCTGATGAATAGGAAGTTCTTGCATATGAACCACTGCTGAAACGTATTTTGGAAATTATTCCCTTGAGAGCAAAAATTTCAGAGCTGGTAAAAGTTATGAGATAATAAATCAAAATAACTTCTACACAGAAGTCAGAGGATATACTGAAGTTCAGACAAACAGATATCAGTCACATTTCCAGAGTAGAAGGCAGATCCCACCTATTTAAAAATCATACCTTCTCTTCTTTCTTTGGGTTCTTTGACTTGGTGGTATTCCGCAAATATCAGTCGTGCTTAAAAATAAAGAGTTTGGGATGTTCATAGAGTCATTAATATCATAGACATCGTTAATTATTGATTTTTCTTAGGCACATGGGAAAAAGAAGAATGTCTTCCCTGGGGAAGTTAGATGTTCCATAAATTCTGATTTCAAATGAACAAAACATCTTTTTTTTTGTGCTGTTCTTAACTAATGGTACCCATTTTTCACGGAAAAATAAAGGAAGCATTCACAAAAATTCATTTGCTATCAAGACCATGAAATCACTGTATTACTTGGAGATTTTTCTAGAATAATGGGTATGAAAAACTCACAAATTTGCTGCCATAGCTCTATTACTCCATAAGACATTTTGCAAGAGATAGGAAGAAAAGATTTAAATAGCACACACTACGTAATTTGAAAACTAAAACTCGACAGAGGACGAAGTCCATAAGACAGGGTTTTATATAAGTTTTAGAAACTTGTTGAAGCTCCTAATTTAACTGTAGCCTTTCTTCAGCAGTGAAATCAAGTTCAAAGAGGACCTTAGAAACTCAGCTCAATTTTCTTCTCAGCAAAACCTGGAGGAGGTCAAAGAAACATTTTTCTTTAGTCAGATCTTTAAGAACAAATCACTGTGTAATGGAAAGATGTTTAACAGGCAAGGAAATTCACTAGAACTTTACACATATCTTAAGTCTAATAAAAAGAATAAGATTTTAACAGGAACTTGTCATATTTTGCATCTCTGAGGGTACAACAACAGACAAAAGACCAATTTTGAAGGTGCCATCAAACAGACTTTCAAAGTGATCTAGTATTTAAGAGCCTGTTCTATTGGAAGACTCATCCGGCTAGATCTGTGTCTCTTTTCTACAGATCTGTGAGTCCTAGAGTTTGACCAAACTTTTCAGAAGAAAGAAAGCTATGCTTTTTCTTCTTTATTGTATTGTATTTTGATTTTGATTGTCTTTTTATCCTTTCCCTCTGAGTACTATTCCTCATTAGTTACAAGATAAGTAGACCTAGCAAGCATAAATATATTTTAAAACTGTCAAGCAGCTTATTTGCTGCCTTTTAGTACTCTTCAGTACCACCTTTTTGATATATCCTTACTACTAAACTGCTTACTTAGGTGATTAAATTGAAATTGTTGGTAAGATACTATTCAGCTGATATGTAAAGTATGGCCATGTCGTAATGGTTTCCTCATTTCTCTTCCAGTTTGCAGTTGCTCAGTGAAATAATATTTTGGCTATTTGAGCTTCAAATTTCCTTTCAGCCCCTGTAATTGCTCTATTACTTACCAGACAGGATACTGTTTCTACTGTCTTCATGTTTAGTAATATGTATGAACATGTATTTGCTTCAAGTAAGTTAAGAATGTAGAATGTATGAATGTTTTTCCTGTTTTGAAAGAAAAAAGATGGCACCATCTTTCTTTTTTTTTCTTATAACTTCTATTGTTGTCAGTGGAGTTTAAGGAAGTAAGTTTATACGGTGTGAAATAGCAGTTCTCATTTGATGTGTGGGCATAATTGTTTGAATTTATTCCTACAAAGCTCTCATCAGGAATTATCAGACCTGAGTGGCACTACCGGAATGACAGTAGCAGAGGCAGTCCACTGTGAATGATTTGACATCAACTTTTACAAGCTGACAGCTGAAAGAAGAGCCACCAGGTAGAAAGACATACAACAGACTTGAAATGGAGATCTGGTGTGCCAGATGATTTTGAAAATTGACCACTGGATAGGGATGAAAGGTCTGGAATAGAGAAAAAAAATCATGTACGAAACAAAATAGCATGCAATATCATCCTATGGTAGTTTCTGGCTGAATAATAATTGCTAGTGAGTTCTGAAAAGACGGCCAAGGATGTCACAAATTCCACTCATTGATGACTTGCCTGGGAGACATATCTCTTTTTTAGTTCTGCTCAGAGATAGCTTACTTGCTGGGATGGATCCATTTTGATTTTTTAAATCGATGTTTTGTACAGCTGACACTGTACACAGTAGCACTGCAATAATACTCTTTGTCTCGGCGAAATGGGGATGAAGGTAGGACCGGTACCCTGGAGGTAGGTCAGCCAGCCTTCTCAGAAAGATTGAGTCAAATATCACCTTCTTCAGTCCTTGAGGTCTGCAAAGAATATTAAGTCTCTAGCAAGGGAAGGTTCTTAGACATTTATACAGAGTATGAACCAAATATTTAATTCGTGTACAGAAAAGTCCTAAGTGATAGTAAAAGGAATTTGATGTGACTTTGGATTCACCGCATCAGACCACACAGGCACTTTCACGTCAGGCAGAGGCTGCAGGAGTTGCTATGTATAGCTCCAGGGATGCCAACTGTGCCCTACATAGACAGAACTTATGTCACCAAGCTACTCAAGGATGCTGCAATGTGCTCACAAATGGCTTTATTTGTGGGGCTGGTGGTAATCTTCTACAGACTGGACATGCCCTGGCAACGTGTACTCAGCCCAGAAAGCCAGTCCTATCCTGGGCTGGATCCAAAGCAGCGTGGCCTCCAGTGCAAGCGAGGGAAGTCTTCCCCCTTGCTCTGGTGAGACCCCACCTGGAGTGCTGCATCCGGCTCTGAGGTCTCCAGCTCAGAAAAGACATGGACCTGTTGGATGAAGTCCAGAAGAGGGCAACCAAAAAGGTTAGAGTGCTGGAGCACCTTACCTATGAGGACAAGATTAGAGAATTGGGATTGTTCAGCCTGGAGAAGACTTTGGGGTGACCTAACTGTGGCCTCCCATCATCTAAAGGGGGCCTACAAGAGAGACATAGAAGGACTTTTTAGAAGGGTATTGACAGGACAAGAGAATACATCTTTAAACTGAAAGGGTGTAGGTTTAGATTAGATATTAGGATTATTCTTGATTGTGAGGGTGGAAAGGTACTGGAACAGGTTGCCTAGAGAAGATGTGGATGGCCCATCCCTGAAAGTGTTCAAGGCCAGGTTGGATGGGGCTCTGATCAGCCTGATCTAATGAAAAGTGTCCTTGTCCATAGCAGTGGGATTGGAACTAGATGATCTTTAAAGTCCCTTCTAATCCAAAATATTCTATAATTCTATAAATGTCTAAGATGTTCAGAATTTATTCAGTATTACAGAAGCTCAGGATTCCCCGTTTCAGCTGACATGGTACCTTTCAGAGACTGTCTTGGCTTGCCTTGAATAAAGTGACAGCATCTCCAAATCCCATTTGCTATTGACTAAGCAGTGGAGGAGCCAGATGGCCTCTATTAGCTGTTCCTGAGAGATGCAGAAGAATGCAAATACCTCCTCTGTAGGTTCGGGCTTCATAAGTCCTCCTCTTGTTGACAGCATAGAACTATGGATGCTGTGCATGACAGCAGATCAGAGCTTTTCTGATCTGAACTTGTACGAGTTTTGCCATCTGACCAGACAAAAATCCATCACTTGTTCAAGCAAGCAGAAAGTGCTCTGTGTTTAGCCATGAAAAGATAGTAAAAATACTTACACAGACAGTGTACTTTATACCTTTGTGAGACTTCCAAAAGGGCACCCCACCACCTCTGATGGTAGGTTTTGCTCATGATTTCCCACGGACTGCCTGTTACCCAGGTTCGGCTTTACCTGATTTCAAACACTTCCTAGAGGGATATCCATTGTCAGCATCGTGCATGTATATCTGAGGGGAGGGAGCAAACAAAGAGGGAAAGCACCCAAGGGGAAGGCCATCAGTTTGCAGAAGTCAAATACCCTCAGGATGATCACGAAGGGAAGCAGATAAATTAAAAACCTTTCCCAGCCAGCATTCTCCTGAGGGACTGTCCGTGCCTGCCCCACTCCCGCTGCTCATCACACTTCACTTTTGCAAGCAGCAGGCAGCCCTGAGATGCCTTTCTCCGTGGAGGCCTGTTGAAAGGGCTCATCCTTTCCAGCCTGGCAGTGTGTTGTTTATTTATGGTGCTGGTGCTGCAGCAGGCGTGGGGCCTCTGCAAGAGAACACACGGCTCTGTAAGATAATAAAACAGCCAGAAGGCTTTCTGCGTGTTTGTGTCACAAAAGGCTCTTCAGAGAGGAACAGTTTTAGTGTCTGAGGAATGAAGTGCTATTTCAGAATCTGGAGGCTGCAGGTTCTTTTAACAATGGAATGATTTGTCCATATTTTTCATGTAATAAAAAGAGCAGCACAATATGCCTCCTTGCTTGCCTAGAGACCATTTGAAATTTTTAATGCTTAAACTAGAGAGAGAGAGCATGGAGTTCATTGCCAGGTTGACATGAACACAGAAATACTTTTTCTCTCTTTGCTGGAGACTGAAAGGAATGATGGAAAAGATTTTCAAAAGAATTGTGGTCGGGAGGATGAACTGAGGGGTTGATAGTCAAGATCTAAGTCTAGCTAGATGCGATTTCAGATACCAGATTTGCATGGCATGGGTTTGCCTCCAATTTGACTAGTTCAGTTGAAAAGTCTTTATGATTTTAATCCTATATCTAGGAAATTAGTTTTAGTGCTGTTCTTTCTTTTAAGCAAATCGCTTTTGTTCAGATCACATCAGATTCTCTGTAGCAGTAGCCAGTCGAGATTCCTAGTTTTAAAGAAAGAGATGCAAATATTTTTTTATCATAGTATTGCAAAAACTTTTTCTTAAGATATTTTGGTTGAATGCTCATCCCATTATTCGCTGAAAGTTGGACAATTTTCTGTGTGAATGCTGTTCACTCAACCATTCTGCCTAGACTCTAACATTTTCTGTTTCTAAACCAGTTCACATGGCAGGTCAGAGAGGCTCTGGTACATTTTGGTAAATAGGGGGATTGGTGCTGCTCATCAACATCTTGCTTTTAAGGCTTCTTGTACACTGTGAGCAAAAAACTTTTGTGTACATTTACAGAGTTTGTTCTACAACTTAGGCCAAAACCAAGTTTATACTGAAGCATATGCTTTGCTATAATGGAACAAAGGTACAAAAATAGATTAAAAACCCAGTATAAGTTATTACAGTTATACTTAAGTGTGGCGATTTTCCTTGCCCATACTAACTTGGCATGTAAGATAGCGTGTTGACTCTCCACATCCCGCATCATTGATTGCAAACTTTAGAGAGAAGTACCTCTTTTCACCTCCAGCTGTCCAGAATCACACAGTACAGATGCTTGGGAAGTTATATCCTCCCAAGATGTATTAACCTCTTCTTTCTTTTCATTTTAGGTTTATTCAACTCAAATATCTTACGATTTGATGCCAGGACATGGCATCACAGGGTTTGGTGAAATATATTAATTGTCTCTCCTCTTTCAATATTAGTATTACTGTTAGATACCTCAATGAGGTAATTGCTGACTGCAGACTACACTCTACTGACTGTTGCCTCTGCCTAAGGTGCATAGCTTTAAGAGTTGTATGTGAGGAACAATATTCATGTCTCATTGCAAAGTGTGTGCTTTTTCTCTTGATACATACCTCTCTAGCTTATTTGCGTTTCTTAGTCATTATATATCTGAGATATTTGTTTCAATTATTTTCAAAATGACTTTTTTCCTAGAGATTATGAGTTTATTGCATTCATGATTATAATTTCAAAGAGGAAGTGCTGTTTGTGAAGTTAATAGCTATGTGTTTCATCAGTTTCTTTATTTTATGTTTAAAACTGGGTGACTTAATTTTGAATAAGCTTCCCAATGCAGCTATCAAAATAGCTAGAAGGGCATAAGTCACTTTTATTTTTCGAAAATAAACTGCTATTGTTAATAAATCTCCTTAGTATAAAATCATCAGCTAATGAAGAATAAAAAAAGACTAAGGGAAGAATTATATTTCTATGTTAAAAACATTATTATTATTGTTATAAATCATTAGCTGGAGGGAGAAAAGCAGTTCTTTTCTAATGTAGCTCCAAGGAAGAGATACTGTATTGATAATGCGGGTGACTGAAGTTCTGTGCTATATGGGTAATGGTTGTCCAAGTCTCTGCATCTTCCTCTTAACTGTGTTTATAAGACGTCAGGCTGTGAAGTTTTAGCTTTGAATAGTTTATTCACTTTGACACCTATTCAGCTTGTGGAATACTTGAGGGAACCATGAGACAGAACTGGTTATATTATTTCCAGCAAGGAATACTGGATGTTAATTTTCTCTGCTTTGCGCATCAGTCCTGCTTTCCTTTGTGGAAAAGTTCTTTAAATAACAACATGGTGTGCATTTGAGGCACCCTGGTTATCTTCTGTTTCTGTATTATAGCATACAGGTTTTATATCTAAAATATCTGTGAAATGGAGAAGTGACTCATTTGACTAAAAGCATGAAAGTATTTGAGAGGCACTAGATAAAAACTTAGGGAAAGACAAGGAGGAAGTCTTCTGCATCACAGGCCTAATGGAGTGGCATGTTCCTCCCTATCCATTTGCATAATTGAAATATTTTCTCCATAAATGTAACTTTTTCGCTCTAACCACTGGTAGTTGATTAACAGCAAAAATACCTGAAATGACCCAGTATGCAGTCTTTGTGGTTTATGTGCCTAGCAGACTGCCTGGTAGCTGTAAAGGTGGGCTTCACAGGAAAAGGAATTACAGTTTTAAGCTGAAGCACAGCAGTTTTCTAATGTTGTGTCCCATTCCATTTGCCTCAGACATATGAAATTCTGATTATTTTATTTAGTAATTGTTGTATTTGCAGTCTTTGAGACCGGTTCCCAAAGAGAGGAAGAGCTGGTTAGCTAGATGCCAGGCAAAGAGAGGTTAAGGAGATAACTGCAAAATTGTGACTATATCAGACTTTTAGGGAAAGTTGTTTATATTCTAGGGTTAAGCAGAGACACTGTAAAATATTTTCCACACAAGTGTTAACAAGACTGAAATTTCTCTGATCTCAGTTTCTCTGAGTAACAAAATACTTTACTAATGCTCTTTGCTATGAGAAAAAGAACTTATTACCACTGTTTGACTTGATCTCTGAGATACTTAAAACCAGGCTTTTAAAGATAAGTTTAAAAAAATTCTTGTAAGTGATCTTTCCTTCTAAATGTTTTACAAAATTATGTAAAGTCCTCTTTTAACTTCCATCTTTGATTTATTGAAACAATTTATAAAACAAATATAGGAATAGGACATTTATACAGAATTTCCATCCTTCAATTTTGCCAGATTTAATACAGCAAGACAAATCTGTTTATAGCATGGACTAACTTCATATATTTCACTGCTGCAGAAATCAATAGTCCGTGGCTGTGAAAGCAAAAGAGAAGCCCTGTCAATTCATTAGCAGGTCTAGGTTACATTTAACAGTGTTGTCAGTCTACATTAATATTCTCTGGAAGTGAATCTGAAAGAGTAGTCTCTCTAGTACACCAGATTGCAGTTGGCAGAGAAAGAAATGTTTTGGTTTTGGGATAAACATCTCAATTGCATCTCTAACAGAGCCTGTGACTGAAAGATGTCAGAGCTGAAGAAGTCAAAGGAAACTTTCTGCACTATTTATGACTTCTCTTACCAAGTACAGCGTGCCTTCTTGATGGAGCAGTAAGAACATTTCCTCCCATTTCAATGTACATTAACATGCTCTGAAATCTAGAGGAGCTCTTTCATAGTTGTCTCTTCCTGCACCTTTCCCAAATCTGCAAGTGAAAATTGTGTATGCAATATATTAATTTCCTGCTATTTTTCTGTGGCATTTTTCTATAGTAAGCATCTAATCTGAAGAGTGGGTATTTTCCTGAAGTGCCACCTCTTGGAAATCATATGTTATGATTCAGATGATAATTCTAAGGTTGGTAGTGAGCATAGGAAGGAATGCATACTTAGTATAACAATAATTGTTTTATTTTTTGGTCAGCAGATGTAAACTTCCTTGCTAAAAATCTATGCATAGGCAATGGGAAGCTTTATTTTCTGTTTCTTTTACTGTTTCAAAGATTAAAGCTAAAATAAATTTTTATTTTTAAATAGGAATGCCATTCACAGAAAATGTGAGGAAATGATGTAATTCACAAATGAATATATAATTCAATACAGGTCTCAATTTTAAGTAGCTATAATTGGTACTTCAGATACAGAGTACTTCAGATGATACACATATTCTGAAGCAAAAGTCAAACCTCTGGTCAAAAAACTCTTTGTCCAGAATTTTTACTTCTTTGCAGTGCTTTAGTATCGCAATCGCACACCTTTTCTAAATAGCACTGTGGTGAAAGTTTGGCATGTCCCATCCTCCTAAGGGGCGTATCAAACCGGCTGCTGTGATGGGAATGACTGTGACAGCATGTAGCCGTGTCCAGCCATACCTCTTCCAAGCAGCCTCAATACTGTTACTTAGTCTGCTTCGCAGCCATGTAAAACTCAGACTGAGTATTTGGCCTACTGATTGTAGCCCAATAAGGTGAAAATAATAGGCTCACATAACTACTGCAGCAATGTTGTCTGCTTTCTAAAACATAAATCTGTGTTCCTTTCAGCCATGAACAAGTCCAAACATAAAAATTTATTAGGTACTGCACATATAAGTGAAAAATCAGAAGTCAGTGGGATTTTTTTCGTCTTTATGTAAAGCTATGAAATGCTGTCTATTAACATTTGTTAAATTATGTATATTATGAATACTTTGTAGATTTTGCTCTTTTGATGATGAAATACATAGTGATTCTTGTTGACTTTGTACAGGTTTATATGCTTTTATCACATGTTGTTGCTCCTAAATTATGAAAATTCTGACCTAGAACAAGAGAAGATCCCTTGTGTAAGATGTAATTGGAGCTACCAGCTGCTGTCTCTAGACTTATTGCTTTATCATGGATTTTCACAGCTCTTCTGTTGGAAAGTACTACTGCCTTCTTATTTTAAGTTGAGTTGTATTTTTCCACATTCATTTCATTACCAGTTCCACAACAGCAGTTTTGGCACTGTGTACAATATGGTGCAGAAATTTTGGTTAGAGAAATTTTCAAACTGGAAAATTATTACAAGGAAAACAACAACAAATTGAATATCAGGTCCCACACTACCACATCCATCTTCAATGGAGAAATGTGCTGATCTTTGGAGAATTTATCACCTGTAGCTGGACCACTTACAGGTCTTTCCACTTTTCTTACATTTCAGCCCAATCTTGTGTTGGAATAACAATATATTGTGTTTCTATAGTTTCTGACACTACAGCACCCTAATGCTTTAAACAGCATTTCTATGCCACTGACTTTGGTATCTTATACTGAGTGAACAAATGCTATTTTCAGTATTAGTAAAACATTAAAAAATGGAATTAAGATAAAACAGCTGAGTATTTTTTTAAAATAGGATAATTCCTTTGTTTACCTAGAGGAAGATATCTTTAAAGATACAGTTTTGTACTTGCTTGTCTAATTTTACTTGCTATACTGCAGAGAATAATTTGGCCAAACTCGTTTCAGAGTAATCAGGATTATTATGACCATATTTAACTCTAGGCATAATGAATAGCTATGCCTTGTTTATCAGTAAATAAATTACATTTATTCTGTGGCAATCCAAGAATGACTTTCAGAACAGTTTGATATTCAAGTGCTTTCTATTAAGGAAAAAGACCAAATACATATGAGTCTATAGAAGTGGGTACAAAACTTGATGGCAAAGAGAAAAAGTATAAATAGAAGCTTAAGAGCAGTATAAGAGTTTGGGAAGATGCAAAAATTCAGTCTTGAGCAGTATTTTAGTAGTCAAAATACAATTCTTCAATAATTAAAAGATTACTTGGCAGATAATTTCAGAAAATTATTGTTGCAAACTAAAACTACAATAATTTTATCTGTAATTACAGAAAAGAATATTTCAGCATATTTACTGAAGAGAAAATGGCCTAGCAATAAGGAAGGAGCCTTGGCCTCAGAGCAATGTGCATGTCTGCTTGCATACATTTAACTCCTCACAGTTATATTTCATTCACCAAAGAAAATATGTAGCATAATAGATACAATATGTAAAAGTTTCAAATGGGTTGGTATGCAAAAGTTTTCAAAAACCTGTATTATGCCTTCATTTTGAATGAATTGCTCTACAAGTCCTCTCCTCAAGCACAGTCTTTTGAATTTCTCGATAAGTAAGGGGCCATGGGACAAAAGGATGGGGCCAGAGGTGTGTCTTCCCAAAGCCCCTGCTGGTGGTTCCCTGACATGTGCGGTCCCAGTTCTGTAAATTAGAAATCCAGTCATCTCAGATTAGTCTCTAAGCAATGCCAGCTGTCTCCCTTTCTGACACTTCCAAGATGCTTTGAAGCTTTTTCATAATTTTATTTGTAACATTACTGCAGAAAGGCAGAAAGGCACACATAACTGACTATGGCAATAAAAATATTGCCTATTATTTACTAACGAATGAGATATTGGACTCCTTGGATTTAAAAAAAAATTCTTTAGACTCAAAATCAAAGAAAGTAAAGCTAAAATTTTGCTTCGAAATTTCCAAGTTAAAATCAGAAATGTTTCATAGGGAAATGCCTTTTCTGTGGATGTGTACACTATTTGCCATATCAGGCAGCTTAGAATAAAAAAACCCGCCCTCTTATCTTTGGGTTACAAGTGTTTTGCACTTGCCTTTCCTAATCATGAACAGGAAATTTGTGTTGCAAAAAAATGAAGTTATGGAAGAAAAACGAAACTTATGGTGAATGTTTGTTTACTTCATATTGATATTAATATTCTTCACACACATTTTCCAAAGCCCTCATCTAAATTATTCGCTCAAAATGAACATGGGAAATACTGTCACAAAGAGAACCACTGGATGGAGCTGTTTGTTGCGACTTTTATTTTACTTTGGGATATTAGACACCCGTAGGTGCAAAAAAACTACCCTCAGAAAAAAAAAAAAAGAGAACGAGGTACAAATGACAGAGGAAATATGCAGAAAAGTAATCAGAACCCCTGACCTAATTAGAAAAATTCTCTGGATCTAATCAGACAAACTATTGAATGGAGAGAGCTTGACTGAAGGGGACAGGATAGAGTATACAAGGAAACTGTGAATAAAGCTGAGAATTAGAATTTCCCTCAGCCATTGCAGTAATATCCTATTCAGGTGTCTCACTGGATGTTTAGTGCTTAAGAGACTGTGTTTGCATGCCTTTTTCTCTTCTGTCTTGAAAAGCAATAAAACACTTGCAATTTAGTGAAACAGATAAATTTTATTTATAAATGACTAATGAATGATAGGAATGATAACGAATGATACCTTTTCAAAGGACACTAAAACTCCACTTCACCAGGCTTGTCCATATTTTCTTCAGATGCAAGTTTACTAACTGAAGTGTAAGTTGTTTAAAATAAAAAAGCAAAATCTGTGAAATGCAGCAATAAACACTTAATCATATGTTCATTTGTACTTTGTGAAGTGTAGATTTTTATATTTCTAACACTTGGAAGTGCTAGAATGATTTCTAATTTCATGAAAGTGGTGGTGGTGATGATGTATACAAGGGAGATCTAATTCCTTTATTCATTTGTCTATCCATCGCAGAGAAAAATGTGGGAAGGTAGTTGTTCTGAAAAATAAAGGAAAAATCCTAGCAGAACAGCTAGACAAATTCGGTTTATTGGATCTCTCCTGGAGTTATTAAAAAACCCCAAGAATTAAATGCAAAATTTAAAAGAATTATTATTAAAATGGCAAGTTAATTTCCACCACAATCAATACTGCAGCTTTAATAAAGGTGTGAAAGAGCAAGTATTGAAAAATAAAACTATTAGAAGGATAGTTCGGGGAAGTGTTAATGGTAATTATGGATAAGAAAAACTAAACCCTAAAACCAGAGAGCTTTCAATTGAAAACATCTAATGCTTTTTTTCAGGAAAAATAAAATTAAAATACAAAAGAACCTCATTAAGGGGTTAGCATCAAGCTATAGAACCTCAAAAGCATCATAGTTATTGTCCATATGATTATTGTACCTTTTGATAAAAAGGAGGGAGTCATAAAACACAAGATGACAAAAGTGAAAAAAAAAAGCCTTTGAAGAGATCTATAAAATATTTATTGAAATTCCTTCTGTGTACTCAAGAAAGTACATAAGGCTAGTGACAGAGATTAAATGTTCAGCATCTACATTGAGATATGTTGAGGTTTTAATGTACTGAATATTGATTGTGTGATGAGTCCTAGAAGTTTGTTTCCTGCAGTTTCTCACAAGAGGAGGGAGAAACTAAAACATCACAGAAGATTCATGTACATAAAGTAGGGTGTTAATGGCTTTGTTGAAAGGGGAATCTTCTCTTCAGTCTGTGCACATCAATAATAATGTCTAAAAGCCCATCAGAATTACTGAACTTTTTTGTTCATGAGGATTGAGAAGCCTGAGTCGACTTTTAGGATGGAAGTTTCCAAAAAAAATTCTAGGCTCTAAAGGAATCTCTTAAGAAAAGGATTTTTCTCTTGCTTTAGGTCATCTTTTTAGCACTCGGGAAGTAAAAATTCTGTTTCAGTAAGAATATACAGTTCAAGAAAATGCCTAAATTTCATGGCTTGCAAATAACAAAAGTATAAGAAAATCATAGTAGATCTCAGGCTGATATTCCTGGTACAGTCACAGAGCTTTCCAACACAATACCCTTGCACCTATGATCCATTCCAATAAAAAATCTTGCAAGATCTACAATCTTCTTGACATTTTCTTAAGCTTAAGAACTGAAATGATGTGAAAAAAATGGGCAGCCCCTTCACTTCGAAGAAGTAATTTACATCTGGTAAATCCGTTGGCAAAGAACTCTGTTCTGCAAGCTGTTGCTCTCAAAAGCTGCAAGTTGAATTTGGCCTGCATGAGTGCTTCAGGCCATCTGCAATTTTTTAATCACTGGATCTTGTCTCACCTTCCAGGAATCATTTGGACTCTGCAAAATTATCTTTTATGGTTGAGCAGACATCAGGCCCCATAGTAGTCTACTGTCACAGTGAGGGAATAAAGGATGCAGCTCTAGAAGGCAGGTGGGGAGCTTGCTTGTAGTGGTCGTACAGTGTTCCTATTGCTCCCCATCCACAACATCCTGTAGTTCCCTTGTGCCACAGCCAAGGTGATTCTGTACGATAGGGATTTAGAAAGTGCTGCTTCATTCCTCTAGACGGCTTAAAAGATGACAAATCTTACGGCCTTACACAGCTGGAGGGAGAAATCCTATGAACAAAAATGGGAATTAGAAAATGTCTGTTGACTAATTCAGTAAAGTAGGAAGCCTGCATAAATAATAAACAGGTAACTGGAGTTCCATTTATTGTTGTTTTTATTTTAAAAAGTAGAATACTTTTTTATTTATCTTCTTCCAAGATTTTTAAATTCAAGAACTTAAAATTTTACCAGATGTTGACATGCAAATAATGACACTCAGTGTACTGTGGCATACGTATCAATAATCCTTCCTATGCTGACATGAGCAACGTTTTCACAGGTAGGAAAGTGATCTGTTCACTCACACAACTGTTTCCAAACACCACTTTGAAAAGCCATGGTTCAAAATCTGTTTTCAACATGAAGATGAAACTAAAAGCATTTTCTTGGAAGGAAGAACTTTTACAGGAAATAATACTTACTTTTTCTGACAATGAAGGACACCACTAGGCCAACCATTTGTTCTCTTTGGCCAAAGTCAAACTAGAATAGCAACTTCAGGAAGGCTTGCTGATTTTTCTACAGAAGATGCCTTAACCTATTTCAACTGAGATTCTGGTGATCAATACTAAAAAGTAATAAATAATTAGTGGAAATTTTCTTACAAATGCCACAGGGAAAAGATATGCATATATTTTGTGGTGGAATATTGCAATATGCTGACCCACAATCTACACAGTCTGCAACTGTGTGTCCACAGGTCCTCTGCATGGGTGGAGGGGCACAACACACTTAAAGATCTTCTCACTGGAGATATTCTTGCAGCTGAGCTGTTCTGTAATCCGTTTCAGCCACAATTTGCTGGCTAGTCAACTAAAAAAATACATTTTTGTCCAACTGGCTTATTTTGACTAAGTGGTTAATGTGCTATTCAAAAAACAGTTGAATTTTCAGACTCTCAAACCAAATTGAATACTGCAAAATAGCTTCAATCACTTTCCCTGAGAGAGGCATACATTTGTGCCAGGAGCTGAATGCAGTTCTCAGTAAAACAATAAAGTGATGTAAAGTTATAGGACTTGCTAACTCCATCAGTCACACCTGCACTGAAATGACCCATTGCTCAACCACGCAAAGATCTAAATATCTTAGTAGATATTACTGTCACTCATTCTTTGATAAGTCCTCCTGGCAAGCAGAAAAAGGTCGTGCTTATAGATCATTCCTTTATTCCACAGGCTACAATTTACTTTCCTTTATAAGCAGGAAAATGGGAGAAACAAACAGTAACTGAGTCATGTTAGCTGTTGAAGACTTGAAATATTGGTGCTTCCTTTACTTGAGTTGTTCAGGTGCAAAAAAAGAGAAGACTTGAGTATTTAATTCACTTTTCTATGTTCAACTGCTCTGTGATGTTCATTATTAAAGAAAAAAGAAAAAGGAAGCAGGTGAAATTAAAAAAAAAATCCAGCAGCCAAGAATCACAATTTTTAATCAGGTTTCTGCAGATATACATAAAACAGGAAGAGCCAGAAATAGGAAAACTTCCTTCTGTCTCATTTCACAATATGACCTAGAAATCTAATGAGTCTAGACTTTTTTCATTTCTTTTCTGGTGACTTTTATGCTATAGAACATTGTTTAAAAGATAAAACTTTTTTTTTAATAATTTTTTTACAAATCGAGATATTTATTTTATAATCAGTCTGAAGAAAATGGGACACTGTTCAGGCTGAAAATATTTTAAGTACTGAGAATTATATATATTCTTTCGCTACAGACTGAGAATAATTTAAAAATGTCTATGTTCACAGAGTATAAAAACCTACAGTATAAAGTGAAGAATCACCTCACACCAGACAAATAAAAAGGATTAAATACCAATTTTTCCTGGATCTTTGTGACATAGTTTAGCAAATTTTGTAAACATTTCCTGAGTCATCAGCCTATGTTTATCAGCCTATATTTACTGCAGAATGGTAGATATGCACGAAAGATCTGGAAAGGAAACCCAAAGAGCTCTGTGACTTGACGTGTTGTTGAAGGCAAGCTCTTTAGTATAGCATTCATATTTATATTCAAGAAAGCTGACAATGAAGGATTACAGAAATGTTATGCAACTAAGTGACTGGGTGGTGGTAGGGAATGTAAAGGTCAACATATACAAAGGCAAAATAAGACAGGCAAGGGAAACCTCCCTCTGCCTCCAAGCCTACCTTTATGCATGCAGTGGCGGTCTTGCATTTTTTCTCTGCAGAGCATTCCTGGTGTTTTGACACATAGTTTCACATGAGCGCTGGCTCAAGAAGGGTTGTAAAAGTAAAACAAGTTAGAGTGATTCAGAAAGCAATAGGTCACAAAGCAGAAAACCTGAGTATACTCAGCAGGGCCCCATCTTGAAAATTGTGTGCTATTTGTTCCCCTTTTGTTAAAAGACATGTACTAGATCTTAAAAAGACACAAAAAAGAGAACAAAGGTTCACCCTGTACTGTTACAATCAACCCAAAAATGAGATAATTCTTTCTTCCAATTCATCCTTTGGGAAAGAACATCTGAAATTTAAATTTTTGGGAAAAGTTTAGCTTTCTTTTTCCAGTAACACTTCCTGACTTAGTCTTAGAGAAATCTTAGAGAAAGAACTTGATGTTCTTATTTCTTTCTCTTTTAAAGAAAGTAGGAGGCTAGATGATTCATTTTTGAATCTTGTACAAACTTGTACAAAATAGTTAAAAGCTAACATGACATTCCTGATGTTTTTGAAGTAAAAAATTAGTAGAAAAAAGTTAAATAGTATTAATTCAAATACTAGAGATTTAAAGAACAGAGTAAGGAATGCAAAATCAATTTGAAAAATAACCTAGCAAATTTTGACTGGTGTAAGCTGTGCTGTATTTTGTACTTAAAAAAGGACAAACACTAAGGATTCTGGAAATTTAAGCTGAAAACCTTCCTGCCAACAAAGGAAAAAAGAGGTTAAAATAGCAGTCAACTGTTACTTTTACACTTACAGAGATATCTCCTCAGAGAACATAACCCTGTTTTCAGCTTTGCTGTTACCATCATAAAAAACCTCCAAACCAACAAACAAACCCAAACCAAAAAACAGAAGTGAGAAATGAGTTCTAGCATTTCTGCACTTCCTTGTGCAGTTGTATTAAAAATGTGTTAACCATTCTGTTCCAGACTGCCACAACTAAATTCAAGCTTTTTTGACTATCAAACAAACACATGATCTATACTCTGGGAATTGCATGAGAACCTAATCTATTATTTAAAGTTCCACATGTTTGAGACATTGTACATTTTAATTCTTACAGACGAAAACCCAATATCGTTATAAGAATTTTAGTTTACTTTGCTGTTTAAAACATGACTATTCTTTTCTTTTCTTTTTTTTTTTTTGAAAACTTGGTGAAAAAACTTGACATTATTGTAAAACAAATAGAAAGATTCTGTCTTGGGTATGAATATGTGTCTTTTGGTGATGTGAAAACCTGTGGCTGCATATCTAAAGATGTTATTTGCCTCACAGCATTCCAACAAAAGTAAAATAACCAGTCATATTATTCAGTAATGTACATTGGTTGCTATAATTACATATAAGCAAGAATAAATAATGTCAAATCATTTTTGTTCTCAAATATAATAGCTATATAGAAATAGCTATCAAACCAAAATGCACAGACTTGATGGTAATGTACAGCAACCAGGAGTTGTTTTTAGGCAACTAATGTTTTTTCAACATCTACAATCCAAGGATAGAGAGGTTCAGATTAAATAAGAGTAAAGAAGATTTTGAAATACTGATTCTCTAATATAAATTTTAATATAATAGAAAAATGTGAAGACATGATCACATTAATACTTCAAAATGTAGCACTGATTGTGTACTATTGCATTCTTGTATTTATAGTCAATTTAATCTTAATTCATATTTATGTGATTGTTTTACTCTTTGTCACGAAAATAGGTCAACTTTATGTCACCTTTGTTTCTTATATGAAAATAAGACATTAATTTCTTCCCATTTCTATGCATTTTGACATTTCTAAATG
Organism: Callaeas wilsoni; assembly: GCA_013398955.1. NCBI lineage: Eukaryota > Metazoa > Chordata > Aves > Passeriformes > Callaeidae > Callaeas > Callaeas wilsoni. The sequence continues at coordinate 479,630 of VWPU01012116.1, forward strand.
ATGAACAGTGGTTTCACACAGACCAGTTCTAATTCCTCTGCTACAATTAACTATTCAGGGTCTCTTCCAGCTACCTGGCATGGGTACAAAGGGAACATGCTCTTGCTTTTGTGTCTGGACAGCTGTGGATATTGCTGATGATGTCCAGTCTTTCTATCTGTCATAACGATATGTGTACTAAATAAATGTTCACAAATAAGCATCAAAAATTCCTGTTGAAATTCCAGGGATTTATTAATGTAAAAAATTTGTTCAATAGTATACCTATACATATACTTTTCTTCAGAATATCTCCTTCCTCCTTTTTATGTTTATTGTTCTTCCTCTTGACAAGTCTGTACTTTAAAAATTTATAGTAATTTGAATTCTAAATTCCTAGGTGCAGAATGTAGTTATAAATGCCATTTTGTCTGTCATTTTGTGTGTTTTACTCTTAGTGCTGGTTTATTCATTAGCTAATCCATTGTGTTTCTGTGCAATGTAATTTCTTTGAGCTAAAACAATGCTTTTAGAGTTAGAAAATAACCAGGATATATATTGATTCAAAAAGTAAACTCTTCCTATTTTCTGTGAGTGGACAGTAAATGAAGTGTGATTTTAGCTGTTTCGTTCTGGGTAGAATAGTTGCTGTGTTGTGTCTAAGCCTCACTTAGCAGGAAATCTCCCCACTAGCAACTTGAAAGTCTTTCATGGTTCTGATATAAAGGATAGTTTCCTCCTTCAAAAACTAGGCAGATGCTGCGAGGCTGGATGATGCAAGTCAATCTTACAGCACATTTTTTCTTTTTCTGTAATACCTCAGTCCTAAATACTTGTTGTTGTTGTTGTTGTTTGGGGATTTTTGATTTTTTATTTTAATTCTGTTTCCCTGAATAGGCATCATAAGCATTTGTTTATTTTTATGGTGTCTCATAGATATTTTCAGAGCTCACGGGCCAGACTAATTAGAGTCCACACACAGGACTGGAATGACATTGTCTACCATACATTTTCCATTTGCAGAGCTGATTGAAAGAAATGGCTATGAGTGAGGACCACTTACAGATCATGGCAATCTGAGCTGGCCCTAGGATATCCTGAGGCTAAAGGAAAGAATTCTAGAAAAATTTGCCTTCAAGTGATTAAAATACAATGTTTGCAGACAATTACTTTCTCAGTGAAAAGGTAAGTTTACTGGTAATAGAACTTGACAGGCACTTTCTTTTGCCAGTGATTATGAACCTGCAACGTATGACCAGATGCACTCACTTTGCATTCATTCGCTGCAATGATTGAAAAATTAATTTTGAAATCCAAAGGCCTACAACTCACAGCTTTCTAATGATGAGTGATGTAGTTATACTAAATTGCCTAAAAAAAAATTTCTTTAATTCTGATCTTCTGATTCATGTCTTTATGTTTACTGAAATATTGCTTTTTACATTGTCACTGTGTATATTGCCAAAATGATTCTGCTACTGTTCACTGAAACTGTGTTTTTATGTTTTTAATTAGTATGAATTGTATTATATCATATTGGAATTTACACAGGAGGGACTGAGAACAATGTATTTTGGGTAAAGATATTCAGTATTTAATCAGTCCATAGTAAAAGAAGAATAATAAATAAAAATAAAGAACTTCATTCCCTAAGTTTACAATCCAGTTGTTAATCATCAAAGCGATTCAGTTTTCTTGACTTCTTTATATTTTTCCAAAACAACTTTTAATATTTCCACTTATTTTAATTTCAGTTCTATTTCCCCATGAGTAGAACAGTGAATATGATCTAAGGTTCTTATTGCCATCACTGCGTTATTACAGGTGCTATTGTTATCCTAGGTAAAAGACTCTTGCCTTGAGTAAGATAGTTTTACATATTGAACTGAAAAAACAAACATGAATAATGTCTATGCTTCAACCATAATGGAAATCTGTCGTGCTCTGAGGACTCTCCCTAACACGAATGCACCTAAGATTAATACACTAAAGGTTAAGATTAATAACCTGAATTTTTATGCTGAGCAGGCAAGGTACCACTGTAGCATCAGCAACTCCTGCCCCAGCTTCCTTAGACAGCTACTGAAGAGCTATGCCATCCCTGAATATTGCAAGGAAAGCCAGTAGCATGATAGGAATCAGTTCAGAAAAGGCCAGGGACGCTACACTGGATGGCAATCTGCAGCCTGTGTGAGTATGATACCGTTGCAGAGAAGGAAAAACACCTCCCTGGAATGCACAGTCCTCTGTTCTAGGAAGCCTTGGAAATGCCTGAGCTGGAGTGCTTTGTCCTGTTCAGCAAGTGAGAATAGGCAGAGCTTTAAGAAATTTGATATGTATTGGGTTTGAATGGTCAGGTTTTGGTAGTGTGGGGGCTACAGGGGTGGCTTCTGTGAGAATCTGCCAGAAGCTTCCTCCATGTCCAGCAGATCCAATGCCAGCTGGCTTCAAGATGAACCTGCCACTGGCCAATCAGACACGGTGGTAACATATTTAAGAATGATAACATACTTAAGAAGAAAAAAATTATTGCGCCGAAGTAGTTGTGGCCAGAGAAGAGCAGGGTGAGAGCATGTGAGAGGAACAACCCTGCAGACACCAAGGTCAGTGGAGGAGGGGGAGGAGGTGCTTCAGGCACTGCAACTGAGATCACCCTGCAGCCCATGGTGAAAACTATGGTGAAGCAGCTGTGCCCCTGCAGCCCATGGAGGAACACAGGGATGCAGAGATCCACCATGCTGGAGCAGGTGGATGCACAAGAGAAGGCTGTGAACCTGTGGAAAACCCGTCAGAGCAGGCTCCTGGCAGCAATCTGCAGACCCATGGATAGAGGACTCCATGCTGGATCAGGTTCCCTGGTAGGACTTGTGACCCTGTGGAGGACCCATGTTGGAGCAGGGTGTGCCTGAAGGACTGTATCCCATGGAAGAGTGACCTATGTTGCAGCGTTCATGAAGAACTGTCTCCCATGGGATAGACTCACATTGGAGAGGTTCATGGAGAACTGTCTCCTGTGGACAGGTCTGGAGAAGTGGAAAGGCTCTTCTCCCTAAGCAGCAGGAGAAACAACCTGTGATGACCTGACCATAACCTCCATTCCCTGTCTCCCTGCACTGCAGACTGAAGGGGTAGAAAGTAGAGCTGGGAGGGAGGGAGGGGTGAGGAGAAGGTGTTTTAAAGATTTATTTTACTTCTCATTATTCTGCTCTGATTTTGTTAATAATAAATTCAAATAATATCCCCAACTCAAGTCTGTTTTTCCCATCAAGGTATTTGCTGTGTGACCTCTCCTAGTCCTTATCTCAACCCATGAATGCCACATTAAATTTTCTCTCCCCTGCCCAATTGCAGAGGGGAGTGATAGAATGGCTTTGGTGGGTTCCTGGTGTCCAAAAAAGGAGATCAAAAAAATTTGGATTGTTTAGTTTGAAAAAGGAAGTAAGACATGAATACAGCTTCCTGAAACTCCAGATATACAGCATTACTATGCTTATTTTGGCCCAAGGTCCTAATTTTCATTTGTGTTTTAGTATGTCCGAATAGATGTAAAACATACAAGTTTACTATTAAGCCCAAAGGTTTTTTCCTAAATGCACTTATCTGTGAATATATTCCTACTACTTGCAAAAATTGTATTTTTTCTATCAACTCATCAAAAAGTGAGACCACTATATTTTATTTATTCAGAGATATTAGTCCCCTAATTTTCTTACTGTCAGCAGCTCCAAATGCCACTCTGTTGTAATCGAAGCTACTAATAAAGATCGGAATTTAAAAAAAAAATATTTTCATTGTGGACTGGAAATTAGACGGTCATTATGAAGATGGATGTGGGAAGACAAAGAGTGAAGGAGAGAAAATGTGAGATTCAGCAATGTTCTTCTGACAAGGAAGTGATTGTGTAGGTGGACTTTCAAAGGCTTGTCTGAATATTACCTGTGCAGTGGGCTCCTGATGGGAATGACAGAATTCATTTCAGTGTCTACCATGGGAAGGGTAAAGAAAAAGAAGGAGAGAGAAAAAAAGAAAAAAAGGCTTCATTCATTAACCAGCTTGTTAGACAAAAGGATCTGCTCTATAATGAGCTGCCTCTGAGACCTATAGAAAGAATTGGAAATAGTTTTACTAAAGAAGACTGAGAGCTTAATGTGAAATGCAGCACACTGGGCATTTTGTCACTAAGATGTGATGGCCAGAATTTGGGTGCTTAAATGTCATAGCAATATGACATATTTTTGGTGCTACAGTGTTGCATGAAATAGTCATGATACAGCAGATTTTTTCAGAAAGCAACTAATAGAATTAAACAGGAGGTGATTTGGTCACTACTTAAGTCTACTTTTCACACTCTTGAGAAGTCAGGGTGAAGATATGTACATTACCATTACATGTGGTCATTCTGGGCTCTGAGCTATTCTGCTCCCAGAGTGACTGGGTATGTATGCAAGTCTGAGAGGTGAACACTGGAATTATCTTAAGAGTTCGTAAAACTTAAAATGTGTTGTAATTAAATATATGTATATGTATATGTATATGTGTATATATATATGTTGCATATACATTGACTCTTAAAAAAATTGTCCCCATGAAGAACACTGTATTTTTGGTAACTGAAAATGCACAAATAGTTTCCATTCAAGACTAACAATAATTTTTCAATTATGTTTTCTTTTTAAATATTGTGTAATAGCATATACTGTATTATCTGAGCTGCTCTTTGTGACTAAAGAGGGGTGATTATATGATCTTGTTGATATACAAGAATATTGCCATTCCACTATATAAGTTTCATGAGCAACATTAACTGTGTGTGGATGAAAGGGATTTTTCAATGGAACTAGCAAATATGGAAAGCACACATATGATTTAGATGGAGCAGAATTACAGATACTGGAAGGTACTGAAGGGCTGCCTTTTGTTTAAGACAGAAGTGAACGTTGAAAATTTACTGGCATATCTTAGCATCTGAGAAAATTTAGATTATGGGATACATTTATAGACACTGTTTTCAAGGGTGTTAATGAGGGAACTGCAGCAGTGAAAAGTTTGTGTCTGTGTCTTCCCAATTAAAGGTTTCTCTTTTATGTTATAATGGAACTTTATGTATCATTTTTGTTTAGAGAAAAAATTCCCACAAAGAGATAAAGTTATTAACACATGGTGTAGCTACATTCCCGGAGCAAAAGAATTTATTTTTCAATAAAACATGTTGAAATACTTCTATAGCATGAGACAGTCATTTGTAGATTCAGCCTTTTTCATTATTAAATACCAGAAGCTACGTAAGTGGAATTTTTATTCTCCTCTCACTCATTGTAGTATCGGCCTTATCTTCCCTTGCCTAGCTTTCCACCAAATTTTAACTTTCAGTGCAGAAGTACAGTGCTACAAATTCTGAGAACTGCAAGAGAGAAGTGTGTCAGGGTTGTGTGGCGAGACTTTGGTAGAGGAGAGCTCCAGAGGTGGCTTCTGTGAGGATGCGCCAGAAGCTTCTCTCAGGTCTGACAGAGCCAACGCCATCTGGACAGACCCACCGCTGGCCAAGTCTGAGTCCATCAGCCATGGTGGTGGTGCCTCTGGGATAACTCAGTTAAATCGGGGAAGAAAGAGGGACAGGAAATGTAGAAAAATTCTTAGAGCAGAATGGACATGGTCTGTATCTGAACACACTGAACAAGCCAGACTTAGCAGGGCTTGCTCTGAGTGCTGTGAGATTAACATGACTTAGTGCTGAGTGTCCTTGAGGTGTCCTTGAGAAAAAAGGGAGGTTTAACGGGATGCGATAACCACAAATTGGGAGGAGAGAGGACACTTGTTTGCCGCATGTTAACCAATAAGTAAGCAGTCGACGCGTGTGATTGTACTTAAGTATCCAATCATAGAGTTAGTTACAGTGCGTGGACAGCTTGTGACTGGTTGGAAAAGCTACATTATCCTGCTTGATTTGAGCAATAAATGAGAACGCTATCTAACCGTATCGGTGTTTGTCCTTACTCGGCTCCAATTCTCAGTAGAGGACCCTGCTTCGAGGAAGTGGTCCAGGTGCCAGGGTAAAGTTCTGCACTGTGCAGGAGTGCAGGGAGACCATTAGGCCTCCCTGAACCTTAGAGAGCGTGAAGAAATAGCTACGAAGGAGGATTACATGGAGTCAGCCCCATATTTATTAGAACTTCATTGTAATCAGAGTGCCAGGCTCTCTGGATGATACTGGCAGAAAGCTGCGTGTGCTGTGCATTGCACGTGACAGTCCATTATCCCAGTGGCTCTTAGCCTAGCTGAGAGAGCAGCAGTCAATGGAGAGGTGATTGTTCGGCAATTCTGATAGATTTTAAGCCATTACTAAATCATTTTTTCCAAAGCTGTAGCACAGCTCTGTCAATCAATCTGTAGGACATTGTCTCTGTGCAAAGCCTTGTTGGACAGCTGTCTCTCAGTATCAAAGTGTTTCCTGAAAGAAGACAATTTTTTGTACAAAATAGAGATGTCCTGGGTGTAAACCCCGTCTGTTCTGCAACACAAAACAGAACTAATGGCAAAACTGATGATTTAGTATCTGATGACTGCACAAAGCAGCACTGGGTTAAAGTGACCCCACACTGCCTTATAACTGGTGTGGTTTAGTGCTCAGCGAAACTGCTCCCTAAAAACAAAGAATGCTTCTTCTTGTATAAAAGCATCACCCATAGAACGTGCCCACAAGTGAAATTGCTTCCTAAAAACAAAGCATGCTTTTCTTGTATAGAAGCATCACCCATAGAACATGCCTACAAATGTACATTTTAATTTGTCAGATTTACTTCCCATATGTTCAAGGAAGCTTGAAAGTGCTGTCCTTTCCCACAGGGTTTCTGGCCATCCAGACTGTGCTGGGAGAGCAGTTCACAAGGAGAAGCTGTGCAACAGCTCTCAAATTGGCAATGTGACACACTGAGTATATAGAAATCACAAGAACTGCCTTGTCAGTTGAAAGAATCTTCCTCAGATGCTTCAAAACACCAAACAGGTCTTAGCTTGGCTAGTTAGAAGTTATCATTTGATTTATCTGTTAATAAGACTACTTTAGTATGGCTTCCAGAAACTGGAAAAGTTAAATATAGAGCAATTATTCCCCAACCTAAAATATGGCTTATAATAAAAAACTTGGAAAATAACTTCTTTGTAATTTTTCATGTCTCACAATTCCCTCTATTTTGCTCTTCTAAGGAAAATACATTACATTAAAAAAAAAATATTTTTTCAAGTAAAGGTACTAGAGAAACACTTTGCTAAGCATTAGGAAAACCAAATCTTATTCATATTGAAAGCAGAATAAATCTTTATTAGTTCAGTTTTGGCTGTGATTATTCTGTAAAACAGGTTTAATTCTGTAAAACAGAATGCTGGCATGACAAGTACGAGAACACATTCACCTGCTCTACTTAAACAGGAAAAAAAAAGGATTTCAGTGCATGTTGATATAAATTATGCTAATTCATCCTTCAGAGGGATAATTTATTTATGTGACCATGTTTTCAAAACTTCACTGGATGCATAAATATACTATTATGTACTGCAGATGTCCCTTGTGTCTGACAGCGGTGTGAAACCCAACAAATAGCAATTATGTAAGCAGATGCATTTTATGAATACAGTGTAAGCCCTCAAATTTGAATCCATAATGAAATCTTTCACACTGTTTTCCTAGTGTTTTCGCAGTGGTTTCCTAGTCTTCTTCTTTTGACAGCATCATGGTAGGAAATTCTAAATTCTATACTGCAGATACTAATTACACTAATCAGAAGCATAGAATTGCACATGATATTTTAGTCTGTGCTTTGCAGGGAACACCTGTTTGGAAGTACAGGTTAAACTATAAAAATCTTAATAATTACTGAGACAAGGGTGGCAGTTACAAAGATAATCCACATTTGAATAAGACAGTGTTCAACATTCAGACACCACTATCAGAGATCTCTCTAAGGCTTAAGAACATACAAGAAAAACAGAACTTAATTGGAAGACAAGTTGGACTGAATAGTATGTGTAAATCCCTTTTTATTAATCTATTCTGCTAATTTAATCTCTTGAGTCTAGCTTTCAAAGTGACATATGAAAATATAGCTATAATCAGTAAAATATCAATATGCATATTTAACACTAAGTATGAGTTCTTATATTTGAAGCAACTTGAGTATAAATGTCTCCAATAACCATTTAATTTAAATTTAGGAAGACAGCTCCTCTGCTAATTAGAAACCCATAGATTGGTAGAAGTGTAGCTATCAAACATTAGTAGAGTGCTTACAAATGACAAGTTCAATAGCCAAGTAATCAGTTCAAAGTTATATGAGCAGCAAAAGATCATGTCCTCAGGGATTTCCTCAAATTTCTTTGCGCTTTTGTACTTTTGTTTTCCGTGACAGTTTCTACAAAGCTTGAGTACTATGTATTAAACAGAATACAGAAAGCAGGATTTTGCCTGCTCATGCTTATGCATATCAGTATTTGGAAAAAGGCAGCACAGTACATGGCATGTATTTAATGTGCAGCAATTAATTATTAGTACCTTTATGTTTCATTCAACACATCAATCTGCTCCTTAATCTAGTTAACTTTTTTTTTAGTAAAAAGTTTCAGCAGAGCTTCAAGATTCATGAAAAAGAAAAAGTAAAAAAATACATCAGATGAGGTGCTGTCATAGGCAGGTATGCTGGTTTCAGCTGGGACAGAGTTAATTTTCTTTACAGTGGCTAGCGCAGGGCCATGTTTTGCATTTGTGCTGAACACGGGCTTGATGATACAGAGATGTTTTTCTTATTGCTAAACAGGGCTTGCACAGAGCCAAGGCCTTTTCTGCTTTTCATACAGCCACGCTGGCAAGGAAATTGGGGGTTCATGGGGGTTGGGAGGAGACAGTTGGAGCAGGTGACCCAAACTGATCAAAGGGATATTCCAGACCACGTGGCATCGTGTCACTATATAAAGTGGAGGAAGAAGGATGAAGGGGAGGTATGGCATTAGTCAGCAGGTGGTAAGTAATTGCACTGTGCATCACTTGTTTATTATTATTTACCCTTATTACTGCATTTTACAGTTATTTTCTGTTATTAAATTGTTCTTATTTCAAACATACAAGTTTTACTTTGATTCTCCTCCCCATTCCACTGGGGTGAGGCAGGAGGAGGGGGCAGAGTTGAACAAATGGCTTTGTGGTGCTTAGTCTCCAACTGGGTTTAAATCATGACAGCAGGAAACAGAGAGTTATTTACCTGCTCCTCATTTCCCATCATTTTCCTGTAGAAAGAGCATAGATGTGGAGGACAATAACATGTTAGAACTGTCTCCCAGGCATGCTGCAATATGCCTGCAGTTGAACTCAGCACAGTCTAAAAGGCACAGAATTTCTATTTATGTATACGCAGATTACATTCCAAGGCACAATGTGGTTTAGTGGTAAATGAATGCACCTGTGGAATGTAGTGATGACAGTGTTTACAAATAACATTCCTTGAGGGGAAAGATCCACCACATGTTTTGCAAGGTCCATAATGAGAAAAAATTACTCAGTTCCACTCACTATTAATCTCCCAGATGCAGTTATATGTCATGATTATACAGGGAATATGCCAAATACCTACATGCATAGACATATATATATATATATATATATCCACACACACGTGTAGGGGTTTTGGAGGATCTGTAAGGTCTGAACAGGAACAGTCAGCGCTGGTGATATTCTCTGGTCTGCTTAAATGTCATAAAAAACTTAAGACAATTTTAGATTGCGCACTGTTGAGTAATTCCAGCTGCAAAAACCATATTTCTTTATATTCTAGTACTTCCTACTTAACTTTGGGTGTACTAGAGAAAGGAAAGGAAAGGAAAGGAAAGGAAAGGAAAGGAAAGGAAAGGAAAGGAAAGGAAAGGAAAGGAAAGGAAAGGAAAGGAAAGGAAAGGAAAGGAAAGGAAAGGAAAGGAAAAGATTTGTTTTCCCTCACTTTTTTTCACACTGGGCAGCATCTCTGAACTCATAAAAGAGTGGTAATGAAGTATGATAAGGCAGAGGTTGCTACAGCTTGTACTTTTTTAGGGGGAAAGAAAACAGGGATAGAACTGAGTCTCTCAATCTTTAGTTCCTGCGATTGTAAAATTATTATTATTAGTACAGTGCTGTACTAATAAATACTAATACTAATACTAATACTAATACTAATATAAAAATACCCCCTTACAATCTGCATTATAAAATTTGGTTATGCAATGATTGTATAGCCAGGGGAACTTCATGAGCTACCTCTCGCCCTGTGTCTTTATGAGCTTGTGATTTCAAAATGAATTGCCTGCTTTTATTGCCTCTGACCAAGGTAGGACATATTGATTGATCTTTGGAGATTTGTTCAGTGTGGGTATTTTAACCTAAATTTTTAGGTGAGTTAGAATAATTTTGGACCTTCTTTCTTTGTCAGTTAATTAATTTTCCTACACAGATCGTGCAGAGGCATATTTCTTTCTTATGCAGTTATGATTTGCATTCCTAGAAAAGTATAAATAAACTGTATCCCTAAAATATTAGAGGTAAACACTGCCATTTTCTTTGCAAAAATTAGTGAATGCAAAAGCAATCAGACTGTGCTATTATACTTCCCATAGGAATGCCAAATGGTGTTTTATGAATGTCATTAATACAATATGCAAATGATCTGCTTGGCTTTTGCTCCTCTGTTTGGGTTAACCTAGTCAATCAGTCAGATGTTGCTAATGAGAAGGTTGATGAAAGCTTATCCAGTTTTTGAGAAGGTCAGTGAAATGACCCCTCTCTCTTTTCACTTGCCCTACAGCTAGGATACCATATATAGCAATGTTTGAATGATTAACTGAAGTCACCTGGATATTGATATTGATAAGTTGAAGCAAGTTGTTATAAAATTTCCCATAACATACAATTATCATAATGTGAGCTCTTATAAAAGAATTTAATTTTATTTGTATTAATAAAGAGTGTTCCAATAAAATATAGGTAGTGAATTTTGAAGGCTTCTTATAATCAGAAAAGGCATTTAATCATAAATATAGCTTTCTAGAAAAAGAATTAAATAGCAGGCAGTCCCTTCAAGGTTGAGTATTTTGCTTTTCAGTCTTCTTTTTCATTTATTCAGTTTCCTCCCAATATTTTTTCAATCATCTTTTTCAAATGAGCAGAAGTGAAATTTAGGTTCTCATCTTCCTAAACTCCATGCTGCTGTGTAGACACAGAAAAATTGCTAAGAACTCCTCTTCATATAAGACAATGCTCACACAGAAGATCAAATCTCTAAATAATGATTGTTTGTTATCTGGATAGTAAAAGAAATCTCTGGTGCAGGAGTCTTTGTAACAGCATCTTGAGCTGAATCAAGATAGATGTCCTGAATAACTTTTCTACTTGTTTTTTGTATTCCAGCTGCCCAAGGTCCTACATAATCTCTTCAGCAACACCTGTAATCCTTCACTATTGATTGTATTAATCTTAATACGAAATATCTCCTAATTATCTTATCGATGTACAAAGGACTCATTTTGTGATGCTGCATCTGTGGTAACAGTTTGTACTTACAGCCATGTACAATGTGGCCAGTCCTACAATTAGGAATCACCTGAGATTCTCTGTGATAGTCCAAGTCTCCACCCAGGATATAATCTACATATTTAAACATAACAATTGGTTTATGCACAGCAAAAGCTGCCTAGGGAAATCTCTAGACCTTTCCAAAATTCCCAACTCTAGAGTTACTGCAATAATTAGTAAAAAAAATTGTTACGAAGGAGGCTAAGAAGTATCTCAATCACCTTTTCTTATCTCAAGCCAGTCCATTATATCTGTTCAGTCTCTATGCAGAGACCATCTGGGGAGCTCCCGGACCAGGCAAATAATAACTTAGTGCATTGGGTGTGTACACAGGCCTTGCTCTGATACCAAATGACACCATAATTATAACCATAGCGCAAATCTGAATTTGAATCTTATTTTTCCTTTATGACTTACATTCTAAAGTAATTATCACTGTATATTTTCCACTTACATTTATGACTTGGCCAAAAAAAAAAATCCTTAGGCAAGAAATTATAAACCAATACTATAAGCTTTGCTCAGAATAATTTGAAAACTAAGTCGTTTAAAATGTTGAAACTAGGAAAAGAAAGTCATACACTAAAAATGTAATTAGATTTGATCAGTGTTTCCTTGCAGTGAGAATCTAGCTGGGGATGCAAGAACACTATGCTGTTTCTGAGCTTTGTATTTCAATAATTTTGTACTAAAATTTCTTCTTAGATGATTGCGTTATACAGAATTATCACCAAATAAAGAATGCTTTTTAGAAGCTATTATTCCAGAAAAGCTCAAGTACTACAACTTTAGTCAAAGGTAGATGACTTAAAGATAGCTCAGCTAAGGAGAGAGCTGAGAAAGCCTGTTTTGGCCTGGAATCTTCTTTTATTATTAAATATAATTTCTGTGTTTTATAAACCAACAATATAATATCTTAATACTAGATTTCAGTGTTATATCTCGGTGGCTTTTTTTTTATGGGAGAGCTACTTCTCCTGAATGTCTGAACCTCTGGACTGAAGTATGCTTCCTTGTCTGTCTGAACTTCTACAAGGAATTTCTGTAAGAAACAGCCTTGACTGTACTGTCTGAAATTTCCTTCACAGTTCCAGGAAAACATGGCATTGAAGATAATCTTTCCTATGGCAGTAATCATCTATTGGTCAGTGCAATGCAGTGGTTGTGTTTTAGCCCCAGCCAGCAGCTCAGCCCCACACAGCTGCTCACTGAATCAGAACTGTAAAAGTGAGACAACACATGGGCTGAGATAAAGAAAATTTAATAATTAAAAAGAACCCCAACAAACCAAAATACCAGAAAGCAGAGAAAAATTTTAAAGAGGAAAATACGTTAAACCAAGACAGACAAGTGATGCAAAAAACTCAATTGCTCACAGCCTCACGTCCAAACAGTCCCCAAGCGTTGGCAGCCACAGATGACCTTCCTCATGGCCAGTTTTATGATGGAGCACAATGCCATGTGGTATGGAATGTCCCCATGGTCACCTGGAGTCGGCTGTCCCGGCTGTGTCCCCTCCCAACTCCTTGTGCCTCCCCAGCCTCCTCACTGGTGGGCTGGGGCGGGGTGAGGGGCAGAAGCGGCTGTGGCTCTGTGCAGGTGCTGCTCAGTGGTATCAAAAGCAGCCCTGTGCTATCAGCACTGTTTCCAGCACGCATCCAAACCACAGCCCCATACTAGCTGCTGTGAAGAAAAGTAACTCAACTCCAGCCAAAACCGGTACGGCAGCTTATGAAATTCCTTTTCAGGTTAAGTTTAAGATGGAGAGCACTTCAGTAAGAGAGCTGACCTAGCATGACTCCTGGAATCCATCTTGTCTCTACATCTCAGGTTCAGCTGCTGTAAAACCTTTCTAAATTGCCTACAATCTCAGTGGCCTATTTGCTCCAAGGCCTCTTACTCCTGTCTTCAGGAAGTGAGTAGACATTACAGTGTTTGTTGCCTCAAATTGCTGGGAGAGTCCAATTCCAAACGGTTCATTTTGCACAAACTGATGTGTTGTTTATTTCCTCCCAAACAAGATATTAATCCATTCAGCTTTAGTGGGGACATAAAAATGGGGATATTCTGCAGGTGTAGATATATAGCACTTTGCAGTCCTTGGATACATGACAATAAATGTACCACAAAGTTCCCACATTGTCTAAGTCACCCAATTATCTCCGAACTAAATACTGTGAATACTTATGTAGTAGAAGACTTCAGAGTAGTATTAGATTCACCCTTTTCATATAAGCAAAGCTTGTTTTAAAATCAATTGAAGTAATTGCAAAATATGTTCCTTAGATTTCTATGGCCTTTGCTTTATGCCACAAAAAGAACAGATGAAAATATGATTACTTATTTTATGAACATTACTCTTTATGTGATTTGTTTAGGCACTTGTTATGAGGAATATTTATTTTTAGTTTTCACAAGGCTTTAAAAAGTAATCTAAATAGAGGTCTTTCAAATATCTGAATTCTAGGCATATTTGAAATATTAGCATGTTTGCTATGAATACAAACAAAATAATTTTTCTGTCATAACAGGAGCACAAAATTAATTGATTGTTACAACACCATTAGAGATATTCTGCTTGTGCTGTCAAAAATGACGTAAAGGTATTTAAAGCAGGAGATTTCAATACCCATTTTGATTTGACAGGAGAAATCAACAGGCATAAAAGAAGACTGATTTTGTTTTGATAGCTTTTTTTTGTCTTTTGTGCACAAGTGTCCTGAATTTCTGATGTTCCTTAATAACATTGCTATTATTTCTAAAAAAAAGAATAATGCAACAGAGTGCTCTTCCCAGACTCGTAGCCTTCAGGAGGGAGGGTCAACTCTAGAAGCTGTCCTCAGAGCTGACATGCAGATATTTCCTCTTCCTGGTCTTCTGCTCTAGCACTACCTTTTCCAAAAAGAGAGCCAAAAAAAGATTTACTTTAAAAAGGCTGAATACTTTGTGTAATGATGAGTGTGGCTTCTTGGTTGACACAGTCTGCCAATAGATGATGAGCACTGCCTGTATAACCAAGGTGTCACTGCTGAAATCTTCAGGTAACATGAAAATAGCTCTCAGCATTTCAAAAAATAATTGTCACTTCATTCGTTTTTGCAAAAAAAAAAAAAAAAAGGCAGCAGAAGGAAAAAAGAAAGCCATACAAGGCAAAAGAGAAAAAAAGTGATAGAATGATTTAACAAGTAAATACAATGTAATAATAATCTTTCCATTGAGATGAGTTTCATATCCAATTAATTCAAGGTCAATTTTCATAAATTTAACATTTCTGGGAAAAAATGCAAGCTATTCTGCCTTCCATTAAAGTGAGCGATTATAACTCTCTTCTCTGCTGACAAGTCATAGTTATATTATGTGTCGTGACATGTAACTGACAGTGAAATCATGTCAGATAATTTTATAAAAAGCATAACTGAAAGATGTGTAATTAGTTGATGGCATTGCAACTGAGCTCGAACCTAGGCGTTTTGTGAAAATCTAGTCCAGACTAAGTTCACTTACAAGGAGTATGAGAAGTCCCCAGGCACATTTTTCCAACATGTTTATAATTAAGCTGGCAAGACATATTTCTTCTGCGAGACATATTTTTAAAGCCATATCTTTAAGCAATAAAAAACGGAAGCATTATGGCTATTGGAACAAACTTCCTTGTGAGATCTTTTACCTAAAAATCATTATTAGTTTCTATTACCTGGGTTTTTGGGATCATAGAACACTTGAGCTAGCTGTGTAAGTAATTACCTGAAAGTGTCAAAAATCCATATCCTTGGGGACAGAAGAAAGGGACACGTTGTGTGAGTGAGAAGTTTTAGGCACAGACAGGGAATATTTGCCACGGAGCCAGCATGTACTTGCAGCCACAGGGGAAACAGGGGAGGCATCTGTGGCTGGCCTGAATTTAATGGTGCCCCCATGCTGGGCAGAATGGTGTTGGCAGGGCTTGGCAGTGTGACAGACCTGGCAGCCGAGAGCAGCCTGGAAGGCGAATGTTCTGATTGAGTGGGCCTGCCTGCAGGCATCCATAAGGAGCTTCACATAAAGTCCTTCCAGCCTTCTTCCACTACAAGGCAAAACACATGCTGCCAGTTGCAGGAAGTGTGCCTTCTGCCCCAGCCAGGCAAGCACCTTGTTTTTTTTTTTTTGTTTTTTTTTTTGACTTACCTGTTTTTTCAGAATTCACAAAGTCTGATCATAAAAACAGAATTTATTGAACATGGGGCCTCAAATTATGTGAGGTAGCAGTCTCAGAAAAGATGGAACTCATTCCACTGGTGTTTCTCTTGAAACCTAGCAGATTTAAATCAGTGGTATGTATATACTGCAAAGACTAATAAACAATCCATAAAGAAAATACTACAGTTTTTGAACCAAGACTAGATCCACATCTACTTATGGCTGCCACACATAAATGCCAAATGCCACACACCAAGAGCCAACTGATGGCTTAATATCAACATTTACCAGAACGCTCTCAGAGTAGGCTTGAGTTTCTTCAGCATCAAAATGATGGGAATATTTGCTAGTTGTGTCTTATTCATTGAAAGGCTGGCTGTTCAACCAGGAGATACTTTGCTCCAATCTCAAAGAATGGTTATAATTTCAAACTCTTTTATTTATTCCAGTGTGATTAATAACACCTTGTACTGTAATTTGAAAACTCTTGAAACTGGTAAAGAATTTCATACTCCATGGTGCAGCTGAGGGAGGGCTGGAGGTTTGTAGTGTCTGCAGTATTGAGGCACTCCCCCTTTCCCTCATTTGAGCCTTTCCTGATGCAGAATATTTATACTGCATAAGGCAGATCAATGCATCTTTGTGTGAGGTCCCTCCCTGAGCGGAAAACTTCCCTGCTGCTGGTACCCTACAGGAACACCAGAGTTTCAGCCTTATTTTATCCAGGGAGAAAAGTCTGAAGGAAATTAATTTTTCTCCTCAGTCCTTCACCTTCTCAACAGCTAAGCAGTCACAGGAAGACCTCTTCTGCAACCCTATCTTGTACCTGCATTGTTAAGCTCTGTTCTGCTGCTATGGCCCTTCCTTTATCCTGAGCTCTGCCAGTCAAAAAGGACCACAACCCACTGAACTGCAAACGGTAGTGGCTTGGTTACAGCAATGAGCGCAACAGAAACCCCATTTGATCTCAGCTGTAAAGATGAGAAAAACTCTAATGATTCACTCAGTATTACCACATCCTTAAGTCTTCCTCTGACCAGCCATGCCCTCTCCACCACTTTGGCACAGGATTATCAATATTCTTTGTGTTGTTTTTTTTTTCTCCTTTCTCCATATTCAGACTCTTTCTATCAAATTCCTATGGTGACAGGTACTTCTGGTGAAGATTTAATACACCATGGTGTGAAGATCACTGGGAGCTGGGTATGATCCATGTCTCTATAAAAGAGACACCTCTATACACATCAATAGAAATTTGTATAGTAAATCAAATCTCATTTCAATATACCAGTGGTTTAATACTTAAATTACATAACGCATGCTACTGATATTAATATAATTTTGATTTAGGCTTAAAATTAAATGTGAATCTAATCTATTGTATTATGAGTCTGAAATAGTCATGGTATAGATGTATAGATGATTTGTAAGTCTGTTACTTTTGATTTATAAAGCATTTGCTCTAGTAACAAAAGTACCCCCCCAAAAATCTGAAACGGTTACACCTCAGAGATAATGACTGAGAGAAGAAAAAGTGGTTTTGTCTAAATAGCTCAATGAGTTTACATGAGGTCAAATTACATCTGTGTCTCCTTTCAGTTAGAAAGAGAAATCCTGAATAAACCCTAGCACACTAATGGATAGCAGTAGAGAAATGGAAAATCATGGATCATACAATAGATTTAAATGTCAGCGTCTTAGAAACATTTCTTTACTCTTTCTGAAAGAAAGTTTGGCTCCATTACCCCAGCATTTAAAAGTAACAACTTCATTTTCTTCTGCCTAACTCACACAACCTTTTAACATCAATAATGTTTCAGCGGCTTAAAGGAAGAACTTAGTTCTAGCTTTTATCCAGAAATAATGAATAAATAAATAATGAAACTTCTATTCATTGTGTTCACTCCATTTCTGCTAATGAGGATATAAAAGTTTTGTTGCAGAATGGTAAGTTTTTCTGAATGATAGTAGTTTGCACTGTACTTCTTAATGGATGACCTGAAATTTCTGTGTGTTGATGTAGAAAATATACAGAGTAAAACTGCATGTAAGAGAGAGTGTTTCCCCATATTTTGTAATTCTTTTCAAGAATATTTTGCACTATTTCGTTTAACATGTCTGTAAGTTCACTGTGACATTTATAATAGTGATTTATGTGTGATGATAAAGGTTCATTCCAAGAAATGTCTTTGTAAATAATTATTTTGCTCAATTAGTATAGACTTTATCTATTATTCATATAACATAACCAAAAGATTAATAAAACGGAATTAAATAAATTTAAAAAATAATGTAGCTAATTCTAGCTTCAAGAAATACATTGAGGAGCTGGAGAGAGTCCAGAGAAGAGCAAGGAAGCTGATAAAGGGTCTAGAGGGTAAGTCCTATGAGGAGCAGCTGAGGGAGCTGGGGTTGTTTAGCCTGGAGAAAAGGAAGCTTAAGGGGAACCTTAACACTCTCTACAACTCCCTGAAAGGAGGCTGTGGCCAGGTGGGGATCACTCTCCTCTCCCAGGTAAGGAGTGACAAGACAAGAGGAAATGTCCTCAGGTTGTGCCAGGGAAGGTTCAGGCTGGACATCAGGAGGAATTTCTTCACAGCAAGGGTTCTTAAACATTTGAATGTCCACGACCAGGTAGGTGGTAGAATCACCTTCCTGGAGGTGTTCAAGAAACTACTGGGCTATGGTCAACCAGACCATAGTGCCATGATCTGGCTGACAACTTGGTGTTTGGTCAAAGGTTGGACTTGATGTTCTCAGGGGTCTTTTCCTACCTAAATGATTCTGTGAGCCTATGTATCTACTTAGGTTATACAAAACACTCCTGTAATTCAGAGTTCTTCCCTGGAGTTAAATGCCACAAATTTATTACCACAATGGAAGTAAAAGTGAATCATAAGATGAAAAAAAGAGAATTAACCTGAAACAAGTGACCTTCATATCCTCCTGTGCATTTGTTTTTGCCTTCAATGCTGCCTAAATGTATCACTTGATGAAGAGCAGGTTGTGACCTGCAGTTATTACCCTATTATTAGTAACTTTATTATTGCTATACAATTTCCTGCTTTTTGGTGTGGCTCCATTAATTTTCTCCTGATACTTAAATCAGTAGACCTAGGGTTGCCTTTTTATCTGGCATTTTAGAGTCTTAGTGCTTAATGTTAATTTTACAAAATTATATTATTTTTAAAAATCATGTCAATTCATCTGGTTACCTGAATTTCAATTATTACTAAATAGAAGTGTTGTGTCACCTTGTGCTGGTGAAAAGAAGCTTAAGGGCAAACTCCCCCACAAGTGAAGAAACAAAACATGTCTCTCCATCGTCTTCTTCATCCCTGAAAGATGTTAAAAATATCCTGAATGTCTTCTCTAAACATGTGAAGGAAAATAAGTTTATCAGGAGTAGTCAAATGGATTCATCAAAGAGGAATCATGCCTGACCATTCTGATAGACTTCTCTGATGGAACGACATGATTGATGAGGGGAGAGCAGTGGATGTGTGAATGTCAAGGCTGCTGACACTGTCTCCCATAACATCTTCGTAAGTAAGCTCAGGAAGTGTGGATTACATGAGTGGACAGGGAGATGGGTTGGCCAAGGCCAATGGCCTCCTGGGCTGCATTGGGAAGACTGTGGCCAGAAGGTCAAGGAAGGTGATCCTGCCCCTCTATTGTGCTCTGATGAGGCCACATCTGGAGTTCTGTGTCCAGGTCTGGCCTCCTCTGTACGAGAGAGACATGGAGCTTCTGGAGAGGATTCAGAGGAAGGCTGCAAAGATGATGAGGGATCTGGAGCATGTCTCCTATGAGGAGATACTGAGATAGCTGGGACTGTTTAGTCTGGAGAAGGGATGACTGAGAGGTGATCTTATCTATAGGCACACTGTAGGGGTTTGAGTTCT